>QEYB01000461.1:0-241828 GCA_017562135.1 Dipylidium caninum
CCCGCTTCTAACAGTGGGCTCTGAAGAAATTTCTATTGTAGGCATTGAGCTCTTGGCTCGTTGTCCGAGCCGCGATACCAGGCAACGCTACGGGAGAGTTCGTTACAGGAGGTTCAACGCTGTTGAGCTGGAGAGGAGAGCATCCAATCTGGGGGATGAACAAGAATTCCCTGTAGTTCCACTTTGGATATCCAAAATGAGACGCATGCGAGAGGACCACAAGTGTAAAACACTTACTTAGAGGCACCGCCGATCACTTTAGCCCCTTCAAGCTCTCTACCGCCAAATTACGCAATTAATTTGTCATTTCAATGCCGATTAGTGACTCCGGTTTCAACCGAGCGACCCATTCTAAAAATCAAAGGAAGCCCCTTCTCGCATAAGTATTAACAATTCCAAAACAATTCCACAACCCACAGGACGATTGCAAGTGACGCATCAAGACTACTGATTAGAATTGAGTCAGATCGGAGTCAATACGTCCAGTCAGCTTCGCTGAAGCTTGCGCTTAGAAAGATAAGAAGAGATGAATTTACGAGAAATTGTCGCGCAACTCCTCCCTCTTTTTATTGGACAATAAGGCTTTTGTGGCGTGTGAAGTGATTGTGAGGTTGTGCATACTCACGAAGGTCTATCTATCTATATATATCTTTGTCACCAAACATATACCGCTGTGTCCTAAACTAAAGGGGGCATCTCATAGACCAAGTGTAACCTCTGCATGTGGAGAGTACGCCCCTGAAGAGGCGACGTATGCGGTTCTATGCGTGAGGTTAACGCATCGTGGCGCATAAAGGCGAGAGGTGAATGCACTGGACGACGAAGAGAGGGTACTATATATAGTACATGGTATTTAGAGTGTCCTATATATATCATTAATCTTGACAGTGGTGTCTTCCGGTCCGTGGGAAGAGGAGATATACGAGGAGAGGATTGCGGTGAGAGTACATCAAGGAAAGCACACAATCAACGACATGTGTGAAACATCACATTCCGAAGAGAGGTGAGAACGCTGACAGTGGGAGATTAGATCGGCATGGGATGGGACCGCGTGGTTGCCACTATGCGCTGAGTTGGTTTACTTGGTGCAAAACTGTAGCGCAAGATGATGCAAGACACGTTGAGGGGCGATATTCGTGGGCATACAGGCCTAAGGAGGAGTGAGATTACCTTTTAAATCACACTCGCGTGACTGTAATAGACGACACGCCACTTCATCTCCAGGTGCCACGAATATCCACCAGTGATAGACCAGTCAGAAAGCACATCACAACTGCAACCGCAGCCCCACTATATCCTATATGACCCATGGGGGTGTAGCGTTGTGCAAATGAAAGTATGGAATCGTCTGCTGTCGCAATTTCGTGAATGCCACAGTGTTCCCAGATTATCATTCTATCTTTCACGCGAATATGTGGGACAGGCGGTTTGAGGGCGCCTTAAAAAACTCACGCACCTCTACAAAACAACGTAGATGCATGGACAAAACCCTTAACGCTATCTTAGCGGGGAAGTCTGAGGTGAACCTAATCAACAAATTCTCACTGTCCATTCCATCTCCACTGGTGAGCTACGACATTAGTCCAGGAGAAGAAGAAAGCGCAGCTTGCTGTCTTCGTCTGTCAGCGTATACATCATATGGCCCATCAACCTGCCGCTTTTTCTCAGATAACGGTGTGGTTTTGACAGTGAAAAGTCCGAGTTGGTATAAATACTCTCTCTCATCTAGGCGCGAAGTAGTCAACGCAGATCTTAAAATTTCGTGTTCCGTGCTCTCGTTCAGTGATGCATCTTCGCCAACTGTCGTTGCGCTCTATCTGCCATTCCGTTCTACGCAGCCCGTCACTCTGCTCTTATGTCAAACACTCGCATCCCGTCCACATCGACACCAAATAGTGCAACTGTCATCTTGGAGCGGGAACTGCCATGTCTATCTCTCTTAAGGGTGTGCAGTGTGGTAGCGCAAGGAGCCCAAACAGCGAGCCGTAGACCATGACGAGGGCGCGCCTTCCCGTCGGGAATGTTGTCTCGGGTGAGTCGAAGTGCTTGTTGCAAATCATCGTCTTCTTCGACATCAGGAAATCTATTCCTCGGAAGCATTGTTAGCACGCGTTGAACCCATCTTGGGAGGCGTTTTCAGGTCGCTCGATCGGCCTCGTCCTGACCACTATCCTCTATATATGATGCGTGTGGACTTGGGCAGCATATCTCTCGAAAGTAGTCACTTCGTTGTTGCGATGCACCGCGTCGACATCGTGACGTCGGTGGCGAGGTGATCTCGTGTGGCCAGTCGGCTTGTCGGATCTTGTATATGAGAGTTGAGGAAGTGGCGAGTTGGAGGATGGAACTCGATTGGAGTAGGCAGGTTTCAGAGGAGGAAAGATTGTGGAGGAGCTGCCACAGCAGACAATCCGCGAAGATATCCTTCTTGTTTGCGTGTTCAGTTGGCTAAATTGAATGCCCTTCCACTCTATCTTATATCCTCCCTTTTATACTCTGAATGCGATGACTCATACGTATATCTATATCTATGGTTTATCTCATATGTGATAATGTAGGTGAGTAATCCTAACCCAATCACCACAATTCTATCCTATATACTCTCCTTATCTCCATACTACTCACTCCTCTGATTTGCGATCTACTGCGCATTAGGCTAACAAGCTACATCTGCATGCGGCTGCCTCAATTTTGGCGCGTAGATGGACGTGCCGTGCAGTTGGTTATGACAGCCTCTTTTACTGCGAGTGCACGCATGCTGTCATCCATATCTCTTCTCCATGTATGAGGTATCTCTATTAAATCAGGAGTGGCGTTCGAAGGCTGTTTACTCCTCATTTCATTTCTTTCTCGAATAGATTATCCATCCTATTTCCCTTTTGAACACTTCAAAAGACTCCTCTAATAATTGAAGCTTATGCTGCTTCTTTCACCAATATCCTAATATTATTTTGTGGGTTTTCGTATCCCGTCTCATATCACATCCCATCTCTTATTAGTTTTCAGGGCATAAATGAGAACGTTTAACAGGCAAGGGAGATAAGGTTGCAGGCGCCACTGTCTTCTTCTGTTAAAGATTACACTATCTTGAGTAATGTAGCTATCTTTCCTGAATTATATGAAGCCCAGCCAGCCTGTAATCATTCTTCGAAGCCTCCATATGTTAAAGGCCAAGTCTTAGTTTCTATATATCTATATCTATCTATCCTGTAAGCAACCGTTGTTCTTATTGTCATCCTATATGAGAAAAGTATCACTCATAATTGGGCTTACGCTCTTGTCACAAACTGTACATTTTGGTAGTTATCTGGCGACATCATCCCTATATATATATCTATCCACATATATTATAACATTTACAGGTGGTACCCTCTATGAGTCCGAAGTCTTATTATTCGTAACAATCTTGTCTCTCAATCCTCCTATATTGGAATACAATCGAGTAATATAATCCATGCGCAGCACACTGGGTGTTAAGAGCTTTTTCGCGCTTTGACCTTTCGTAAGTTACTAGAATTATGAGGAGTTGCAATTAAGTTTTTACTTTTTTTGTCCTCATGGCGACCTTGGAAAGCTAACCACCCCTGCATCTGGGCGTACTAATATCCCTTATGTGGAGCTCAGGATGGCTCTCTTTGGTTTTTACAGCCATCATTCTCATATAACCTGCCAATAGGCAAGTCTTCTCTGACACTAAATGCACAAGGGCTTACTTTGCGTAAATAATTTCACTAGCGATGCTATTAATTATTTGTCCAGACGCATCCTATCTGGGATCCACTCACCAAGCCCTGGGTTAATCTGGTTGCTCTGCATTCGTTAATTCAACCTGTCCATTGAAAACTATGTGCTCATGTTAATTTGACGTCGGAGTATATGATGGTTGGCGTTACTGACCCACATGATATACGAAGTGCGAGCGTCTGTTTGTGAGTTGCAACCACTACTTAATCCAGATGTTGTTTTACCTTGGCAATGCTAGGGACGCCCTTCACGTCTGGTAGCGCTATTTGCAGCGACACAGTTGTCTTTCACTTCCTGGGTTCTCGCAGTTTGATGTTTTGCCTCCAATTGTGCCCTACCTCTCACATCAGCCTCAAAATTGCTGATTGATGCAACCGGTGAGATATTGTTTGTTCAGTGACAGGTGCTTGGTCTGCTTGAAGGAAGTCCGCTTGAATTTTTGATACGATTATAAAATGGGGTTGTTTTCGAGTTTTTCGAGAGGCGAGGCTTCGCGTCAACTCGACTTAACGGCACATCAAACTGTTGGGCGTCGTACTGAGGAGCAAAAGGCAAAAAGTCTGACGAAGAGGGAGGCGAGATGTCTGCTGGAATCTGCTCTATAATATATGATGTGGTGAGTGGGTTAGAAGGACAGAAGCTTCAGAGGCATTCTACCGGTTCTTGTGTAGGTACACATGAACATGCGTTGTGTGAAGGGACTGAACCAGTGCAAATTTTTCTCAAAAGGGATATGCAAGAACTGACTTTATCTCTGAAGCGTCGTCTTCACCCTTCTCTGATATTCTCTAGGCCATTCACTGGCATAAAGGCGACAGCTTTAGGGTGAACCAACTCATCGAAAATGCAGAAGGCCTGGAATGTCCCGTTTTCGGACCGTAAGTAATGCATCTTTGGTAGATTTTTTCAGTGTCTTTCAATGGTATCAGTTGGGTATTTGAGGCCTGTGGAAGCGTAAAATAACTGGTTTTTAGCGTGTGTGTTGTTGTGGCTTAATTCCTGAGTATTTGTCGACTGCTTTTAATTTTTGGTCTATTACCCATGGAACATAAGAAGTATCTCATTTTTTTTTCCTGTTTACTCTGCTAATATTTTTTGTAGTTTAAAACATCGAACGATTAGCATCCACAGGTTGCATCGCTTAGTTTTTTGTGAAGGCTTTGCTCTTTCCTCTGACAACGGTATGCGCATAGGTCTAGTGATTTTTAGGCCTTGAATACATGTTATTTCTTAAGCTACAATGTTGTCTCGGAGATATTGAGTCAAGTGATTTCGTGTCGCAATTGAACCAGTGATATTAAATGGATATATATATATATATATATATATCTTTGATCTCCGGTATTCGAAGAAGCCACCAAACTGAGCGAGACAAAATCTTGATTGTAACTGGACTCATCGAGTATTACGAAAGTTGAGGTATTCATTGAAATTCAGGTGTTAATAAGGAATAAGTCACTGGGGAGAGAACACAGATTCTCTCTATAGTCTGGGTGAACTGAACCAGACCTGTTGTGTAGTATGCCTGTGTGTTGTGGGGAGGATATTTTGCAGTACACACTGGTGGTTCTGCCTCTTTTTCTCGCGCTCCGGTCCCGGAAGCAAGGCACATGCACAACTAGCGAGTTGAGCATTGTGCGCAGTCGCCTTGCAGTCGATGCCGCCTCAGCTTCATCAAGGATGTTCCAACTCGAACACCTCGGACAAGTTTTATGTGTGAGTTCTTTTCGCTCACTGTCTGGTGCAGCATTGACAGCTCTGGCTCCTTACTGTGGAAGTATATTCGCCAAATTTATGTCATTAGCCATCCTTTTTCCCTTGCTCTGACGCGGATTAGAATGACCGCTGTCAAGTGGGCTAATGAACGAATGATTATTTTTTGTGTGTGTGTGTGTAAAGGAACAGGAGCGCAAATTGACTGCGGTACTGGCTGAAGAGGAGAAGCGAAAACTATCAACAGACAAAGACGTCGCGAACGCACGTATAATCAACTTCCTGTGGTTGCAGTGGTGGGTTATACGAACGCCGGTATGTTTACCCATCCGAATTAGCACTGTTGGGTTATTTGTTAATCTTAACCAAGGTGACTTGTTAAATCAGGCAAGACCAGCTTGATCCGCACATCTAATTCGGATGGGGTAAACATACCGGCGTTCGTATAATCTCACCATTCTATCTGCAACCACAGGAAGTTGATTATACGTGCGTTCGCGACGTCTTTGTCTGTTGATAGTTTTACGCTTCTCCTCTTCAGCCAGTACCGCAGTCAATTTGCGCTCCTGTTTCCTTTACACACACACACACAAAAAAAATAATCATTCGTTCATTAGCCCACTTGACAGCGGTCATTCTAATCCGCGTCAGAGCAAGGGAAAAAGGATGGCTAATGACATAAATTTTGGCGAATATACTTCCACAGTAAGGAGCCAGAGCTGTCCATGCTGCACCAAGACAGTGAGCGAAAAGAACTCACACATAAAACTTGTCCGAGGTGTTCGAGTTGACATCCTTGATGAAGCTGAGGCGGCATCGACTGCAAGGCGACTGCGCACAATGCTCAACTCCGCTAGTTGTGCCTGTGCCCTTGCTTCCCGGGACCGGGCGCGCAGCAAAAAGAGCAGAACCACCAGTGTGTACCTGCAAATACCTCCCCACAACACACAGGCATAACTTACACAACAGGTCTGGTTCAGTTCACCAGGACTATAGAGAGAATCTGTGTTCTCTCCCCAGTGACTTATTCCTTATTAACACCTGAATTTAATGAATACCTCAATCTTCGTATACTCGATTATCTAGTTACAATCAAGATTTTGTCTCGCTCAGTTTTGGTGGCTTCTTCGAATACGAGATCAAGATATATATATATATATATATATATCCATTAATATCACCTGGTTCAATTTGCGACCACGAAATCACTTGACTCAATATCTCCGATGACAACATTGTAGCTTAAGAAATAAACATGTATTCTAAGGCCTAAAAATCACTAGACCATGCGCATACGTTGTCAAGAGGAAAGAGCAAAGCCTTCAACAAAAACTAAGCGATGCAACCTGTGGATGCTAATCTTTCTTTTTGTGTTTTTAAACTCAAAAATATTTAGCAGAGTAAACAGGAAAAAAAATGAGATACTTCTTATGTTTCCATGGTAATAGACCAAAATTAAAAGCAGTCGACAAATACTCAGGACTTTAGGCCACAACACACGCTAAAACCACGTTATTTACGCTTCCACAGGCCTCAAATACCCAACGATACCATTGAAAGACACTGAAAAAAAGATCTAGCCAATAAGTAGATGCTATTACTTACCAGTCGAAACGGGACACTTCCAGGCCTTCTGCATTTCGATAGTTGGTTCACCCTAAGCTGATCGCCAATTTATGGGAAAACACCAGTGATGGCCTCACGAGCATCATCAGAAGAAGGAGTGAAGACGACGCTTCACGAGGTCAGTCAGTTCTTCCATATTCCCCTTTGAGAAAAATTGTCACTGTTCAGTCCTTCACAACGCATGTTCATGTGTACCTACACAAGAAAACCCGGTTAGAACTGCCTCTCAGCTTTCTGTCCTTCAACCCACTCACCACATCATCTACCTTCCATCCGCCCAGCATCCACCAGACATCTCGCTCCTCTTCGTCAGGACTTTTTGCCATTTTGCTTCAGTACGACGCCACCAGTTGATGTAGCGTTTAAGTCGAGTTGACGGCGAACCTCGCCTCTCGAAACAATACGAAACAACCCCATTTTATAATCGTATCAAAAATTCAAGCGGACTTCCTTCAAGCAGACCAAGCATCCTGTCACTGAACAAAAACAATATCTCACCCGGTTGGCACAATCAGCACATTTTGACGCTGATGTGAGAGTAGGGCACAATTGGAGGACAAAACATCAAACTGCGAAGAACCCAGGAAGTGAAGACAATGTGTCGCTGCAAATACGCGCTACCAGACGTGAAGGGCGTCCCTAGCATTGCCCAAAGGTAAACAACATCTGGATTAAGTAGTGGTTGCAACTCACAAACAGACGCTCGGCACTTCGATATCATGTGGTCAGTAAACGCCAGCCATCATATACTCCAGACGTCAAATACTGAGCACATACGTTTTTCAATGGACAGGTTGAATTTAACGAATGCAGAGAACAACAGATTTTATTAACCCAGGGCTTGGTGAGTATCCACGATAAGGATGCGTCGGACAAATAATTAATAGCATCGCTAGTGAAATTATTACAGCAAAGTAAGCCCTTAGTGCATTAGTGTCAGAGAATGGACTTGCCTATTGGCAGGTTATATGAGATGATGCAGTAAAAACCAAGAGAGCCCATCCTGAGCTCCACATCGGATATTACGTACGCCCAGATGCAGGGGTGGTTTAGCTTTCAAAGGTCCCATGAGGACAAAAAAAGTAAAACTTAATTGCCAACTCCTCATAATTTAGTAACTTACGAAGCAAAGCGCAGAAGCTCTTAACTACCCAGGTCATGCTGCGCTGGCTATAATAACACTTACTCCGATGTATTCATGGACCACGAGTTGGCGAAACAGATTGTTACGAATTAAAAATAAGACTTCGACTCATAGATGGGTACCACTGTAACAATGTTATTAATATATGTGCCGCCTGTATGTCTATATCCGAGTAAGTGATGTCGCCAGATACTACCAAAACATGTACGTTTGTGACAAGAGCGTAAAGACAAATTCATGAGTGAATACTTTTCTCATCTAACGAGTGCAATAAGACAGACGTGTTGCTTTAAAGTGATGTCTGCTTTCCAAACTAAGACTTGGCCTTTAACACTATGGAGGCTTCGAGAATGATTACAGGCCTGGCTGGGCTTCATATAATTCAGGAAACGCAGATTAAGCTACATTAACTTCAGATAGTGTAAAATCTTTAACAGAAGAAACAGTGCGCACCAACCTTATCTCCCTTGCCTGTTAACGGTTCTCATTTATGCCCTTTGAAAACTAACTTACGAATAAGTGAGGTGATACGCAGATTGTAGACGGGATACGAAAACCCACAAAATAAGTTAAATGGCATTTGATAGTGAAAAGATAGCCAGCATTAGAGCTCAATTATTAGGGGTCTTTTGAAGTGTTCAAGGGAAATAGGATGATAATCTATTCGAGAAAGAAATGAAATGAAGGGAGTAAACAGCCTTCGACGCCACTCTGATTTTCGAGTCCTACCTCATACATGGAGACGCTGTGGCTGACAGCATGCGTGCACTCGCAAGTAGAGGCTGTCTAACCAACTGCACGGCACGTCCATCTACGCGCAAAATTGAGGCAGCGCATGCGATGTAGCTTGTAGCCTAATTGCGCAGTAGATCGCCAAATCAAGCGGAGACACATGGAGTGGTCATGGAGACTGCACCACGGTTAAAGGTGAATTGTGTGATTGGGTGCTGGTCTTCTCCACCTTACACCTACTCACATTGCCCCGAATCAACCTCGCCATTGTAATTCGTATGAGTCATCGCATTCAGAGTATAAAAGGGGAGGTTCAGTGGTGAAGGGGCATTCAATTTAGCCAAATGACACGCAGAAGGAATATCTTCGCGGTTGTCTGTGTGGCAGTCCTCCTCATCTTCCTCCTCTGCACTGCCTACCTCCACTCCCGGTGTCCACTCCTCCAACTCGCCCCACTTCCTCAACTCTCTCCTCACACAGTCGACAAGCGACTGGCACACGAGATCACCCCGCCACCGACGTCACGGAATGTCGACGCGGTGCATCGCAAACAACGAAGTGCACTACTTCTCGAGGTTGCTGCCCAAGTCACAACGCATCCCTCTCCCCTCCAAGTGGTGTGGTCAGGACGAGGCGATCGAGCGACTGAACGCCTCCAAGATGGTTCAACGCGTGCTCCAATGCTTCGAGGAATAGAATTCCCTGAGTCGAAGAAGATGGATGATGCACACGCACTTCGACTCACCCGAGACACATTCCGACGGGAAGGCGCGCCCCTCGTCATGGTCTACGGCTCGCTGTTGGGCTCCTTGCGCTACCCACACTCGCACACCCTTCGACAGCGACTACGACATGGCAGTTCCCGTCTCCAAGATGACACACGCCTTGACACACTCTTCATTGCGCATTGGCCTCCGAATGTGGACAACGGGATGCGAGTGTTTGACATGCGCAGAGTGACGGGCTGCGTGCAGATCGGAATGGGCTGTGAGCGCAACGACAGTTGGCGAGATGCATCACTGAACAGAAGCACGGAGACACGAAATTTTAGATCTGCGTTGACTACTTCCGCGCCCTCCGATGAGCGACGCGTCTTAACCACTATCCAACCTGCGGACTTTTCACCTGTCAAAACCACACGTTATCTGAGAAAAGCGGCAGTTGATGGGCCATCTACCGAAACACATCCAACTCTCCTGACAGACGAAGACAGCAAGCTGCGCTTCTCTTTCTCCCCCTGGACTATGTCGAGCTCACCAGTGGAGATGGAATGACAGTGAGAATTGTTGATTAGGTTTCCACCTCAGACTTCCCGCTTGCTGCGTAACCGGGTTTGTCCAGCATCTACGTTGTTGTAGAGGTGCGTGAGTTTTTTAAGGCGCCTCAAACGCGCCTATTCTGTTCCACACATATTCGCCGTGGGCTATGCCAATGATATCTGGGAACACTGTGGCATTCACGAAATGCGACAGCATGACCGAATTCCCATGACTTTCATTTGCACAAACCTAACACCACCCATGGGTTCCTAATGAAGACTCTGTGAGGGCTGCGGTTGCGTTGTGATGTCCTTTCTGACTGGTCTATCACTGGTGGAATTCGTGGCACCTGGAGATGAAGTGGCGTGTCGTCTATTTACAGTCCACGCGAGTGTGATTTACGGTAATTCACTCCTCCCTTGCCTGTATGCCACGATATTCCGCCCCCTCAACGTGTCTTTGCATCATCTGCGCTACACGTTTGCACCAAGTAAACCAACTCAGCGCATAGTGGCACCACGCGGTCCCATCCCCATGCGATCTAATCTCCCCACTGACCTCACTTCTCACCTCTCCTCTCGGACAATGCAACACCTGCCTGTCCATTCACCATGTCGTTGATTGTGTGCCTTTCCTTGATGCTACTCTCCACCCAATCCTCTCCTCGTATAATCTCCTCTTCCCCACGGACCCGGCAGCCTACACCCACTGCTCAAGTATTAGTTCTCCTCGACTGAACACTCTCAATCTCCCATGTACTCTACCATTTCCCAGTACCTTCTCTTCGTCGTCCAGTGCATTTACACTCTCGCCTTTATGCGCCACGATGCGTTAACCCTTCACGCATAGAACCGCATACGTCGCCTCTTCAGGGGCGTACTCTCCACATGCACGAGGTTACACTTGGTCTATGAGATGCCCCCTTTCAGTTTAGGACACAGCGGTTCTGTTTGGTGACAGATCTTATGCATGTGGACCTTCGTGCAGTATGACAACCTCACAATCACTTCACACGCCACAAAAGCCTATTTGTCCATAAAGAGGGAGGAGTTGCGCGACAATTTCTCGTATTTCATCTCTTCTTATCTACTCTAGGGCGCACACGCTTCAGCGAAAGCTGACTGGACGTATTGACTCCGATCTACTCAATCTAATTCAGTAGTCTTGATGCGTCACTTGCCATCGTCCTGTGGGCTTTTGGAATTGTTTGGAATTGTTATACTTATGGAGAAGGGGTTCCTTTGATTTTAGAATGGTCGTCTCGTGAAACCGAGTCACTAATCGCGCATGAAATGACAAATTAAATTGCGTATTTGGGCGGTACAGACTTGAGGGGCAAAGTTGATCGGCGGTGCTCTAGTACGTGTTACACTTGTTGGTCCTTCTCGCATGCGTCTCATTTTGGTATCAGTGGAACTCACAGGGAATTCTTTTCATCCTCCCAGATTGGATGCTCTCCTCTCCAGCTCAACAGCGTTGAACCTACCTCCTCGAACTCCCCGTAGCGTTGGCCTGGTTCCGGCTCGGACACGAGCCAAAAACTCAATGACCTACATAGAAATTCTTCAGAGCCCACTGTTAGAACGCGGGTTAAACACCATCGGAACGACATAAACCACCGTGACACTTCCTCATAATGTAAAGGCGCGGTAAGATATGCGGACTCCCGTGCCAACATCAGACTCCACAGTAGACAATGGCTCGGAATCGGAAAACTCGCCCTCTTCGAGGTGATAAGTTGTTCGCATTCGAGTTCCTACCTTGTTCCGCCAAGTGTTTCATCCAAGGGGCCACAGTGTACACCAAGTTGACAAGGCGGGGGAAGGCCCTCCAACCTGCGAGGACGCAATTCGGTCCCATCCAACTGCACACCGCGATACAGCAGTCTGGTACCATGTTCCAAACACAACGGCGAGCATGAGTAGTCCATTTTTTGGTCCCCCCTCCTATGTCGTGACGGGGAGATCGTTCTCGGGACAGGCCTTTCAGTCCCAGTCAGTATTCAGATCATACGTACCACTAAGAAGATATGCGGCGAGGAGAGAACTTCCCTCTGCAAAAAGTACAAGACCCAATTAATTTTGCACTTCCACAAAGTGTTTTGCGACGCCTCGTGACCAGAAGAAACCCTCAGATCGGCTAAAGACCGTCATCACTGAGTGACAATAACAACTATTTTCTGCTCTAACTAGGCTCCCCTTAATGGAGACCGTGGTGGCCTGGCAGCCGTGACTTCCAGCCGCGACCGCCCCGCCTCGATGTTCCAGTCACGTTTGACGAAGCCACCTTCCTTTGTGAAGTAAGAATTCCAAGTCCGAACTCCTTTTTCCTGTGCCTTCGTGTTTTGTTTGTTGAGGATTTCCTTCCGTTTGTAATTGGCCCCAAACAGATCGTGTTAAAGAACTCCCTTCCTTCATTCGCTTTGATAGTTGTCCTACAACAAATTGTCTTTAGTGATGATCCGCCGGGTGAGGAAATCCTAGATAACACAAACGTCCTTCCATGCGATGGTGTGCGATGTTGAGACTGTGGGTAGAACATGAGCAAACCGATCCTTCAGGGAAAAAGATCCTAGCAGTAATGTCGGTGAATCTGGATCCACCATCGCTCTTAAGCATAGATCTTCTTTAGTTTCCGCCCGGTCGGTCCCCTTAGGTTTAAACACCTTGTAGCTATCCTTGAGGCCATTTTTAAATTTTTTTGAAACCATCTCTCACCCTTGTTTGGTTATAACACATTGCTTCAAGCCGTCGTTAAACCCTCTCTACGCACTGCTTCGTTTGCAATTCCTTCCCTTTACCCCCAACAACAATCGCATTTTAAAGGCCGTGAAAATCTCTTCCTCTATTTGTTCTGCCCTTGACATCGTCCCTCTTAGTGACCAAATTCTTTCCCTAACCCAAAAACATAGAATTCACTAAACCGTTTTCACCTCATGTTTTCCAAAGTGACCACCCTTCTTCTCTCGATGCCACACTCGCCTCCCCGCCTCTCGAGGGCAACCTCCTCCCTGCGTTCGCCGACTTAGACACGCCCTCACGGCCGGCCGTTCCCGCCTTCTACATCGCCTAACTATCCCGTGCTTCGTTCTAATTAGCATAAAACAACAGTGTTATGGCATCCGCCGTTATAGTAAAGTTTTATGGAGCAAGTAAATTGAGGCTAACCGTCCCTACGCGAAATGCACACCAGAAGGAATATGGTCGCCCATTGAAATGGCGACACTAAGACATCAGCCTCCTTTATGGAAAAGAGACAAAATGAAAGCCAAGAGCATGCTCCTAGGACGTCCTTGAAAGTGATTTCATGTATTTTCCTTTCGTTACGCACACCACGGTAACAAACGCAAGAGAACTAGAGATACAGAGAAAAAAAGAAGCCGAAAGAAAATAAGCAAAATGGAATGTTGTCCACACTCGGCAGCAGTCGAGATTGAATTTATATAACTTGTTCCGGGAGTGTACGTTGGCAAACCGATGAATGTCGAGTTGTCGGTGACTAACGATCTTCGAAGTCGACCGACGAAGTTGAATGTCGTCACGACGGAGCTGTGAAAATGAAGGAAAGAATATGATTGGTTGGAGTAAGGCCTTTACAAAATCCCGTATTTTCTCCCCTTCCGGCATTCATCTTGACAAGTAATTATCTTCTAGCGGCGCACATCAACTCCGGGGGCAACTTAGGACTACCGAGCTTCACCGATTTCCACGCATGATGGGCAGACTCTGTCTGGACTGAGACAACACCGGAAGATGTAAAAAGTCAACATTCTGATCATTGAGAATGAGGTGATGCGCAGACATTTGGCTAACTGTCTTCGACACAGGCGCGGGGTGTGCAGATTCCTGCCCATGGCAGCTCGAGAAACTTCAGTCCACACAGTGTTCAATTAGTCGCGTGAGCACAGGACGGTCCTTCGAACATAAGTTCCATGACAAAGTCCATAAAAAGACGAACTTGTCATAAAAAAGGTTGCCATGCACTCCTTCTCGAGAGATCAGTTACAAACTGTCACAAGATGATCCATTCGTAGAGCTCGGCAAGAATGATTTAATTCTTGGTGCTGGATGGAAGCCTCTGCCGGTTTTTTACTGAATGCCAATCAGTTGACAACCCAGTGAATGCCTAAGAAGCGCGACAATTGCATATGCTTTAAAGACAAATTGGCTGGTGACTTACCCGTACAAGACGTCTTCATCTGAATCGTAGGCCAGAGATACGGAAGGGTCGTCCTTAAAATTGGCCTCTGTGTGGGGACAATTGGGAGCAGTCAAGCATGACTACCACTTTCAAGAATACATTTTAGATATAAAGCCGGCCTGATAACTCATCGTCTGTTGAGGCTCGGAGTAAGGTGAGATTCTAACGACGAAAGCATCTACATCCGCGCCAAAGGTATCAAATAAGGAATTGACAATGGGCGACTGTCCACTGGAAACGTTTTCTAGGCAGTAGCAGCAGGGAGTCCAAACCGCCAGCCCATTTTTACCCTCCGGTCAGTAGAGTTAGTCAGTTATTAACTGTTAGCGTGAATTAATTTTTTAAACAACTTGAATATCCTACATAATCTTCTTTCATCCATAATCAATGCAGTGAGTAGATCTTTTTCTTATCTTTTATTTTCCCTCTAATTTTATTGCCCCACGTGGAGTGTGTGCACTGTAGACTTGGCGGCATAACGCCTTATTGCGGCCAACGAGGTGCATTTCACCACAACTCACTGTGTCTCTCAACACTTGCCTCCCACTTTTCGTAAAACCAAAGCTGCCTCGATGCATCAACTCCCTTCGTGGTGACCTCTTCCCCACCGTCCTCACATTCTCACCTCAGGGGATTGGTAATACATTTATCCTCATCCTCCTCCTCCTCCTCTTTCCGTTCCCCCACTTCATGCCCTCTGTGGTCTATAAAAACTGCTCAAGTATTAGTTCTCCTCGACTGAACACTCTCAATCTCCCATGTACTCTACCATTCCCAGTACCTTTCTCTCGTCGTCCAGTGCATTACACTCTCGCCTTTATGCGCCAAGATGCGTTAACCCTCACGCATAGAACCGCATACGTCGCCTCTTCAGGGCGTACTCTCCACATGCACGAGGTTACACTTGGTCTATGAGATGCCCCCTTTCAGTTTAGGACACAGCGTTCTGTTTGGTGACAGATCTTATGCATGTGGACCTTCGTGCAGTACGACAACCTCACAATCACTTCACACGCCACAAAAGCCTATTTGTCCATAAAAGAGGGAGGAGTTGCGCGACAATTTCTCGTATTTCATCTCTTCTTATCTACTCTAGGCGCACACGCTTCAGCGAAAGCTGACTGGACGTATTGACTCCGATCTACTCAATCTAATTCAGTAGTCTTGATGCGTCACTTGCCATCGTCCTGTGGGCTTTTGTCACCTCTGCTCTCACTCCGAGGGTGAGCAGCAGCTATCAGTAGCATGTCGAGGATTTCAAATCTTGTGAAGAATTGGTTCGTCTGATTGTAAAAGTGGTCACCGCATGGACTCAATCATAAATCACGAATGTACGAGTCGTGCGGGAAAACAGGGGAATCTGTGCTTGGAAGGAACGAAGACTGAAGTGTTGAGGTTTTATGATACTAACTTGATGATCTTCCTTTGCCTTCTTTTCAGGCTCTGGGATGAGATGCGCTTCCATCGGGCTGAACGAGCGCAACAGCAAGCCGTAGACCATGACGAGGGGCGCGCCTTCCCGTCGGAATGTGTCTCGGGTGAGTCGAAGTGCGTGTGCAATCATCGTCTTCTTCGACTCAGGGAATTCTATTCCTCGGAAGCATTGGAGCACGCGTTGAACCATCTTGGAGGCGTTCAGTCGCTCGAGCGCCTCGTCCTGACCACACCACTTGGAGGGGAGAGGGATGCGTTGTGACTTGGGCAGCAACCTCGAGAAGTAGTGCACTTCGTTGTTGCGATGTACCACGTCGACATTCGTGTCCGTTGGTGTCGTTGATGGCAGAGGTGGCAGAGGGTGGCGGAGGTGATCTCGTTTGCCAGTCGGAGAATCTGCTTCATCACTTCCCCGTCTGTGGACTCGTCCCAAATCGCTTGTCGACTGTGTGAGGAGAGAGTTGGGGAAATGGGGCGAGTTGGAGGAGTGGACAATCGGGAGTGGAGGTAAGACAGTGCAGAGGAGGAAGATGAGGAGGACTGCCATGCAGAATACCACGATGATGATTTTTCTGCGCGTCATGTTGGCTGAATTGAATGCCCCTTCACCACTGAACCTCCCCTTTTATACTCTGACTGCGATGAATGACACGAGTTTTCCACATACTTTCTTTTGGGAACCCCAGTCATTGTAATTGTATGCGTAAAATTTATCCGAATTTACCTCTTTGTATTGGTATTATTGTAACACTGACACTATTTTCTCCCTTTTGAGTAATTGTTTTTGTGTTCCCATTGCAACTAATCAAACTATCTTTCTATTTTGTCATTCAGTGAGTCTTTTATTTTGCTATTTTAACTTTAACAATTTGTGATTTCGTAAGTCACTTTAACTGACTGCGACACCTTTTTTAACCGAATCCGCAGATCTCTTTCAGTGTTTCTTTTTCATCTCATGTGCAAGAGATGTTAAGCAATTAAGGAAAAAAGAGCAAAAGAATGACAGAATCAAAGAAAAAAATTTCAATCAAGAATGATATTTTGGTACACCTCATAACCCCTATAACCAAGAAATGGGTGTTTAAGTGCCAATATTCTGAAGAATTTGGGAATGCGACTTATGTTATTCAGCGGACGGTTCTCCCTCTCCATCTCCGATTTAAATTATTTAATTGGGGAAAGGATTCTCCTGGGTAACTAATCACTCCGTCCACGGAAGTAAGATGAATTTTACAATAATCATAAGAATGTTCGCGACCATACTTCTTTGAGGCGTTGATACACGTTACGCCCAGATGCCAGGTCGCGATCGGGAAAATTCCTACTGATTCTGATCGCAGCATCCAGTGAGGATCAATTTGTCTAAAATTTAAAGCATGGGCGTCCAGTATTTGTTCCACACGACTGTTTGACGAGACCGCAAATTAAGTATAGCCGTCAAGTTTATTGTGGGATGATCTATTCCATGTTCATTCCAGTCCCAAGTTCAAATGCCTCTTGTCAGTATTGATGCCAATTTGGTTGAATTAACGCCTCTGCGACTTGGAATCTTTGAATCAACGTAGCAATGGATGTCCTCTGCACATGAAAAGACTCCTCCGTACAATCGGGACTGGTTAGGCTGCCTCATTCAATGGCGGCTGAAATTCAAATTTCACGTGCAAATATATGAAGCACACCTCAATTTATGACAACGAAACAAATATATCTCCATTTTCAGGGGGATGTAAAAAGCCAAAACAAGTGAAGTTTTACTTGTAAGATCGTGGTGTGGTGCGTTATAGCATAATAAAAATATCACACAGTTGATAAGAAGGACCCACAGGAGCTCACAAGATCAGAGATGGTAGGTTAGGTTATCGCGAAAGTGGCGTGAAAGAGGATTTCAAGTGGCCTTAAATTAGTGAATCTAAAGACATAGAGATCCGCTTATTTTAAAAGCCTTTATGAAATGAAGGTATGCATAAAATTGGGCGGAAATATGACCGGGAATGAATAAGCATCATCACAAAAATTAAAAAAAAGGAAATCGTAAATGTAGATGTGTACTCGCATTTCAGATGTTAAGAGTATTTTATTGAAGAATTGCCTATACTACATCATCTAAACAGTTAATAGCCTGCGTTAAGAGTCAACACGTATAGTATGGCATGATCTGAATTTTACCGTTTCAGTATACCGACCTCTAGAGATTTGCGGTCAAGCCGAATTCCGAGCACTCGTTAATGGAGGGGTGGTGGTAGGTGGTTCGCGCCCGTGGCTCGCAGTACTCCCATTAATGTTAGAACCGGTCCTGGGTACGTGGACTTCATTTCCTTTATGCTTTTGTCTGTACCATATTAGATTAGAACATAATACCTCGAACGTTTCCGTGCGTTCTCGCCAAAAGAGAGCGCGGCCGCCTCAACGGAGAACAGGTTAGCGTTTCTGACCTTACTTTTCGCGACAGAGCAGTTTTACTCTTTTTTATAGAATCTGGAACAGATGTATTGTTTATCGCAAGCCGTCATCCAGCCCCTATCCAGGATTTGCATGCTGTGAACCAATCAAATTCCATGAATGCCAATAATGCCAGAAGGAAGAAACAGAAAAATAGAGGCAGGCTACTCGCCGCGGAGATCAGGTACCTGCAAAGAACTACCCATCTTCTTGTGCGGTAAGTGATTGGCTTCCTAGGCCGACCACTGCTTCCCTGTTTAAATAACTATTTACTTTATTTAGTCCCAGCATTGCTTCCCATAAGGTATATCTCCTGTCTACGAAGTATATTAAAGTTTGATTTGGTTTAAGTGCATAATTAGAACCTTTGTTTGCGTAGTTGAAACAGTGACCTCACTTTTTCGCTGCAGACGAGCTTCGTTCGCGAGAGTCGTGCGGTCCTTAGCTCGAAGAATGGATTTCGAAGCAGCCCTAGAGATACGGTGGCAGTCCGTAGCGTTAGACTGTCTACAGGAAGCTGCGGAAGCCTTTATGGTGGATTTTTTTTCTTTTGCTGCGAGGGCAGCTGCCCATGCTCACCGCGTGACGGTTATGCTCGCCGACATTCAATTTATCTCCCAATTCTATCATATGCTCCGTTGATACTTTTGTTTCTTATCTTTGATCATATTGTTTCTTGAGTTGTTTCCAGGTTATGCATAATCTTCGCGTTTCCAGACTTTGTGGTTTACCATTTGCTTCAGTTTTTTGTTGTAGCCAACAATTTTTACAAAATTTCATTTAGCTGAAGTTTGTTTTGGCATCGGGATGAGAGTTATAGTCATAGTAGTCACGTTAGACCCAGACTTCGGTTTCTACCCATTGGCAGAGCTTTTTTCTCTGGGGCCGTTGATCACCAGATTTCAACTCTTACTGCGTTAAGTCACTTTCAGATA
The DNA here is from genome assembly GCA_017562135.1 of Dipylidium caninum. Lineage (NCBI taxonomy): Eukaryota > Metazoa > Platyhelminthes > Cestoda > Cyclophyllidea > Dipylidiidae > Dipylidium > Dipylidium caninum. Next base: position 19,227 of record QEYB01000461.1, read on the forward strand.
TAGACAATTTTACGGCGTCGAGCGCGAACTAATCCCGAAACTGGTTTTCGTGACGGTGGGCTCTGCTCCTACCTAATCAATTAAGCACATTGGGCTTGCTGCTTGAATACGAGTGTGTGCGTAAGAGGGAGAGTGATGTGGTGCTAGGTGCCTTCCACCAGGGATCATCGGGATAAAGGATGAAGGAGTCGAAAGGAATGACAAGAGTAGTCACAAAGGTTTCTTCGAAGAGGAGGTAGGTTGTAAACTTACCCCCAGACAAGATACAGATGTACAAAGTTTGTTAGATAATACAACTTGCAAAATTTATGTGCAACGTTTCAAAACCGAAAAAACGTGTTCAGTGAGCCGCTGCGCCACTTCCAAGCCTGCGTAATTCCTACTTTGTTGAGTATATATTGCTCACGAATAATTAGAAAACAAGGCGGAATTGAGTAATAAATGAGGCATATAATAAATAAATATCGGCTTGATACAAAAAAGGAATACATCGGGTTCGTATTAAGATTGAATAAGAAGTAGGAATGTTACTCAGCGAAGCATATGGTAAAATTGGGAAATGAAGTGGATGTCGGCGAGCATAACCGTCACGCGATGAGCATGTGCAGCTGCCCTGGCAGCAAAAGAAAAAAAATCCACCATAAAAGCCTCCGCAGCTTCCTGCAGACAGTCCAATGCCATGGCCTGCCATCGTATCTCAAGGGCTATTTCAAAATCCATTCGTTGCGCGATGGACCGTACGACTCTTGCAAATGAGGCTCGTCTACAGAAAAAGATAGACATATAAACCTATCTAAAAAATGTGAACACAAAGTAGTTTACCATGAACAAAAGCATCAATAGCTCACCGCACTAGAGGATGAGTCGTCCTTCGCAGATATCGAATTTCTGCCGCGACCAACCTAGCAATATTCTTTTTTTTCTTGCGTTTAGTAGCATTGTTGTTGCCAGATTTGGAGGTATTTATGGTTCGTGACGATGCAGCGTTGGCTTGTGTTCGTTTGAACCGCTAACCAACACTTCTGTCCCGGTCTCTACCAAAAAAAGCTTATGATGTTGCTATTCTGTTGAAGACAAAAACGGTAGGATACAAACCTGATCTTCTTTTGGGCGGCAGTCTACTTCTACGACGGGAATGTCCGGAAACGTTTGATGCGTTATCCTCCGATCTAACAATGAAAACATATAGATAAGCCCTATGCAAAGAGCGAAAACGAGGTGTGGATGGAAAATAATATACCCATCACCCTTCTCCGTATTTATAGGAGTGCTGGCAACACGAGGCGCGAACCACCGGTCATCGGCACTCATCGGGAGGGGTAGTCTCAAAATTCTCACGCGCCGCGCGGGCTTAGAGGTCACGTAATCCACCAGTCAAAACAAATTTGGCGTCAAGGCCGTTTTTGAGTAACTTTATAGCATAATCTCTTCAGTAATGTACTGATTTAATGTGACTGTGTATACTATAATTTGCGCGACTTTTAAATGTTAACTACATTATTGACGCTGTCAGAGAGTTTGTCGCCTTATTGATTACAAACATGTAACAACTTCAGAACACAACCGTACTTGATTCTATCTCATAACCCTTAATGGGATGATTTCACCATGGATAATATCTTACAGACGCAATCATAGGCTAAATATGGCGAACGTATTTTCCACAGCTTTAAGGATTCTAAATCGTATCGCCCTTGGAAAAAATTATTATAGATTAATATACCAATTGTGTTAAAAAATTTTCTTCCCCTTAAGTGGTAACCACACTCACCCAACCAACTTTTCCTAATTTATTTTGGTCATATCCCAAAAATTCTCATATTGTTCTGAGTTTTGTTAATTTTTGTTTGAAGTATGTACACCGGAGGGTATGAATACCTTTTGCCTGTTTATAGTTTAAATGCGCATTGCTCGAACTTACATCAAGTTCGAGCAAAACTCTCATGTGCAATTTCATATAGGGTCCGCAATTATTGTTGCTCACTGTAGCTCGTATTGCTTTAAGACACATTTTACTCCCAGATTTTGAACGTAACATGACATCAAAAGGCTTTCATAGGTGAATGTTTAATGTCTTGCTGAAACTACCACTACCATCACCATTACAAAAACATTATCAAAATCCGCCTCCTGTGCTAACGTTAAACATAGCCGAATGTAGTGAAGGAGCGGGTACGCAATTCATTGTCGATCTTTTTTACGTTCGATTGGTCTCCGCTTCCTCTATTTCCTTCCCATAATAACAAAGCTGAGCTTTAGACACTAGAAGGTCATTCTGTCACACTCATTTAAGAAAATTCACTTAGCTTGGGGGATTTTTATACAAATCACAACGAAGTATACTGAAGTATGTTGTTTTTTTATGGTGTTCATTAAAATATCCTCAGTTTCCATAGGTAAACTTCTGTTTAACTTGTTTTACCAACCGTCTACGCGCGAGTTTTTTTGCACTACCATTTATTGTAATCTCGTACTCTTCAATCGCTTTTTGGCAACACTTGGACGGAAGTTATGTGCCTCTAAGCCTTGGTAACAAAACACCCCGCCTTTTTGGAAAGAGACTTGTTCTCATGCTTGCCTCTGCTGATAAAAAAGCTGCCCCCACACGGCAGTGTTTGTCTCAAAAAGGCGCTTATTCCACTGTTGTTTGTGAAGATCTTTGATTTTCTCTGTACTCATAAGTCTTCACGTGTAGTTGTATTACTCGAAGGCGTGGTGGGTTCATGAAAAAATTACTCAAATGGGTAATCGTGGATAAGACGATCCCCTACTCACTGATATTTAATTCAAAAAGCCAAAATTTCCTCTGTTCGTCAGTTGAGCAAAAAATGGCCTTAACCATATGGTGTCGGCTTGAAGAGGCAGTATTTCGAGCCTTAGTACAGAGGAGGAGTGTAGAAGTGTTGCCAGGACATTATTAACTACCCCCTTTTAAAAACGAGCCGCGCAAATAAAAAATACAAGTTGACAAGCACAAAGTCGGCTTTGGTGTACACATCAAGGGCTAGAAGCTGGAGAGCGGTTCTACTAAGCCCGAGGGTCCAGGTTATTTGGGCTTCCACTAGGACATCCACGTTACTCATGTGGCAAGAAGGGAAGAGGGTCGGAAATGACTTAACCCCGCACACCAATGTCTATGAATGCACCCTAGGTCCGGTCACCACCTTACCCACATAAGCTGTCTTGGCATTTAAGTCAACAACGGTTTTTCTGTGACATCTAGCATTCAACTCGCATATTAACTAATGATTTATATACGTTCGTGGAGACGTGTTAAAGTGTTCCATCAGAAACCTAGTAATAATGTACCTTAAAGTACAGGAAGGAATACTGAGTCTAAATTTTTCCCATGAGTGAGATATGAAGATTTATTTTCCCGTAACCAGAGTAAATATACAGAATATGTACATTGCCTGTCAGTAGCGGTGTCATACGTCTGTGAGGTTGGTTAGGAGTAAAGGGATGGGGAGAAGTTGAAAATCGACTTGAGTAGTTTAGATGAACTCTTGTCATGGCGACCCTTCACTAGGCATTCGTCAGTTAAGTCATTGGAGTATCGAATGATCGTGAAGTAGACAAACCAGCGTCGTGTACTTTGCTGTGTGCGTTCATTCAACAAGTTACTGAGAATGTCTAATCCGGAAATTCTCGTTTCTCTCCTCCTCCCCTCCTCCAAGTCCTCCTCCTTCACTGTTTCTACTGCTTTTTCCGTAGACTTTGTTTCTGATGCTATCGAAACCTCTTGTGATGGATGACTTCGGTTCCTCGTCCTATCATTTTCCTCAGTTGAAACTGTAATCGACGTAGTGTTGCCTTCCACTTTACGCTTACGACATGGAAAACAGCCCGGCTCTACTCGTAAGACCACGAGAGCAAACAGTAAAGGTATACTCACCAAGGTCCTCGTCCTCATATCCTTCCAAGTGTTGACTGAAAAAAAAGACGAAGTAGCACTAACCGAAACGCATTGCGATGTTATGAGGACACATGGTAGCCATCCACCTCCTCGTCTGAATGCCCCATTGCCTTGGGAGAGTAATTAGTTCTACGGTAGATGAAATAGTAGAGAGAATTTATTGCCAGAGACCATTGTTGCACCAATGAGGCGGTTCAGTACCCCCAGACAAGAGTATTTTGCCCATCGTTGGGCCGTACTTACTCCTATAACCCTTTGAAAGTGCAGGCGTAACCGAGGTCAACTACGCAGTAGACGAGTGGTTTAAAAGATGTGATAGGTGCGAGTGACGACGAATACCCCTTTAGTGGCATGGAGACGTTGCTGGGTTTAGGCGGCATTGGCGGTGTTGCGGGAGGTTGTGGATGTCAATGCGAGCATTGTAGATGTAACCGTTCCGGTGAAGCGCCTTGTTCGACATGTCGACCGGTGCCTGCAAGTGTAAAGATGACGGACACAGCATCCTCCGCTGCTAGTATACACGCTCCGAAAACGCCCGAAATGGCGGCAGCAATGGACCTCTTGAATATAACATTAAAGAAGATTCGTAAAAGAGGTGTTTTGGCAAATGCTAGAAATGAAACTTACCTCCATCCTGGAGAGGTTTTGTGGAGCAACGGTCCAGCCGGTCGAATGGGTTCGGCACAGGGTTTCGCGGGGCCAAGTGGCTCTTCCATCTTTTAATGTGCATTTTAATCGTTCGTGAAAAGTTAAATATACTGCCTACACACTCATTGCTGTACTTCGGTTATTCGTGTGATGCTTAAGTGATAATGTCTATTACGGGAAAACTCGCTCCTTGGGGTCTTGAGCATGTTCACCTTGAATAACAAGGCAGATGGGCAATTAAATGAGTTATATCACTGTTATTACAAATTCATGTTGGCAAAGTTGTGCTGCAAACCATTTCTAAAAATATGGTTAATAAATACACCGTCTGGTCGTCAAGACACACTTGTGGATGATCCCGTTTTCGTCAAGGTCGCCGACGATGTGAGAAAGCGAGGATAGCGACAGTCAGAAGTAAAATTTGTGTGGTTACCGTATCTTAGCTTAATGCGAGGTGAACAAGGTAGGTAGCAAGAATTTAACCTTGCAGGAGTTCGCGTCTCCCGTGTTTTTCGCGATGCCAGTTGAGGAATGTTACAACACCATGACCGAACCAGCCTAAAACAGAATTGAGGACTCCCTTGACGAGCTCGAGTGTCACGAAGTTCAGTGCTTTGTTAAGGACGGATAGACAGTGCTCCAGTTAACACCAAAGTGACTATGAGGGATGAGAGCCGAGGTAGTGACCAGCGCTTTTCCTCAAAGTTTTCTAAATTCAGGCCAAACTCACATGAACTTGTTGTTTAATCACATAAATATCGCTAATATTATTTGTGTTGCATTAATATCACAAATTCCCAGAAATATCTCTGATTAACAGCAAAATATCTCATGGATTCGGTGTCAGCGCGTTTTATTGCATAAAATGTTGCCGTGCTCTTCAATTACAGGAGTAATAACGGTACCATCCCACATTGGGGACATTGTAGCAATGTAAATTCCAACCGAGAGGAGCGTTGAATGACGAAGAAGGCGTCGAGGAGGGCGACAATGATGGAGCTGAAGTAGACAATCCCGAAAAAGAGAAACCCTGCATGCCATTAGGCTGGAATCTGTGGCAAAAAGGAGCACCATTCATAGGGCCCTTCTCCATTTGAGGTCCATAGTTCACTATTGCGGGCGGTTGCGGCATCATTTGTGGGAGAAAAGGACGTTGATAAATACCTTCATCTACTTCCACCTCTTTCTCTTCTTTCTCCAATAATTGGTCCAAAAAGTCCTTTAATCGAAGGCGTCGTCGCCAGTGGTCCAGCAGAATGTGTCTCTTGAAGTCCTCAATCTCACTTCTCTGGCTGTCTCCCACACATGCATCTTTTACTTCTACTACTGATAAAATTTCGGAATCTTCCTGCGAAATGTAGTGAGCTGCTGCATCGACCATGGCCATTCCTTCCGACTCTTCTGTTCCAATGTGAATTTCTTTGTTACCCAAGTTGGAACTCCGATGGCTGCACTAGTCCTTGCTGCGTTACGGACAAACGCAGAATCACAATGAAAAGTACAATTGCGCAATAGCAAGTGCGTTTTTTAATAAAACAACAACTTCTTCTCGGAGCACTAATAATTAACATTCTACCTTTGTCAGAAAAGGAGTAGTTATAATAGATGATAACGCTTACTTTTCACCACAACAAAAATGCCATTTTCTGTTCGCATTAAGTTTTGAAGCATTTGGTAAAGCTCTTTTATATAGTTAATAAATGATGAAATATATCGATTTTCGTTTGTATAATGTATATAGGCATTGCCATAACAAACACCATTTGAAGTTAGGGTACTTGTAACCATCTTATGGACGTAGACTCGAATGAAGTTGTTTTACATCCCCCCAACTAGCAGGAGTTCCTCTTGCTTAACGAAATTAAATTTAAAGGTAGGAAATTTTCTGATACAACTTAGAAAATTCAATGATTCCCGTTGCACTACTTAAAACCACTTCAACGCAATGTAGTAGCTGCAGATTACCTAAAAATAACTGTCAAGCCTGTTCGCATACTTAAAATAAGGGGGAAGGAGACGGCCAGACTCGTTCTCAGTGCCATCCTGCTACCGGTTATTTGCAGCATATATCGCCTTTGATTTCATGGTTCAGTGCGTCGAATACGCTAGTTTTCAGGTTCCACTGACATTCGACGCCACAGCCTTCAAAGCTTGTCAACTAGCGCGTCTCAATAGATGAGTCAAATTTTTCTTTAAGATTATAGGTAACGTGGGATCAACTCTCCACAAGTCGGCCCCAGGCCTCACCGGAAGTCCTCCCATGAGTGTGGCATCGCTCTAAATAAACAATGGCAAAGCCGGAAAAGATAAGATCACGCTGCCAAGTTTGCCGGGTGCCGCAGGACGTGCTTGCAATGTCATGGCGTGACAGTACAAAACGATTTCATACGCAAGAAGAAAGTTGCTTTTTTTACGGTCCTTGAGGTCAACGGGTAGAGTATTTCAAGGGGAATCTCGTTGACAAGCGCCTTCCGAAGGCGCAAAATGCTAACCCGCGAAATTCTAAAGCCTATTTCTTGCCTTGCTACTGAATAGATGAAAAAAGTAGCATGAAGCCACGCAATTTGAAAAGAGGGCATGGTTGCCTGGGCCAGTCTTTGACCTTTGCTACGTGGCACAGGGAGCCGAGGTTTTGACTCTCCTCGCACCAAGACGCTTCCTGTCACATCCAGGGGGAGAAAAAGTTTAACGCCCTCTGTAGACAGACACCGGACTTTCATTTCCTTTTGGACGTCGTAGCAGTTCTGTCGTGGAAGTAACGTATAACCTAGATGATGGTCCCAGCATATGGCAAAGACCACCACATAAGGGAAGAACAACTCACGTGGTAATTTCTTTTGTCCAATTTTACTCTGTCCACTGCACTGTTCCCGGCGGCATCGCCTGAAAGTGGGGCGATACAATGCCTTTTCCGAGGTTGGTAATGGTTCAGGCCACAGTCGGCATCGAAGTGAAGGAAGGAGAAGGCGCATCTGGCAATGTTGCTACTGGAGATGTTTAGGCAACTACATAGTGGGGCAGCTGTTGTTTTAATGCACAAAATAAAGGAGGGAAAGTCCAAAAATTGACGCATAAGGTGTTACAATTCAAATCCATTTATTCTTATCTTTTGACCAAACATAAATTGATTCACATTTTCAATAATTTGGAAAAATTTAAGACAACTATGTCAGGTAGACACAAATTCTTCCGTCACTCTTGGTACGAAAGTTTGATGTGGTGCAAAACTCTAATCCACTTTGCTGCTGGAGGTGGCTTTTATGTTTCAACCTAAGAAAACCATCTATTAACTTGTGATTCGCCCCAGAGGCATTCACGGTGGAAACACTCTGAAGGAGGTCCGTGGATAAGGTAGACACTGTGGACACATCCAATCCAATCTGTCGGGTTGGGAGTAGAACCGTCTCTGAATTTGTTGCTCATATCTTCGACCTTGCAGACATTTGAGTAGATTAACCCACTCCTTCTCATCCATTCCCTACTTGCCGGGTAGACGACTTCTTCAAGTCGCACTCGACCTTATTTATAATTTCCTCAACTCTACGCAAACACACCTGATCCCGAGGGCGGGTGTGGAAACATACACCTGCGCAGATGCATGATCGTCCTGTGACAGCATGTGATGTCGTGGCGCACGGATTGTCCGGCGGTGGCCCGAGGCGGTGCCTCCATCCTCCTTCCCGTGCATTCTCCTAGCCCAATTTGTACTAACGGCCCAGGGCGCTTTCCACTTAGGTCTTCCCATAAGCCGTATTATTTTCATACCCTCCGGGAGTAGACATTCCACGTTGTGGTAAAAAGTGGAGTCTGTTTACTGGGAGTCACGGCTTCCTATGTCTAGACCAGTCCGTTTATATTCATTCACTTAATTCAGGTGAGGACGCTATAAGAGATGTCAGCGTTCGGCAAACACCTCTCAGCGGACGCTTCTATTCATCCTCCTCTTCGTCTTCCAACTCCTCCTCTTCCTTGTCCTTCCACCTGTCTTCGTCGCCCTCTTTTGCCCCTCCACTCTGAGTCGGTTTAAAAGAGGTCACGGTGTTCTTTGCCAAATGAGCTAGTTAGGAGAAGACTTTGTCTTTCCCAATGCCTGGTTCATAATTGACTGATAAACTTTTTTACCTTATCTTTACTCTCGGTATTCAATCTGTTTCCACTTGTCATGCCAACGTCTTTCCGACTTTTGGCCCCAACCTAAGCATTTCGGGTCAAATTTGTGTGAGGCGATCCAGCACGGTAGGGCTAAGTGGGCTCTTTGTCCGAGGGCGGACGGGATGGCAGGCTGACGGGGACCCGACAAAATGACTTATTTTTCTGTCGAGGACATCACACGGTTGAATAGGCGATCCATGGGCAGTGAGTTGGCACCCAAGGGTCTTGCGATTAGAGAGGGGAAGGCATAAAAGAATCCCTCATTCGTGCTATCAGTAGCTGAGGAGGAGGAGGAGGTGGTGGTGGTGGTGGTGGTGGTGGTGGTGGTGGTGGTGGTGGTGGTGGTGGTGGTGGTGGTGGTGGTGGTGGTGGTGGTGGTGGTGGTGGTGGTGGTGGTGGTGGTGGTGGTGGTGGTGGTGGTGGTATTTCAAACATCTGTACAGTCAGCTTTAATTGGGCGTGGAGCTCGGAGGAAAATGCTCTTTGCGCCCGGCCATTGAAAGGCGTCCATTTCTGCCGGACGTCGGAACTATCAGAAGGCACGAAGGTAGATTTGTTACTTCCTAAACAATTCATGCACTCTTGTGTGTACCTGCTATGAAGTACTACTGAAATGACTAGTGCAACAGACAAAAAAGTAAATTCCCTTGCACTTCTCGAAGCATGAAACTGAATGAGATTTTGAACAGAGAAGGTATGATTGACATAGTTTTGTCGACTTGAAATTTTTATAAACTATTTGTGAGAGTCCTCAACGCGGATGACTATTAAAAAATCCTCCTCTTCGTCTACTCCTCCTCCACCTTCCCGTCCTCGTCTGTTTCCAGTGCGATAGACGGTAATGAATAGCGAAAGAGGAGCTGGTAGGATCCAGTCGCAATATCCGCAATCTTCGCGTTATTCATCGTAGATAAATGTGTCTCGGGCAGTGAGCCGGCGAAAGTTTTAGAACACATTTCCCCACGGCTATGGTTATTACGTCCGCAAAACAGGGACAAGAAGCTCATTTAACGGGCAGGCTAACACTTAAGTGCTTCCCCCCTCCCTCCCTCCCCCTCCTCTCCTCCTCCCATTTCGTCTTGTAAATCGCCACCAGCCGAATTAAAACTGATCGGTGACTCTAAACCGTCGCCAGTCCATCTCGGTGGTTAGTTAATTATACGCCTTCTACTCAAGAGTTGACTGACACTGGAGAGCTAGTTGCCGTGGGAGGCAGTGGAATGAGGGTCTTAATCCACATTGGCAAGACAACGCCCCCTTTACACTCCTCCTATGGGAAGATTTTCACTCGGAAGTTGGGTGGCAAAGCACTTTGAGCCTCATGCTCTCCAGCATTTCACACCCACACTTCCTTCACCCAGTGCCAATCACATTTTCTGCGCTCACATGGGAATAGGAAGGCCAGAAAGTGGAAAGGCGAAAGCGTCAAGACTCTTCATTTTCGGCAAAAAAATGAGAAAAAGACGACAATCCTCCATAAGATTACAGCCTGTTTAGGAGATTTTACCAAAATGAGAAGGAGATTAAGGTAAGTAATAAGGAAGAAGGAGTATTTGACAGGTGACAGAAACTGTTTTTCTTGAATGTTAGTCTCGAATAGCATGACAATTTTGACAGCTACAGCGGAGTGGAATAAACTCGATTCTGACTGTCCACACTCTTTTAACAGTGGTTTCACCGCCCGATTGTGTGAGTCTTCAGCACAACGACGACTTAATGGTGTCAGTTTGGAAACTATGAAGGAGCGCCTCCGTTCTGAATGTGTTCAGTTGCGCGGGAGAGAGATACGCTGTGATGACAGTTTTGTCACCTTGGTCTTATTCGCTAAATGTCTAGCTATCACCACCTCTTCTCTCGACAGCTCCACCCTCCTCTCTACCGAAAATAAGACGTCTCCTTTGAGGTATTCCTCAAAGCGTCCTTCCTAACCTTGACACTAAAAAAATTGACTTAAATAAACAAAAAGTCCTAGGAGAAAGTCATCGGTGTGAATTTCACTTCATTTTGGTGAGACAAACGGTGGACCTCGTTGCACCCAAACGAAAGGAAACACCAGTAGGGAGGAGGCATTGCGTCTGAGGACACCAGCAACTATTACGCCGTCTTCTTGCCTACATACGATGTCATTCGAAATTAACGGGGGGAGAATAAAACTTGGTGGAAAAAGGGGAATGTTGATTGACCTGTTGGCCACTTCTTGGCGAAAGTCGTTTCATGATAGTGCGATCATCCGTAAAACCTCCACGTCGTCGGCGGAATGCGTGGCAACGGTAAATGGCATCCAGTCTACTCGGAGCGGACGATTTGGTCCTCGAACGACCTGGCCACCTCCTCTTATTAGGATGGAAACTATGACACGGACTTCTCCGTTAAAGGTATTCTCCTTACTCATTTCGTAAAATTTTTCATTTATCACCAAGACCAAATAGAAAAAAACGTGAGTTCAAATTGAATCATGGCGCAGATCAACAGGGTTAGGAGAAACATGAATGAGGCATTCGGAGGCGAATATTCACTAGTGGAAGAAGTGCTCGATGTTGGTTCCCAAACATTTCGTATCGTAAAGGAGCCTCGGGCAGGAAGACCACCCGTCCGCGTTGATGACGGGGAGGCATTAGAGACGACGAACGTAGAATTCGATCCACATAAGGAGCTTTTCGTGAGCTTGGACCCAAACTGGGGATTAGACTCGCAGCTGCGGTTGTGTAAAAAAACATTTACACTATTTCCCCGGCCAATCGTTACCTTTTCGCAAGAACGACTTATTCTTAAAGGGCAAAATACATTCACCGAAAGGATAGTAGAACAGGCCTCGAGGCGTTTATTAACGCTAGAAGTAAAGCTTTTTTTCACAAAGGCATATGTGACTTGCCCACTCGCCCGCTTCATCGTTCCCGAGCTAATACACAGTCGTGTGAAGTACTGACGTCTCGTGGAAGTGTTGCAGGCAGACGTCATGACTTTTGCGGTTATGGAGGGTGGTGGATGGTTCGAAGTTCGGACGAACTCCAGAGCGAATTTGCAGGACATTCTCACGCTCCACACATGCGCAAACACACACACGCCGCCTGAACCACGGTATCACGAGGTTGGTGGCTCGCACTCTCACGCAGTGTCCATAAAAGGCGTTTGGAGGAGAGGAAGGAGTCCGACTCCGGAATATGGGAGACATCAGTCCTCTCTTGACGGTCGCTCGCACCGCTGTGTACGCGCGTCGCTTTCGAGAGCAAATCCTCTGCGAGCGCCAACTCTTCATCAACCTTCCCCTCCGACCCTGTTGGGAGCGAGATCTGCTGCTGGACTGCGGCCAAGACCTCCTGCGATGGATGCCGTAGCAGCCTGTCGACAGGGCTGCGTCAGCGCTATTTGTCGTGACTGGCTCATCTGTTAAATCCCCTCACCCGTTTGATCGTTTTGACAAATAAAAGGCGTATTTTCTTTTTGTTAAAGCATCGCCCTTTTTCACCTATCCAGTGGAAGTTTGAACTACGCTACTATTCAATTTAAATTTGTGCAAGAAAGGTAAATGTAAATCGCTTTTCCACTTTTATTTAATTTAGGTGAAAAATAAAAGAAATGAGGATGGGATATAAACAAAAAATATTTCATAAATGCAATAGTGAGTTCACTTTACAACGTACTGCGTTCAAAACTGCCGTTTCATAGTTTCCAACCTTCTGGACAGTCCTTTCATTCCACAAGCTGACGAACTCGACTACTCCCCTTTCTCACTTCCACTTTACAAGCTGACTTTCCTGTCAATTAACTCGTCTCTTGGCACAATGTTGCTTAACCAAACCACAAGGAGTTTTCCCACCCTCCGATCTAGTATCCTCAGGCCGTTGCGGCTCAGTGTCGCCAGAGCTTGGCGGATGCGGTAAGGAGGAAAAAGGTGTCTCTCGACCTCCGTCAATCACGTAGCCACAACTACGAAATGGGATGATATCGTCTCTATCATTAGGCTGCGCATAAATAATAAAAGATTAAACTTTACCCACGTGAGGTGTAACACAATCACCGAACTCCAAGTTAGATCGAATCTATTTGCAAGTGTAGGGGAAATTGGAGGCTTAGTGAGGTGGACGTCCTCCTTCCAGCTTACCAGTCGGAAATGAGGCGATGGAAGGAACTCGGGCAGCTCTTTTGGTGGCCTCTCTAGTCTCACTGCAATGGCGTTGAGGATTTAATGTGAGACATTTTAAGGCGCTCAGAAAGTTGGCAGAAGGCTCGTTGGATTACTTTGAAGTGAATCTTCCTGTCCCATCGTCGCTGTCAACTTTCTCCGCATCGAAGGCAGACGGCGGATTGGATGAGTCAACAAATACCTCAAAACCAAAGCCTATTTGCTAAATTTCTTAGCACTGAGTGTCCAATTTCAAGAAATTTGTCATCAAACGAACATTTACCCCTAAAGCGCGGAGTTTGCAATGATCAAGTGTTATTTTGGGGATTCTTTGGTGCTCAAAGGAACACTGTTGGTTGGAGTAACTCTCCCTCATCAATGAAAAGGTGGCAACAGTCTCTACTACCTAACAGACACTTCTTTGATGTATCCAAGGTGAATAAAGGAGTACTTTGGGATTTCCAGTCTCCGACATTCTGGGACGCATATCAGCCGAAGAGGCCTCGCACCACACACATGCATCATTCCTTCTCTAGTCAAATATGAAAAAAGAAACACTTTCGTAAATAAATTACCACCACACGGTGGTTCGAGGCAAACCCTACTTCCTTTCTGACGTGCACGTAGAAAGTCGACTGAGCGAACTAGTTAAAACTCGTCCTCAACCGATTAGACAACGTCAACCGACGCCATAGTGACGAGGTGGAAACTGCGTTATTCCACTCATGCCATTTTGTGGAGATTCGAATGTGTTAGCGAAGAAAGCAAGCAATGCGGCTAGTTGCCACACAAATGAATGAGGCGCATGTGACATGCCTGCCAGTGACAATTGGAGGTGGCGCAAACAAACGGGGAGTCAGGTCAAGCCGCTAGTAAAAGTGCAGACGCACTCTTACGCCCAGTACGTTCAAGTCGACCTCGCAGTTAGAATTATAAGCCAGAAGCGAGTTCGCCGCCTATTGTGAATAAATAATCCAGAGGAGATAAAGAACGACGATTGTTCGAGGTAGCAACGAATCCCACCCACCAAACCACAGACACCAAAATGTGAACATCGGAAGATAGGCATCAATCACTTAAAGAAATTATTATGAACATGGTTATTGTTATTTGTACGTATAGACAAAAGGTCAGCAATTGAAGGCATCAGGGTCGCCGCAACTTTACTTGGACGTCGCATTGGAGACGGCCTTTTCTTCCAAAATGGCCTTGACATCCATCTTCAAGGCGTTCAATTGATCCACAAAATGCGGTCGCCCATAACGACGAAAATGTAGCGCGTCTTCAGGCGGCAGTTCAATGTTGGCCAACTTATCCTCGCCTTTGATGATACGCGATGTTACAACGTCCAGGGGGGGACCATCTTCCAGCATGGCAAGCGTTTCAACTCCGTCACCACATTTGACAACGATCATGGTGTGTTCGAACTGGGCAGATCGTGAACCGTCCTTAGTGACAGCTGTCCACGTGTCTGGCCACAACTTGTCCCTCCATTCGCCCTCGTTAATCATTGGCTCGATTGTAAAACAATGGCCTGGAGCCGTTGAGCCTACCGCTTTGTTCCCTGCCGTGAGATCATGGAGTTGAGGTAGTGTACTTAAATGGATTGAGTAAATAGCATGTCTCCCAAAATTACAAATTAATGACGTTTCCAAATATCTTTTTTAAATACATTACACAAAAATGCCGTACAGTGGCACCCGACTTGAAAAACGCAATCTACCAACACTCAGACTAGGAGGGTTAACGAGAGCCCGACCAATAAGCGTAATCTTAAGCCAAATAAAAATTACTCCAAAGGATGAACATAAAAGAGAGGAACTTTCACGATAATGCTAAAAATTGAACAAGCTGTGAAAGAATTGTTAAATTACAGTACGAAGGCAATAAAGAAGAGTTCCCAAGCATTACTTCACAGTAAACTCGCTTTTCATCGCGTGTCGATATGGTCAAATCTCATTTAGTAACAATAATTTACTCGACGTTAAGCATCATTTACGCATTTCGAGTGGCTTTAATTCACTCTATTAGGCTTGTGATGGTGAACACCTTAATCAAGAGGTAGACGGGAAAGCAAAGGAGGATTGGTGTTGTTTGTCAATGACAACACCCTTCCAATCTACCAAGTCATTTTCCATTCGGGTTTCCAAATCACATAATAATCCATTTCCTGTAAGTTAACCAACACCGTTTTGTTGAACGTTGATAAATAAAGTGTAATAAAGTAGAGGAGGGAAAAATACAAATGGAGCTTAGAAAAAAAGCCCCAACAGAAGATACTAAATTTGTAATTAGTGGCAAGGAATAAAACATCAGGAAAAATCCTATTTCCAGAAAATGTGACTACAAAGTACCAAGTGTGCACATAGGTAATAAAACCCGAGTATCACAGGCGTAGCACACCACATATGCGTCTGTAACGAAAAAAATGTCTTTTTATCAATTATTAAGATGCGAGTGAACTCGAAGGAAACTCAAAAACCACAGCACTAACATTTAGAGAATGTAAGCCTAAAATGTGTAACTCACTTGCGTAGTGCGGTATATTGGGTGGACAGTGGAAAAGTCGGTGTACGCCATGGCCGCAGTAAGATCGTACCACTGAAAATCCGTCAACGTTCGCGTGTTGTTGAATTATTTCGCCCATCTCTCGATACTTCATGCCCACGCGAACTGCGGTGTATAAAGAAAACATTGCCAATTCGTCGAGTCATAGCGATAATCTAGCAGAGAAACCGACATAACATTGCCAGTTCCAATCAAGAGACGAATGAGGAAAGACGACCCAAACCCCAAATATAACGAAAGCGATATCCAAAAAAAAGTGAAAACTGTATTCCCACCATGATTAGGAATTTCGATGTTGTTGTGGCAGACAAATTGGTCTTAGGACCCAATTATCAAATTTTTGGTTGTTAATAGAAACAATCTTCCTTTATATGAATCTCATGGCAAGCCATGGGTAATTTGAAGCCACATTTTAATCATAAGGAATGAATGCTGACGTAAGAAGCTTAGAAGCAAGGTACTACTACAACGAGGTCTTAATTGACACACACACAGATGATCGCCTTACCGCTAAATGCTCCATCGATACTCCTAGATTTCTGCGGGCTCATGTAGAAAACACTTTCAAAGAATCTAGGATAAAAAACTATCTCCTTCACGGGTCGCCAAACTAACGATTAAACTAGTTAGAGATGGTTTCGAGACGTATGAAACATAACATAAACGGATAAGCAGATTCATTTAGAATGGCACGATAATCTTTGGTAAAGTCAAAAACCCACCGGCATCCATTGATTTAGCCAAACAGTTGTAGGTATTTTTCACAAGTCTAATGGACTTTTCGTCCGGCGTTCCGACAAATACGGTTTCGTTGACGTCACCATGAAAGCCGCCAAAATAGGTGGTGATATCAACTAGATTATGAAAAATGATCAGAATTTGAAACTATTAATATACCAACTAACACAACACAGAACTTTAGAATAACCATAACGAAATGCGTATCAGTCGACACAGAAGTCACTAACAGAAATTGATTTTGATAGTAAGGTGCGGAAAAAGTGGACAACATCGAAAACTTACTATTAATGATGTCGCCATCAACAAGTGGTCTTAGGTCAGGGATCCCATGGCAGATTACTTCGTTTATGGACCTACATGCAATACAGGTTATTCAAAGATTAGTACGTGCAACAGGATTTTGGAAAATTAAAATAATTTAGCGGTGATGGATAGCACTCGCGATCGATACAGGCTTCATGAACAATGCGATCAATCTCGTCAGTCGTCACACCGACTTCAACCGCGGCAATTGCCTCATCGAGAACCTCTCTCGCAAGCTAAGAAGGCAATATGGATTAACTATTGCTAATCTACCTTTCCAGTCACTCGCATTCCCTCCATTTCTTCTCTGTTGAGAGAAATAATAGAGTGAGAGCTTTTAGCTTTCTGCTCTGACACAGGTATCCCAGTATCTGCATAATCGGGGCGAGCAATATGTGTAGGAATAGTCCTAAACGGAGTCTACAAAGGCGCAAGAAAATATTTCTAAGACCAGTATCATACCTTCTTTGCTGGCCTGAGGGGGCCGGTGAAGTGGAACATATCAAAAGTGCTGTCCAGTTCCGAGGAAGGAAATAGACACTTACCCTCTACAAACTAGTTTGTATTAAATTAACCAAACCTGCGAGCAGGTGAAGATTTTTGTGTGTTTTCCAGTACTTCTTAAAACATTCCTATGAGGGAACATTAGGAATATGGGGGTATCTACCTTATCACAAAAATACGAACCCGTGATCCCTAATTGAATACACGTAGGACACCGCAGAGTAGCTGGTTTCCCGCAATTAGGAGTGACACAAACATGCGACATCGTAGTACGCTACTAGCCAGATGATGACCTGACAACACGTTTCGGAAAGGAATGGACACACTAACAGGAAATAACCGCCCTTTAAGACTACTGCATTGACCTATCACAAAATTTCCCGTCAACGTATTGGGTCAGAATGGGAAATACCTTAGTATGGATCGCGTTTTCTTTTAAAAGAAAAATTTTTATTACAATTGTTATCCTCTACAACTTTTTTATCTAATGGTTGGGTTGTTGGAGAAAATTGCGAGTGATGGGGTCTCACGTTAAATAAAGACATATAGTTTGACGAAACCCATTACTAACACGTAGGAATTACGTTGAAAGAATTCTACTAATGTGGGTGAGGGTGGGTATAATATCGACAAACATTTGGGCGGGACATTGAAGAGCCGAATTGCACGTTTGATACATAATGTTAAAGGGAATGCACATCAGAACGGCACACAGCCTATGCGTTTTTTGAAACACATGCGCATGACGGCTGTGACAAGACAATGAAAAATGAGGTTCGTATTTAACCTCCTGAACATGATGTGTATTTATAAACAAAAAGAGTAGTGGCGCGTATCCACTTCGATATGTAGCAAAAATAATTCTCGACAAATAGTATCCTTCTCCTCCCGCGTCCAGACTGAAATCAGGGCCGGTCGGCGCGTACGATTGAAATTGTGTGATGGACCCCAAAGTGGTATATCATATATGCGTCTATACCTGCACAAAAAGCCAAAATGGTTCAAACAAAACCAAAGTTAATGACAAATTGTTACCTTCCCTTTTGTAAGAAGCCACCACGTATCTCTGTTACCTTACTTTGTTGGGAATGTGCATCATGCAACTTAAATCAAAACATCTCAGCATATGCCGCAATTCCTTGCCTTATATTCCTAAGACTTTATCTATTATTTTAAGTTTTGTATAATTTTATTTTTGAACGCAAACGCTGACATTGTTTTATCAAACCACGTGATTGCACATCCGTAAACGGCGCTGTTTCAACTTTTTCATACGAGTGGTTTGTTGGCCTTTTACTTAACGTATTACATTCTTACAACTTTCCCTCTTCACATAATACTACGTTTTGGTCTATTGCATGTTTTGAAAGGAGATGCTTTTGACAATATTGCAATACTGAAGAGGTTTTCTTTTTTCGCAACTCTTCTACTTATTTTCACGCTTCGGCCAGCATAACCTTCTTTTATCACTCTCCCTTAAATTTTAAACGTATTGCTTAGGAAAATTTTAGAGTTGCTTCATACACTTGTTTTGCCCTTCCTATTTACTTTGCTTTGTACGGGGCAGGCGATATTTTTCCTAATAAATTAGTATGTGCTTATTATTTCTATAACCCCTGCTCCGGTTTTGTAGAATAGATGGATATAAAACCCATTTGTGCCCCGACTCCCCGCAATACGCGTTTTCCTGCCGCGGCCAGCAGTCCGGATTGTGCACACTATGGAGCAAATCCTGTGCCTTTAAACCGTGGAAATAGCTCCAAGAAGGGTAATGAGGATCGAAAAATTCTTTTGAAACGAGGTGAGATGTTAAAGAATAGATGGCAAATTTTGGAAAGAATTGGAGGCGGTGGTTTTGGAGAAATATATACGGCCATTGATATGCAGGTTTGTCGATAATATGTTACTTTCATGGGAGACAAAGCCGAATGTGTCTTGTACATGTAAAATATTTTAGAGTAATTCAATCGAAGTGGGCCAATCAGCATCTAACACTATGGAATTCTGTTCCTCCTGTTCCCCTATGGATTTTGATTCACCCTTGCACCATTCTAATGCGATCTCCGCCAATAAATCCGGGTTCCCCTTTTGCCTTCAAAATTGCTCAACAAATGGACGTGAATCTTACACTCCTTCAGCCACCTTAATCGCAAGAGCACGACAACAATCTTGCTTTAGTGAAGATGCACCGGAATCTCAGGATTCGGGAATTTCCTTAAGTCATTCAGATCGTGTATCTGCGGCTGAAAATCAGATTGTCGCGGTAAAAGTGGAGTCTAATTTTCAGTTGAAGCAAATGCTTTGTATGGAGTTGAGCGTCTTACGGAAGCTGAAGGGCAGAAAAAACTTCTGTGAATTACTCGGTTATGGTAAAAATACTCACTTCACCTACATAGTCATGACACTCCAGGTGAGTTATTCGCCATTATTAAAAGACATTAGCTTTCATTGTTTCCTTCTTTGATACTGAACTCTCACTTCGTATGGGCTTTGGCTAATACTCTGATTTCATTAGTGTACCGAAGTATGGATTTAGTATCTGCTATTCCGGCTGTAATACGAAACTAGCTCTGCCAACAATATACTGCCCTTCACTGGCATTCGCGTTTTCCAACAGCTTCATATATTAAACGTGGTGACATCTTTAAGTTCGTTTTATTTCAGCGAAAAATATATATGCCAAAATTTATAATTTATGGTCTTTTCAACCAAACAGACGATATGCCGGCTATGTACATATTGGAATAATGCAAGTGCAAGATGTACCGTTTGTTGTTAGAATGCGACTCTCACGGAAATGAAGAGTATGAGTTGAGTAGTGCACAACTAGTTGGCGCCAATAAAGGGTGGAAATTGCCCCTTTATCTGCTACATATTGCCTTAAACCGAAATTCAATGTAGGCATAAAACTCCACAATACTCACTTGTACTTCGGCTAATAAATCGCCTCACGTGTTTCGAATATCCTCGCAAAGTTACTCGCCAGACAAGGTGATGAGAGAAATTTCAGGAGATGACGCTACCTGCTTATGCACGACTGCATCTGTGTGAGATAGAATGATTGGTTAGTGCATAAGTGAATCTTCAATAACAGTCACCTTCGCTCCTCGTGTTACCACCATGTCTCGCAGTAATTCCCACCTACCTACCAGATGGAAAGCGACCTAAGTTTGAGCAATACGATATTCTCTATGAAGGCTTCCTAAAAATAGGGATAAATGTGGCACTGAGAGCGTTTATCTAAGTGGAAAAGTCATATTAGAGACAGACTATCCGATAACCTCATTTCCTACAATTTGGGGTCTTGGGAGGTATTTCTCCCTCCCCATTGTTAACGCAGTAACACCGCGCAGTTTTTTTAGTCTAAATAGGATAATGTGGAGTTGTGATAAACATCTTTCTCCCCTCACTCTCCTTATCCTCAGAGTAGGTTTTTTGTAGTATCTCACCGTCCTCTTCAGTTGCGTTTTAGTCTCCCGTACAAGTGGAATTTTTGCTGCATTGGCGATTGACATTAAATTGTGTCATTTAGCCCTAGATGATGTTTATTTTGTAGAGTTTCAATGGTAGTTCTTGTTTTCTTTCCCTTCCCTTTTCCGTCATCCCCCTCCCCTCCCCTCCCCACCCCATCCCTATCGCTCCTGAAATGATCCAAGTATAAAAGGCATGCAGCCGTTACTAGTTAACCCACTAAGTTTTGTACGAGGAATGCATTCCACCTTAAAAACTCTACTCTATCGGTTAGAAATGGGTGTCGAGAAGCATTTTACGCACATTTTCGCGTTGTATCTTAGAGTTACCCCGCTTGTGTGTGTGCATGCACTTGTTTATGAGAAGGCAGCCGCTTTCTCATTCATTCATTCACTCAATCTCTCTCTCTCTCTCTCTCTCTCTCTGCGTATCTCTCTCGCCGCCACTCGCTCGAATCATCATCAAACTGCATCTCTTAAACCAATTGATCGGGAGTTTCTTTGTCATTTACACTCGTGAGGCTGTCTCGTCCCCCTCGTGTCTCACCTTCTAAGGCCCTGTTTAGCACGAGCTGCCCTTGCATGTACTACTGGGCAGACGATGAATTTGACACTGTCGTCGCCAAATTTTCTTTGCCTCGAAGCTTCAACACTCCAAGAAGACTAGCGGGTTCTGGGTCGCCTGCAAACTCCAGTCTAACAAAAGTGAATTATGTTGAGACTAGCGCTTGCGAACATTGTAAAAACAAAATGCGAAACGAGCGACGAAAGTGTCAGAAAATACACCTCGACGTTTAGAAACTAGGAAGCGAAGAGGACGGCAGATCTGGCGTAGGGCGCAAGGAAGCATTTTTTCTCCTCGCCTCGCCTCGTCTCCCGAGTATTGCACGATTCCTTAGTTAGGTGGGGTTGCCAACGCAAAAAAGATGTAATTTCTTGTTATGGGGCTTCGGCGCCCACAGGATCAATGTGGCCGCCCTCGGAAGGTTCCAAGGGTGTCGACTTTTGTGTCTTCAGTATTCACTTGACTGCGTCTAAATGTTGTTCTGTAATCTGGACAACGAGGCGAAACGGAGGGAAGAAACGGGTTTCCCCATTGCAGGAGGAAGTGGCAGGAGTAGGCGTTGATTAGAACCTTAACATTAAAAAAAACAATTGTTGCTCGGCGAGAGTCGACACTTAGGAAGGTATAAGAAGAGAGTGAGGCATTTAGAAGAAAATCACTTTCTTTTCTTAACTTTGTAGGGGAAAAATTTGAGTGAATTGCGCAAAGCCGCAACCGAGAAGAAGTTCACTATGTCTACCTCTCTTCGTATCGTTTGCAAGTGCTTGGATGCACTGAAAGAGTTGCACAACTTAGGCTACCTTCATCGTGACATTAAACCCTCCAACTTCTGTTTGCGTCAGCAGCAAGATCCCACCGAGATTTGCCTTCTCGACTTTGGTTTGGTTCGACCCTACTTAAAACCTGGCACCACCGATCAAATTCGTCCTCATCGAGCGTCAGCCGGCTTTCGGGGCACCGTCCGCTACGCCTCTATTAATGCACACAATTACCAAGAATTGGGACGTCATGATGACCTCTGGTCCATGTATTACATGATGGTGGAGTTTATCTGCGGCCAATTGCCCTGGAGTCGCATTAGTGGGAAGGATGAAGTGAAGAAGCTCAAAATAAAGAATGAACCCCTCGCATTGGGGGAGAGAAGTGGTCTTCCTTTACCCATAGCCACTACATGGGTTAAACATTTGAATTTTTTGTCCTATTATTCAACGCCAAATTATGACGAGTTGAGGAACGTAATTGAACAGTACCTTTCGCTCCACCAAATTGGGTGGAATCAACTATATGACTGGCAGAAACGGTCGGTCATTCAAAAAGTTCGAAAGCGCAAATACATTCACGCCAAGATATAAGCCAAATAATTCTCCTCAACGTCAATCTATGCAAAATACAAAGCGTCCAACTTACTACGATACTGTCGGCTGCGCTAGACGTCTAGACAAACTCGGCTACGGTTCTTTAGGGGACTTGAAACATATCGAAAAAATGAATGCTGGTGGCTTAAAAAGTACGCTGGCCTTGTGGGAAGACGCGACGGCAAATAACTGCATGGCGACAGAGAAGATTATGCTAGAAGAGGAACATGAGAATTCTGATGATTCGTCAACAGAAGCAGATGCAAAGAAGAAAGAGAGTGGAGTTGGAAACTATCGAAAGAAATTAAATAACAATGTGGAGAAACAAGACAAGGGTAAGCTAAACATTGGCCTTTTTAAATATTCTTTAAATTTTTATTTTCCCGCCCCCGCCTCCCCTCTCGCCGCCTGCCACCCGCCACATCTTATTTCTGCACCTGTTCTTCCTCATCCCTCGGTTACAGCGCTGCCTCGATCCTCGATCCTCTTCCCTCCCTTTCCTTCAGCATGGTCGTAACCGACTCCGACATATCTGGTAAATAGTCTAAGAGTTGAGGAGATGGGACATCTAAGCTAATTTTAAATTAAGATAGAGAAATTTACGCATAAACTCTCCTTATTCACATCAAAATGGAGCAGGAAATAGTCATCCTTCTTGTTGAAATGCTGTATCTGTTGTTCTCCAGCTGTCAACTCTTAAATCCATTCCAATTTAGTATCTTCACATTATCAAAATTTTCCTCGCCTCCCCCTATCCCTTGGGCCTCTTCGTGATCTGGCGCCGAGGAGCCTCCCTTTTCCCTTAACTCCACGCCGTAGGCATGACAGTGATGCCGAAGGAGCGAGGCAGAAAATTGTAATTAGCCTAAATGTTTTTTTAGAATTGAATCAACACGATACGAGCCGAAGTCGATTACAAGGCATCTTTTCATATTTATTCGGGACGAGTACAAAATCCGACAGTAAGGAATAACGAGCAGTAGCTTAGGGTGGCAGGAGATTTGAAGCGACGTTATAGCCCTCCTACGTCTGTAACCGCCACAATGAGCTACAACCACAACCACAACAGCAGCAGCAGCAGCAGCATAACACTACAGACCAGCTTTTGTTCCTTCCTCCGTCAGCCCCCTCATCTGTGGCCTTTAACCCATGCTGCTCCACTTTTGGCCTGCTGCCCCCTTAGCGCCCAATTCTGCATGAAGGGCTGACTCTGAATGACAGACGGAGGGGGTTTTTTTTCTTAAATTAAAAAGTATACAAATCTCCTAATTTTCTGCCAACATTCCTTACCGTCCTTTCCCTTCCACATGTGTTACTCTTTTCTCCTAAGTCCAGGTTAGGCCAGCAGACTAACGAGCAGGGGGTCAGTCGTGCGCACATTAACTTCCTGCCCTCATGGAGCCCCGTATACCTCTCTTCGACACGGTGATCGCCTGCCCCAACCGAATGATGCAACTTTTACCCAACTGATGTGTTTGTGTTGTGGGTTGTAGCTCGGGGAACGGACAAGCGTAAGAAGTAGACGGTCATTCACATCCCGGTCACCTGCGTCTCAATTCGACACATTCCAATTATACTCCCCCAAAACCCCGTCGCTACCCATCCAATCCTGTCTAGTCACCAGCTCATCCGTGGTCATTAATTTATATACAAGCAAAGACTTACCTCAGACACAGGCACTTGGATGAATGTAAAAAAAAGGGGGAGGAGAGGTCTCGGCGCCGCTTCAACTCTGTCGTTACTAACTTGGCCCGCCCCGTCCCGCCTCCTCCCACTCCTTCCATTACCTCCGCACAAACACGTTCTTTCTTCCTCAGACAGTGACTTTCACCCTTTCCCAAATCTCCCTCCACTGGCATATTGCCCCTGCCCTTAAGCAGGCGGAGGAGTTAGGCGTAATTTAGCCAGGCTTATACTCCTTCCTCTGGCACTTTTGGCTTCTCTCTCCCCTTTCCTACTGCCACCCTGTCCCCGTATTTACGTGGAAACCTTTTAAATGCCCACATATTGCGATCTTTCACTTTTTTCCTTCGTAACTTGTTTGAGAAACCAATGCAAACCTTTTTCGTCCTCCACCCTTTTTGGTGTGTAAAAAGCTGGTGTACTTTGAAACACATTGTTATTTCAAAGCATGTCAATTACCATCTCCTAGTTGTGTAATTCACTTTGAGAGAAGAGGGGATTTTCAAGAATGTCTATAAATCTTCACCTCCTTACATGCTTAAGTAGTGAGGCATAGTAAAACTAGCCTCTTTGCTGCAAAGAGAGAAAAAAGAAGAATGCATTTAAGGCAGATTTACATTCCTCAAGAGGGGATTTGTAGGCTGCTTATGGAAACATCTGGCGCTTTGTGTGCTTGATGGGGGAAGAGAGACGAGGGGGCCTTGGGCGATCCCCGCGTGACTCGAGCTTTCCGGCGGTCTATGGAAAGCGATTTCGGGAAGAGAGACACCGCCCACTTCCTTCCGTCGGCCTTCTTTTATCTTGACAGTCGTTGAGAGGACAGAAGAGTGGCTTATACGTTCACCCTCATGACAGTCTGACTGCTGGCAGCACACAAACTCCTCGTACTCTCTCGTATTCATGTGTGCGTAATTCAATGGAGCACACACTCACACCTAGACACTTCTTCTGCGCCTTCACCACATGGCAAAGGGTGAGTAGATCAGATATTTCATATCTTGACTACCTGTCAAGACGGGTCTGCCTGCCTGGGAGTAACGAGAAACACCACCCCCTTGAAAGAGTGCGATTAGCGACACTAAGCGGCCTGTTGCTGAGACACCTCGTCACCTGGCACTAAAAATTTGCCGCCTCCATTCAATCCAGCCTCTTGTGTGGCATGAGCCTCCTCCTGCCTTTCCCCATGCAGCACAGATTGTGTAGCCTATTTCACGATCCTCGTTAGCAGAAGAGAGCAATTTGTGACTTGCATTAAGAACTTCCCTGTGATTATTATAAAACTTGTGTGGACACACTACTTATTAAACTACTGAAATAGTCACAGTAGAGGTTCGCGGAGCAGGACTTGTGAAACAAATTAGCTCGTCGATGTGCGCGAAGGTGTAGCCCATGAAATGGGTATTGTACTCAGGAATAGTGGGCATCAAGACGTCCGACAAGACTAATCACCGAGTGAGACTAGAATATACGGGACACTGTCCGTAACCGCCAGCAAAGGCACCTTAACAGAGACAAGCAACGGACAATTGGCACCTTTTATCCTGAGAGGCCATTTACGTCCAGCATTCATTCACGTGAATAGAAGGCATGCGAAATTTGTCTTAACACTTTGTAGTGTAGAAGAGATGAATCCCCTCGATGCAGAGCCTCTTCCATTGTCCCACCAGTGTTGTTAGTGTCCACGACGCTCCGTAAGTGCACGCACCGAAGTTACAGTGAAAGGCGCCGCCCTCTGAGCCTCGGAAGAGAATTTTTGTTTAGTGTGAATTTAGTCGAGATCAGAAGTAGCACTCGGGTAGGCAAATTAGTCTCTGTATGGGCATGCCTTTTTTACATGTCTTAAAATCATCACACTTAAGGTGGGATGGTGGTGGGTAGACGATGATACGAGACGGAAGCGTCGCGGTTTGCTTGAGTACGTAGTTAACATCAGGATGTCTTCCAGCAAAGGCACAAATTGCCTCAAACAAGACTTTCTTTCCCAGATCGGGTTCAAGTTGTGTAGAACTCACCAACAGCCGGTAGACGGAGATTCTACGGCACAAGTTAAGATGAAAATCGTACTAAAATCGCCACACACTCAAATAACCCTGCCGCCTTGTCTCAGTCCTTCGCTTTATTTCACTTCACTTCATGCCCTTTCAACTCATTTTGTTGGTAAATTTCATGGATTTATGATTTTGCTAACCGCAGAGGTTACTCCGCTCCAGAGTTTCTTGTTACTTTCTCACACACCTGACGTCCACTTTGGCCCTGAGGACATCATACGCTGTATTTTGTTAGATTTATCTTTGTTTTTTGACTATTGACAAGATAATTGCCTTGTCATCCAGAAATTAGGACCAATGTTCCCAAGTTGTGGCCTTATCTGGTCAAATTTGTCCTCACTCGTTCCACAGTTTGGTTAAACGATGCCTCAGAGGTGCCGAGATATCAGTGAGAAATGAACATTAATTGCCCGACTGCACCGATGCAAAAAATCATCAGGTCGTCTTCGCTCGGAACAAAGAGGGTGGCAATTTTGAGGGTTCTGAATTAGAGTAGACTCCACCGAAACCCAAAAGTGTTACCGACTCTCGTCAGCTGGCACTAAAACCCCCGCCACTTGATTGATTAGCTTCTCAAGAACTATGAAATATCAAACGAGTTTATGAATATGTACGTGTATACACATAAACACATGCACACACGAAACTAAACGTTATTTTTCATATCCACTCACATACACATACACGCATGAGCATAAACGCACACGCAGACGCACAAGCAGTCAAACAGAGGATAAGCAATTAAATTAGACAATAAGGTAGGCAGAAAGGCATGTGAGTACCATTGCTCGTGCCATTGATGCTGTTGGTGCCGCTCCAAACTGCTTGGAGGAGCTCAATGCAGGTAGAGGAGTGCGAGTTGAAGAGAGAGAGCGACAGTATTCGAGCACGCTGATTGGCCTGTGTGATGACACGCGGGGGCACGTGCGCACTACAAATCGATTTTTTGTTATTGAGTTCAACTCTCGTGTCCTTTGAACTCCTCCATTGGTGGAATCGGCACTTACTCAAGGGCCAGAGGCGGTCTCGCCTTGCTGCCTTAGAGGACTGGGTGTTTCTTGTAGTCCGTTTGCCTCCCGGAGGCGTCCCAAGTGTTCCACACGGATTTCACCTACCGGAAGTATTGTTATTAGATTTGGGCGGAGTAGAACGATACCTTTTACTTCTCCCCTGAAAACTGATTCATGAAAATGGGGAAAGTGTCGAAGTGACCGCCTGCATGCTTGAAACTGGAGTAAAATAAAGGAGTTGTAGCATGGCGTGCCTCACAAATCCGGCAATTGTTGAGTTGACAATTTGCGTTGCTTCATGCAACGAGTTTTAGGCACTTTCCAGAGACTGATCGCTGTTGTGCGCTTACTACGCGGCAGAGATTGCTTTGACAGAAGCCCTTAAATGACCTTTCACTGTCGGGTACTGTCGGGTTATCGCCAGTGCTTCCAGACAAAACACAAAATAGGCAAAACGCAGTGTTCCTATCTCCCAATTCACTTTCTACTGGTTCTGTCGAGGAGATTTCTCCTGTCTCAGGAGGTTGCTTCTCTCCCCACCATGTGATCGGTGTCTCCTCACCCCACACGTATTCTTTTGCCTTCTCTTGGCATAGTAGCGTTTCATCCTTTCTCTGCCCTTTTGCAGAGCCTCCTCATCTCTTTCGTTGACCTCCTCAACTAGTAAGGAGGAACGACAGGCGTGGGTGGCACTTTTGTCGAGGAGTCTAGAAATAGCCCCAAATTCCAACTGATTACGCGGCGATACTCATGAGATCGCCTGTGCTAAAATCCTTTTAAACAGAAGGCTTCCCCAAATCGACGAAAGACTCTCCCCGCTCTCACAATACGCTGACAGTATGACATCGGTTTAGTACAGTGACGTGTGTGCCACGCTTCTGCGTGGGAGAAGGTTGACACAAGAGTCTCTTTATGTTCCGAAAAAATACAACAATAAAATAGGCGATCTCAAACCATCCAGTACACGGACAGGCTACTTAATCAGTGGCGAATTGAGGAATTAGGCGACATTAAAGTGGAACTGTCTTTCCTCCTCCCACTTTACTCGATAAACCACATTAACCGTTTGGCCCCAGAGAGTGCGAAGAAAGAGGCTCCGAGCATCCACTAGTCTTGGGAGGCAGAGTATGACGGGCGAGTATTGCAGTCAGGAGGACCGGGATAAGCGGAGGTCGTAGAGTTAATGCACCTCCGAGCAGTCCACTGTGATATCCTCGGTGATGGCGTGGATGTTCACATGTCTTCAAGGCCATCATTGGGCAGTTCGTTACACCATATCCGTAATTAACGAGTCAGTCAAGTTGACATTAGCAAAGTAAAGATGAGTGAAGCGTTAGCAAGAATTTAGTGGTTGAAATTCTGAATTTGCGAGACTGCGTCAATTTGCATCACATGAGGACATCATAAGTGGGAGAGAACTTTTGCAAATGAAACGTCCACGTTTGACTTTGGTGCAGTCTCTTGGTCGGGGACAATCTCGAATGGCGGTTGTCCTTTCTCCACTTCCGGTGTTCCATCGTTGGGCACCATTGGAGCTTGAACGTAGTTTCGAGTAGAAATGCCACTTTTATTTGCGGAGAAACAGAAGAGACGAATAGTGCAGGCAATATTATCATAATTGTAGAGTATATAATGCAGTGGTTGGATGTATAAGTGTACCAGGGGTGAGAGTAACCAAGAAGATCCCGTTTGATGATATTTTTTAGCCCTTCCAACGACGGGGGCACCCGATGGTGAACAGCCATGCGTGATTAATTTCACCCAGCAACGTTGTAACGTCTATAGAAATCAGATGCCATCTTCGCAGATAGCGGCATCAAAGGAAGGAGTAATGTTCAAATGGCGCGAACATAACGCTTGCGTTTCAACACAGCGACCTCTTCTTCCACTTCCCCCTCCACACAAAAAAAATAGTAAATCCGAGGCGATGTTCAAACCAATGTGTCAGATGGTAGCAGAAAAGAATGAAAAAATGGCCAAACTGCACAAAAATCAAGTACTGTTGCCGTCAATGCCACAGGCACCGTCACGGGCAAAGCCACCGATATCGGCACCGGTGCTGCCATCGATGCCGCCACAAGCAGCGTCACTGCCACGAACCGCGCCACCGGCACCGCCACCACGCACATCGAATTTCCACCAGCCGGATATAGCAGTAGGTAAAGAAGAAATAGCAGACCCCCAACAAAATAATCTCCCTTCCGTGGCATCAGCGGCATTTCAGTCTCTTCGTGGTGCATCTCACTTGTCAGGCGCACTTAATTTAAAAGAACAAATTTCTACACAAACTGTTCTGCAGCAATCAAACTGGGGAGCACGAAGCTTGACGATACGGAGATACGCCGGCCAATCCAAGAGTCACTCTCCCTTGATAAAATCACTATCCGAACGTGCTCTTACAGATTCCTCTCAACTTCTCCCGACGCATATGCAGAGCCGGAGGCTAGCGTTATCGTCGTATAATACCCAAAGCATGGACTTTGGCCTCGTTGTGGGAATGAACTATGTCAACAGTAGAGACGAAGTGGGACAAATGCAGGAGAATGTGGTGGAGGATAAGCCAGAGGAAAAGCGATTTGGAAAATACGACTGTCGTGAACATCAAGCGGTTATCGTCTCTCATCCCATTGTTGACATAAACAGATCCAGTCTATCAAAGCCCAAGACGACTCGACACGGGCCGGGGACCTATAAGAGATTTTTCACCACAAAATAATTTGACAGGCGAAATCACAAGTCCACAACGGCGTTCATTAGACGATGAAGCCATTGAAAGAAATTCGTGGGCCGCATTACCAGATATCCATCCACATGACCGTACGCGGTTTCGTCGAGCCTGAGGCTGCCAATGTAGGCTGATGGAAGAAAGGCGAATCCTGGGAATAGGTTTGCTACTTTTTGACACGATGACTGAACCTGATGACGTATTTCTGAGATGTAAATTGTGAGCACAATTTTGGCTGTGGGCAAAAACAGTGTTGAACGAATGCTATGATTGAACAAAAACAAGCATTTAATGAGATCGATAATGACAACTTGACGCCATTTATATGCCTTGCTATTTCACTGCTTTTCTGACCGGTTACTTTTTTACTATTTCTAACAATTCCCCATTTCCTTACAACCCCTCGGAGACTGTATTAGTGAACTTTTGGGAATAAAAGTGAGGGGGTTTTAATATACTCCATCATTTCCTATGTAGCACATGAGGTCAATAAGATCTGATGCCTTGGGTAGTCAAGTCCTCTGGCTTTACGTAGGAGATTTAAGACGTAACACAGCATCGGCTATAAGCCTCCCGGTTCGGGGAGATGAAAAATTTGGAAAATTCGTTGCCGTAAGGATTAATCTTCAGTTCACGGTAACGAAATGGAGAACTCCGTAGTCTGCCCCGATGGTCTGGAGACTAAGACCAACTAACCACTGAGACGTTGATGAATCCCCGAGCTTCTCGTCGGTCGTCTCGAACACCTTCACTCACTGCCAGTATTTTGCGTTCATTTGTGAGAATCCAGCAAACTTTTTATGTACTTTTTCGCCCGAATTATCAATCAGTTATACATCAAATGTCCCAAAGTGACCCCAGCCACGAGCACGTAAGTACTAAGTCAGGCCGAGTTGACACTTTTTTTATAATCAAAGGACCTTGTTACGACGGCAACAAAAGAATTCGATGAATACTACCATTAAGAAGGCATCAAATACAACAAATCACATGTTTGAAGTCAACTTCTAAACTTTAGCTGTTCCTGCTTTCTTGTGCACTTAGTAATTCCAAGATGGGTGAGCTAATCACTTCCATATGAAAACAGCCAATAAAAAAGTGTATGGCAGAAGTTCCTGTATATTTACATGAGTTAGTAATGTCTTAATGCAAACTCAAAGTTTCGATCTCGTGAGAAGATCTATGAATTTGAAGTGATTTCTGATCAGAAGCCAAGCCCAGCCTTTTCAAGCCGGAACCACAGGTAAAAGAATTGTTTTTAGTGGACAAAATTAAGAAAACTAGGAAGTGGCATGAAGGTTGAGGGTGTAAGTAAGGTGAAAACAATGTTGATTCACAAGATTCTCGCTGTTGCATATCGATTCCAATGACTGACACTCCCATTCACCTACGCCTCAAAGGCATTCGAAGCTAAACAATGACCCAACAATTCTACTGACTAATAAATAAGTAGGAGGTTAGGCTGATATCGGGCTGCTTAGGTAGGAGACCCACCTGCGTTCAATGTACGCTCTGCGGCAAAAAAAAATAGAACAAGATATTAATTCCTACGACGCATATGCCCTCTTGAGATACAGACCTCACCCAGTAATTGTGATCGAGGGGCAATGGGTGAAGAGGCCACAATATTCGGACCCCTGCTGCTAGTAACTAGGAATTAAAGCGCGGGAAAAGTTAAGTACTCGCAAGATTTAAACGCTGAGAAACACCGCCTTGGGGTCACTTTGTCCAAATTAATGGGAATTTACTGTTTTACGTTCTAGCAATGGCGTTTTAGCCACTTATCTGAACACCAAACACAGCCGGCCAGCAGAATACATTTTGGGTTGGAAAACAAACCAAATCATTGACATCAACCTGCTTAGTTTTACGGAAGATGAGATATTTCCCAACGATTGTACGCCAAGCAAATGTAGGATTTTGCGTGGAAATAAGCGATTTAGCATAATAGAATAAAAAGAGAAACCAACTGCGTAACAGATAGGAGTAACTTAGTCAATTAATTAAAATACCCCTTTCGGAATACCTGTCGCGACCAGCTCTTGTAAAAAACCTTGGAGTGAAGGGCAAGATACCGGCCTTAAAATAAACGAAGCCTTACAATGTATACCCGTCGCATTCGGTAAGAGCAGACTATCCAAGGAAGACTCGGTTCCCTTGAAAGTACCTCAAAATATTCGTTTGATTGGAAAGCCCAGACTTGTAAAGATGAACTCCAGTAGCTTGATTTCAATCATATCTTGCCAAAAAGCCCTCTATATGCGAATTCTCATTCAGTAAGACCCATAAAATATCAACGCAAAACCTCAAACTTCGGCACAAAAAACCACATACTTCAATTTAACTAAGCAGAAGAGGCGAACCCACAACCTATATCTTCATTTCCTCATTTTCCTATAAAAAAGTACAAAAGAAAATATATGGGAAAAACTTGCAATAAAATCATTTGTACTCAGTACTACCAGATTACCGGTGGATAGGTTAATTTCGATAGTAAAGTGACCAACAACAAGCGGTCAACGTTTACGGGATTACAGTGAGATCGTAAGGGAGAAAACCGGTAGGTGGCCTCAGGAACGATTTATTTTTCCTGCCTTGTAATTTCTATTGATAACATCGCTCTGGAGAAACATATGAAGGCACTTCTCATTCTGTACCAAAGGATGACCCGCGACCCTAAAACGGTGACAATTCCGAAATGCGTGTTAAATCATGTAACGGAGTGAGACGAAACAATCATTTGAAATTAGAGAATAGGATATGATTATTATTATTAAAATACGATGCGAACGCAGAGCAAATACTATTAACCAATAGAAACGGACTTATTGATAAATTCTTCTAATCCCTTTCGCCTTGCTTCGATAAAATCTCTGTCAAATAGTCCATCATCCCCGCGGAAAGGAAATTGCCTCTTCCATGCCTTGCCAGGAAGTTTGGGGACAATAATCTAAAACATTAGTTAAGAAACAAAGCAAGTAAAGATGAAAACCGATCATGAGAGTCGCACGCGACACTCACCTTGCTTTCGCGATCCAGTTCACTACGTAACCAATCAAAATCGCTATACCTTCGACGAACACTTGATTCCGGTAAGCGGAAGACGGGAAGGTTTGTCTAAAGATAAATTTTCAATTACTTCTCCCTACCCTTAACTTAACTTCGTAGTCCACATACCGCGACTTCGCATCTCCGTGAACTTGAGGGTTGCAAACGTCAATCTCCAAAAAATTTGCAGGAGGCGAATAAGCATCCTCAAGCGTCTGCTGTTTTGTCTCAAGTCTTTGGGTAGCGGATGCCATATCTGGAAGCAAAGGGCTCAAACTAAAGGTACCCTCGTTATTCGTACGACTACGACCTTGACGGTTACGTGCAGACGATTTAAAAACGAAATTGACAAATTTTAAACAGACAAGCAACACTCACAAGCTTCCTTCTATTATGAGATTGAACTCTTTCTGTAATGGTTACACGACTGACACTTTACAACATCGTATTAGAAAAATTTAATTAAATCTTATTTTATGCACACTTTAATATGTTTTAGCTTTCTACTTATTTAACGATCCCGTAGTGAGATCAAAATTGGTATACAACACTTTCCACCACGCGTACCAAAGGTTTTGTTGGAGTAACCAATGCCACGATAGTGTCTTAAAATGGCAGAGACGTTTTCTTTTGTAGTCAATGTGGACAGGGTTCACCATAGAAGGGGTTAACAACCGTATGTTGTAAAACTCAACGCCCATGCCGCCCTTATCACGATGTTGTATTACGTGTAATCACACACTTCAACACGTGCACGTTACTCCCCGCGAAATGCGTTAATTTGAGTTTTTACTCGGTGATTTTGATTGTAATGTTTCCTCCACATATACGCAGCAAATATCTCTCACTGTAGGAGGAAATAAGCTTACTTTAACCGCGATAAATACCTATATGTGAGCTTGGTCTTCGATACAACTGTAGACACTAAAAGAAATCAAAGTGGGTGCTGACAAGTTCTTAAATAGGAAGAGCCCTATCCCTCGAGGTAGTCTCATTTGCTATTGATTAGAAATTTAAAACCACAATATACATTGATTTCCGGTAATTCTGATATCCGGGACGATATAAAGGAAATTTTAATGATTCACTGCCTCGTCTTTTCCGTCAAAAACTCACCGTCTGCACATAGTTGGGATAAATGTTTGATTAACAGTTAATAATTTATAAGATTAAAGAATTAAAATGATGTAATGAAAAGCACGCTATTGGATACTAAGCTTTGAATGGTACCAATTCATTTGTAAACGTCCTTAAACAGAATGCGGGTTTTGAATGCTTTAAGGGAAGACGTGATGCATTATATTATCGTCTTCATCGTTCATCTCTTATACATTCATTAATAGTGATCTGCCGTCAAAGGTACCTTTCCGGTACCCAGGTGTCACTTGTCCTATGAACAATTGCAATAAAACACACTTTGATCTGGTTCTAACAGAAATTTCACACTGAGTTGTTTTTCACATTCAATGTCAGTTTAAGGTTGAATGGATAAAACAAAAATGGTAACAAAGGTTTTGCATAAAATCCACACCAGGTTCTCTCGAATCCTAGAATTATGAAGGACCCCTCCTGCTTCGAACTCACCATATCCGCCGAGACTTTCCTCCATTTCTATGTTGCCGCTTTCGCCGCCGGAAACAGTCTCCATATTGCCCGAGGGCAGTATGCAGGGTAAAATGAGAAATCATTGAACGAAGACTTCACCAGACTTTAACCAAATGTTTACACCCTTAGTCTCACTCTTCACGTGGGCCTATCCGTCATGATTAGTTTCTTTTTTTTCTTTGTGATTGGCCCTTCCCATGTCATCAAGTGGCACACTCCACACGCCTATATATTGTCAAAACAATTAGAAACATACCAAATCTTTTGTTACATTCACCTCTAAATGCGTCCCCACTCCTTAAGTGAAATCAAAGGTTGATAGTCCTCTTGTTCGTAATTTAGTTATCACGACCATTGAGAACTTTCACTCCTGGCCCCGAATTTACTTTGGCCGGAGACTGACTGGTGCTCCTTTTTACGCCCTGTCAATTCTTTTTTCTCTCCATAAAATGTTCGCTTATAGTTGCTAACGCCATCACCACTAGCGTCCTATTCTGTCACGGTCAACGGGCCTCAAAGAAAGTTTTTACTAAGGAAGAGTAGAGTTGAAAACACTATAGCGGTCAAGATCGCATCTAGGCTGTAATATGGTAGAAAAATTAACACCTTTTGTAAAAGTCATGGGCAAAGGACGTGTAATATGTGAAAGAAGTACTGTTACGGCGTCTATATGATACTTCTTTACTATTTGCAATTAGGTTATTGGACTAACTTCCAACAATCTCAAATTTCACAAATTGATGGGACTTATTCAGACTGACGTCTGCAGTTCAAACGATCACATATAAACCACAAGCAGGAATTAGTTAAAGGTAGAAGTGACAAGGGTGTTGCACAGCATTATGTCTGTGTTAATCGCGAGATTTTCGTGTGCACGAGTAGGCAAAGTAAATGAGAAAAGACGTGTGTGCTACAAGCGTTAACCCTTGCGAATGCTAACGTCTTCATGTTTATCCCTATTTTTTGCCCTCAAGTGATTTTTAACTGAAGACCTGAGATGGTTAACAGAAATAGCCATTTTCTAAATCACAAACCGAACACTTAGAAAGTTCTTACTAGGGTTCGCATGGATGCGATGACCAATTGCACAGTCTCTCCGGGTACCTTTACATTGCCAAAGGAGATATCAGAAGACCGCGCCGAAACAACAGGGTGTTTCTTTTTCCAAACTCTGCCTGTTTTTATGCTCACCTGCGCCAACCTGCCAAATTCAGTTTCTATCTTGACGGTAGACCCAAGGCGATCTAATATAATGTGAATTAGGGGGAAAACAATGGCTTCAGCGACTAACATCGCCTTCATTCATATGCTTCTTATCCCCAAAAATAACATGCCAGGGTAGATTGGTATGATGAGTTTCGAAGACTTCAATCAAACTTCCTGTAGTAAATAAAAAAAAGCAAATTATGTTAATTGCTTAATATCCAAGTATTTTTCCGCAGTTGTTAATTCATTCAACTCATAATATCTAGGTGAACAAAAAGTAAACACAAAAAGTGAAGTATATATTTGAGACGAGTGGATTGCTCAGAAATTGGAACCTTCCAAATTGCGTGGTTGAACAAATAAGAAAACTTTAAGTTATGCGATTATTGATGTGAACAAAGGGGGGCGATAGGGAGGAGACAATTCTGTTACGCATTGCAAAATCTCGCATTTCGCCCTGTCACCCTTTTTTGACAGTTCGGTCATCCTGCAAGTTAAAAGTTACGGTAACATTAAGTAAAGTCCGAATAGCCTATAAATGCAAATCGAAAGCAAAAAGTACAAGGTGACCACCTACCGAGCTTAAACTAATACGCGAGTTTAGAAGTGGTGCTGATCTCAGACTCGCTAGAACGTTGGTTCATGCGTTGATTGGGAGCAAATCGTCGCCTGGGTGTACAGCGAGCTGCTATGGTTGCGGAAGCGCTAGAAGAAGTCCAATCGCAGTATTCCCCAAAATTCTTCGCCTTCCCACCATTCGCCAGTGAAGACACTGCTTGTCTTGTCATATCCGAACCGAAACTGAAAGTAATTGCACTGATTTAGACTAAGTTGGCAGATGTCATTTTACAGATTCTAAAAATTTTGCTGAGTACAAGTTAAGCATCAAGTCTTTTGCTGTTTACATTAACAATGGAGACTGATGAACACTCATCTGTTATATCAACTTCTATGGATAAGAAATCGTCGGAATTGACACTGACTCTCGATGGTCATTAGGAAATTCGCCAATGAATCCACCCGTAGAGCGCAGCTCAGAATCGCTGATGCTTGCAGTTTCGGTACATGGCGAGCACAACTCAACTGAAAGAGAGCGAAGTAAAGTAGGCCGATTTACAATGTTGTTTGCTGCAGAGAATTTATGATCTTTTCATTTCGTATATCGAGCAGTCAATAACTGCTGACTCCCTTCCCTATAGTATATAATTTTTAGATAGCCTTGTAGCTTTATCCTATTTAGTCCACCAGCATTTCATTAATACTCCTTTTTAACATTAATATTTACAGTGTAATGCTTATGGTAGACCGTAAAAAAAATAGAAGTTTGACCCCTCTACATTCCAAGTAATCCATAGCAAATAGTGGCCAGTATTTACATGCGCATAAATTCTAAAAACAGTTATTGACACGATATCTGAATATGCTTGTTT
This sequence comes from Dipylidium caninum, assembly GCA_017562135.1. Classification (NCBI taxonomy): domain Eukaryota; kingdom Metazoa; phylum Platyhelminthes; class Cestoda; order Cyclophyllidea; family Dipylidiidae; genus Dipylidium; species Dipylidium caninum. The sequence goes on from QEYB01000461.1 coordinate 56,327, forward strand.
TAATGCATAACGTGCTTATGAACAGCGCCAACTCCTCACGGACCCTCTGTACGATAATGATAGGTGTTTACTTTACCATGTTTATAATTATCATTTAAGGAAAGAGTAATAGTTAGAGGGAACCACTTTTGATAAAACATAAGTTTATTTTCATTTATAGCACATATGCAAAAATCATTAAATGGGTTATTAAGAGAATATTCGGTTGCGATTGAAAGAACTAAGCATTTTTGACTCACCTTTCCTCGCTTAAGCAATATGAAAAATGCCGATTGTCGTTAAATCAAAATATATCATGGCACTTTCACCTACGTTAAGGTACCGCTAGTCTTGAAAGTTAGGGAGATGCAAAACGGCGGAATCAGTGCCCCCAATTGTGTCGAGCATGGGTCGACAAAATTATATAAATCAGATCATAAAGTATCAAGCTGGGGCCAAAAATTTTACAATCGCAGTTGAACGTTACAAGGTAGTAATACAACCTGACAGTAGAGGCTTCGATACATTCTTCGAAAATCCAAATGAGTTTAATATTGGACATTTGAGAAAAATAGAAGCTTAAAATCATAACTCACGGCCAGACTTGGATTAATTATCATTACTAAAAACCTACTAGGGGGTGGACTTGGTTCACTACGAGCAAGACGACTTCGCAGGAGCAGGGCAGCTTTACTGTTAGACGGCAACCGTCCACTCTCCAAGAACGATTTGATAGCGCCGTTGGGTCGGAGTTGATGGCGCTGCTCTGAACCATTATTAACGATAACAACCGATTCATCACTTCCATTAACCACATTAACAGCGAGGGAGTCCGCATCAGACACACTTTGGTTGGCGACACCTTGCGACCACTGCGATCCTGTAGTGGGTGCGCGCACTCGACTCATAATAGTATCGAGACGAGCGCGTCTTTCCTCCCTTTCGGCCTCATCTGACGCCGCATTTGCTATCAATGAAATTATCTCCGACTGTGTTTTTCGAATACTCTAAAACATAATTATTACCCAATCACATTCTCTGTAATATATACAACTGTGTGCATTTTAGGCGAAGAGGATTTTGTTAACTTTTGTAAGAACCGACTTTCGTCCAACTTACACCCTTATTGATTGTCAACGTCATCTTTTCAAGCGCATTATTTAATCTTTCTTTGGAGGTGACCATCGTATTTTGGAGTATTCTCTCGCCCTCCTCATCTAGAGAGTGCTGCCGATGTGATTGAATGGCTTGCGAAGAGGTGACAGAATTGTGGGGCACACCAGCTAGCAATTTCACCGCCTTCTTCACTGTGCCGGTCCCTATGGAGGAGGCACACGCTTCCACTGCTTCGGCTTTCAACTCAGCAATAGCGAAATCAATCGCTTCGTTCACGACGTCTCGTGCCATCGACTCGAGAAGGCTGTTTGCCTCTCTCTCACGTTCCCTAAGGGACGATTAAACAGTTTGTATATGTTAAAACCACTGTACCTGTACGGACTTATCTGTTCGCAACACTGAGTCGAGTCGACATATATCGGCATATAGTATTTCGACTTAAATGACTCGATACAAATTTAAAACTTCAGTGCTTCCCGAGGACATTTGGAAAAAATAAGCTGACAAGTGACATTTGCGTAGTCGTGAAACACTGAGTGCTAGCTAAAATGTCCATGATGTAGAAATTCCCCAACAGATTTTAGTGTGACCATCCGCCCACTATATTCCACCCTCCTGCTTTATTTCTGAAAGTGTAATCGTCCCTATTGCCCGCGATGTGGCGGGTGATTGAAGGCTGAAAAGTTGATTCTACCCAAAAAATCGTCCACTTTATCGTAAGTCATCAGCAATGAAATGATGTAGGTCATTTGAGGATGAATCAATCAATTTACTCGAGTGTCATCTTAAAATTACCTTAGGAATTGTATCCTCGCCCAAATATGTCTGTTATGCCCCTGAAAATTACAAGCGCTATTTTCACTCTCCAGAGGAAGCCCTAAGTTAATTTACAAGCGGTTTAATATTTAATTACTTAAGCATACATACATTTATTTTCACCAGACGTCGTTATCGCCGGCAAGTGTCCACTACATTTAGGCTGTTAGTAATAAAAGGAGCATTTAGGGAAACATGAACTTGTTCCTATGGACCGTTACAATAATTTCTTTAAACGTAGATCAAGGAAAAGTATAATGTGCCGATGTACCCAGAGAGCTTATAGCATCACTTACAACCTAAATGACGCCACTAACAATGATTAAGTATAAATGACAATTAAATAAACCAAAATTACTTATTGCAGCCCGATAGAATAACTGAAACTAAGCAGATGGGGTATAATGAAGCGGCGAGAATTTTCTTAGACGATGAAGGACTCTAAAATGTAATCCAACATCTTTACGATTTATCAAGAACTCGTCCTCATGAACAAATGAATCGTCATTTCGACTTGGTGCATCGTTCACCGCCTTCCGTCTTCATGACTCAGCGGAGATGACATGATATTTGTAGGACAAAGTCTGAGGAGTCTTAATCCCCCAAACCCCACTAAACTCACTCCAATGTAATTTTTCTATCATAAATTCACATCGCAGGAAACCACGAATGTTAAGTAATGGGTGGTAATTACAATGATTGAAATTTCGAATTCAAAACTAGAGTAACTGATTAAAAAGTGGCTCAGTTCGGTGCTCTGAATTTGTTAAGAGGGTGACCACTTCAAGACAAATACCAACTCTGAATTGTGATTAGAGTGAGAGAAAAATGCTTAAAGAAGTATATTGTTTGAAAAGATGGAGAGGTAAGCATGAAGATGTATGGACTCATTTATAAAGAATATGAAGAAATGTGGTGAATATTGAAATGAAAGAACTTGAGGAAAAATATGATAGACAATCTACTCCATTTGTAACAACATCGAGGCAGCGACCAATGGGAGACCTCGGGAAAATCCATCCCTATTCATGTAATTTGAATGATTTTCAAATCTCTCATCTCAACACGCCTCGAGGAGTAACGCATGAGACGGACGTTCGTGGTGATTTGGTCGGATAGCCTCCTTCTCCTATATGCGCCTATCCATCTCCCCATTAGGACAAAACAACCAAGATATCACCTTCATTCACTAGTTTACCAAATTAGATAGTTAAGATTAAGTTAAAGTATGTAGGGAAAAAGGTTTTCTTCCTAGCCCTATTTAACTGATGCACTTGTGAAGAATGACGAGACCTTAGAGGTAGTTAGTTGTTACTGAATGTTTCTGCTCCGGGGAATTTGTCTATTTCTTACTAATCATAATGTATGATCTCTTGGGACACCAAAGTAGAATTGGTGGATTTTTCAAATGATTCATGGTAATATGAAGTTGTTAAATTTTTGATTAATAAGTCAGAAGCTAATTTAGTAATGCATCGTAAATGGAGTAAATTCACCATAATAAAGTGGAAATTCTGCGATCTTAAAAATACTCCATTTGAGCAACTTTCCCCACTAAAATGGAATCGAAGAAGAGCAGTAGCACACAGGTTCGAAGTACGTCACGCCAGATATACCACGATTGTCAGATAAATAGCACTCGGCCTATCCTCTTCATTGAAAACTCAATTAACACGGCAAAAGCCCCCGCGTATCACAGTTTCATTGAAGTAAAAATAATTTACCATCACGTTGTTGATATTTGTTTGACTACTTTGGTCAAAAGGCATCAAAATTAAGGCTTGGATAACAGTTAACCTCGAGTCGTTTTCAGGATACGTGACAGAAAGCGCTATTTGATTGGCAGTAAGACGTTTTCTTTCTCAAATAGATCATAAGCTGCTACAAAGTTGCCAAGCATGCTAATTAACTTCATTCTCTTAACGCTTTATTACAAACCGTACGGTGATGAAATTGCTAATAGTAGGAATCAAACACAAGGTAAGCCAGACATGAAGTAGAATGCCGCGATTTGATACTATTTTCCAATTGTAATCTTTTCCCAAGTGTAATTTAACAGTTGACGACAAGTATAGCTTCAGTCAAAGTCTAATTATTATAAATAGGATTATTCAGAGATGAAGAAGGAATAACACCCATTATATTAAAAACTAAAGCAGACACAAAATCAGGTAATTTATTTAAAATTTTATAGTTATAATAGCACTCACAGTCTACTGGTTTTCTTCTCTTCCTCTTCCACTCTTCTTTCATGGCCAAACTTTCGCTGTTTGTTAAGACCCATTACATACGATTCCGCCTCCCCATTCGAAGGCTCACAGCTCGCGCGTACACCGGTACACGACGTACTTGATTCCTCAACTCGCTGCTTCATCACTGGCCGCGGTATCTGTGATGTGGTCTTGACCCCATCAGCCGTGGGGAAGCCGCAAAGACCAAGTCTTGTTCCTCGGATTGGGCGTTGGTACTCGTTTTGACTGACGACTAGGCGTCATGGTGTTGGCAGACTGTAAGGAAGAAGAAACATGCTACTTTAAACCACTGATTAGTCGCTACAATCGCTATTCATATTACAGATACTATTGGCCTGTGGATCAGGTCATGCGGTAAGTGATAAGATAGCACCCGATGGAATCCTTTAAGAAGGAATCACAACCATTTTATGTGACAGAATGTGATGTAAAACAACAATAAGAGATACCAATGCGTAAAATGTGTAGGTCAAAAAATCTTTCCCTCGTCACTGTTCTCACGCATAACCAAAATCATCAGGCTGACTAAAAGAGGAATGTTTTTTTTCCTTTAATTTAATTTGAAAATAGTGTTCAAAAGTTCTTTGTGCGACCCAGATAATGGTTGCTTAAACCACTGGTAAGCATTGCAATTCCACTGAGATTTTTAACTTCACAAATTTCGAAAGTGGCATGAAGAAAGAAACGGAATCTAGGAGTATTAATGAGAACGAGTGGCTTTCTCAGGGTCATTTTAGACATTTAAAAATTACCTTAGACAAAAGTGCGTAAATCTATGATGATCGGCATTGAGAGAATGGATTGAACAGGTAATCCGTAGTTGACGCTCGCTTCTCAACCTAGAAAGTTACCCAGACCAATAAAATCTAATCCAGAGGTGAAGAATGCTTTTATCTGGAATAATGCGATCCACAACGGCACCTTCTATTTAAAATATCCAAATGCTGCAGATAACATTGTCTTTCAGTAGCGTCGAGGCAGAACAAATTATTATGGAGATGTAATTCAAAGGGACGGAGGCACGAAACTCTACTCGTGCAAAAACGCAATATTGAAAAAAAAACAGAATTCTGTTAAAAAAAAACAAATTTTGTTCCCGACGATTTTTCATTTCTCTTCCATCCCCTAACGTAACAATTTGAAGAGGGTGTTCGCCCTCAAACAAAGGCAAGAAGACCTGACAAATCACCGCCTTCCTTCTCGTGAGCATGCTAGGCCTTACTTTAGATAGATGGGAAAGAAAGTCTCCCTGGCCAACATTCCTGCAACGGAAATTGTGTCGAAATGATAGTTGTTGAAATTAACCTTATAATACACATTACCCTTACGGTTCACGCTTGATGTTTCCGTTCTGGAGGCTTTGCCGGAAGGCTCTATTTATAACCCCTCGGTACCCTTTATACAGTGATAATAACTCTTCCGTACCACTATTGGCATACTACAACTTTAGGTATAGCAGGCTCCCCTGTTACCTGCTTTTTTGCTACCAAGCACACATTTAAATGCACAATTCCTACCTTACGTAAGGTGAACACAAACTTCAAAATCCTTCACTTTAAGGAATCTGATGAAGTATTAATGTTATTAGGCAACATAAGTTGCAATTCGTATCCTATTGCAAAGTAAAGAAACACTTAATTGTGTGCTCATTTCATGATGAGAATCTCGTCATATTCAGAGTACTGTGAGCTAATTGATTTGAATTGACGCGACAGCTTTGTGACCATAGATTTTGATGAACTCACTACCACGGACGGACGGTAAGTTAGGAATGCACCCTATGGAGAGCTTAGTACTCACTCACCATTTCATTTTACCGCAAGCTTCTTATTCCCCTATCGTCTCTCTGTAATGATTTCTATTAGATTTCAGCCTGAAAATATCTTATGTATATCGGAAGAGTAGACAGGGCGGTGGATACTAGTGCATGAATCTCACATATCATATTCACAGTATTAAATTTCACCTTGGACATTCGTTACATGGGTTGGCCTCCCACATTGGCGCATTTTGCAATGAAAGTGTTTATGTGATGCATACAGCAAAATACACAGCTCACGAACCGTTCTGTACCTGCCGTCAATTACTTTAACAATTGTTCTTCGCTAACTATAACTTAAGACCTCTCTTAAATTTCCATATAACCTAAGGTATGATTAGAATCTAAATGGAAATGCAACGTCTTTACCAATATTTGCAAGAAATAGAAAAACGTGAAGTCCATATGTATTATATAGCGAATAGTAGGAATATAATATCAGATTCACTTATTAAGCTGAAGTCAGACCTTCCCCTATCGTTTAAAGTGTCATTTCAGCTATGTGTTTTTTGCGTGTTTGCATTTTGCGTAGTTTGAGACCAAATCAGCATAATATTAGGGGTGAAAGGAGTTCTTCCACTGGCAAGAAAAGTAATGACCAAAAGTAGCGACCTAATGCGCCGTTTTCGGGTGAAAGTAATTCCTTTATGTGACTCATCCAGTTTTCCAGGAGCCATCGGGCATGGAAATTTACTCTTCTCGGGTGATTTCTCCTTAATAATACTTAGAACGAACTACTTAATCGTTCAACAGTCTGTTCTTCATAATGTCTCATACGCAGGACGAGCATTGGAACCAGAGATGTTTTTTTAGTGAAATGGATCATCCAATTATTTATTTATCAAACTTGATGGCTGTTAAAGTATCATACACAGCAAGAGTTTTTAAGAGTCTGGAAATACTATTACAATTCATTCTTACCTTAGGCGGTCTCGGTGGCCGAGTTGTTTGCGGATTATCTAGAAGATTGGGTAGACGTGTACACACAACGCAAGTAATTACTAAATACTTAGAATGTCACAAACCTCTGATAGGTTTAAAGCCGCTTCGACTCTCAATAGAACAAGGGGAAGAACGAACAGGTCTTGACACCGTCTCCGAGTGAATCATTGGGGGGTTAACTTTTTCCACCGTTGAAATTACTGTATTTAATAAAAAAAAGAAATTGTATTTCATGAAGGTATTTTAAAACATGTTACCTATAGTTCAGACGGGCTCACGAGTTGAACTTTTTACTTTGCTGTTGGGACTCCAATCTTTGATCATTTTGTCCTTAAGATTCGGTCGTGCAGATGATCCTCCATTTATAGTGGTAGAATTAACACTCCTATTCGCCATAGGCTTCCTTCGGTTCAATTGTGCAGAATTTGACATCACATCAACATTGGTAGTCGATTTTCCTCGCGATTCGATAGTGAATGAGGCAGAGAGGTTAGAAAACACAGGCCGTCTAAATCCTCCTCCTCCAACGCTGTTTTCAACTTTTCCTTTTGTAGCACTTAACTGTTGTTTTGCTGGCAGACAGACATCACGACGACTGGAGCTGCCGAAGCCAAAGGGGCAGTAACGCGGGTCAGAAGGGTCTAACTCGGAAGCGAAACCGTAACAGTACATTTTAGAAATTGTTTGTCGATTCGAACTCGTAGTACGAGGACGGCCATTAGTTTCAACAGGAGACAGAGTGCCCTTATTGTGGCGAGAAAGCTGCTCCTTTCGTTGCTGTTATGAAAAAAGGCAAAATAAATGGGGAAAGTGATAAATAATTTATTTCTTAAATCAAAATAAATTCAGTAAATCACAAATAAACGCGTTTTAATATAAAAAAGGGTTATTTTGCTTTAGCGCGTTACTTATCGGTAACGTCAAAAAGAGTCATTGTCTTCTACTGTTTACATATCTTTCGTAGAATGTATGATTTTCATTAAGTTGTTTGTGGCCTCACACGACTTTCAACTTTACCAATATCAGTATTACCATAGAATACATCCCTGAAGTCGATTTACAATAAGAGAAAATACCATTCGTTGCTATTTTGTCAAGTTTTGTTTTTCGATTACGTTATGGATCCAGTGCCCTCGGTCATTCATTCGGTATATTAGGACATGTAAAATTTTTATATTATTTCATTTACTTCCGTGCACAACTTTTTCTGTTTTTTTTTGAAAAATGCGGTGTAAATAATGAGAAAACAGACTTATAGATGTCACCAGTACAAGAAAACCATGATAAAAAATTTTGAAAATGCCTTTTCATAGCTCAAAACACTGAATACGTTGAAGTTCAGAATGCTTTCATTAACATTTTTTGTATCACCTAATAAATAGCGATTAATTACAAAAGTGACTGATAAACTCACATCAAACTATAATTAACAGTAAAATTTGTTAGGAAGATAAGCGATGAGACAAGAGAACATCGATGACCTATCTATTAACCTTTTCGAGGAGTTGTCGACGAGCAGTGGCCTTGGCATGACGCTCTTCCTCTCGAGTACGTAGCTCTAGACTACGTGCTGCTCGTATACTGTTCGCTCGTTGGCGAGCGGCCTCAAGAGCCGCTTCGGATGCCTCCAATTTGGCACGGTAGACCCGTCTACGCTCTACTTCGATTGCCTCTGCTCGTGCTCGTCTTTCGGCCACAGTGTGGGCTACTAATTGAATATTCACGCCTACTCCAACCAAACCTGCTTCTGTGGAGTGAGTTTTCCAGCAACCACTGGTAGAAAAACTCTTTGACATTGAGGTGCTCATACGTTGTGAGGCTAGAAAAAGAACTTCTAAACAACATGGACACAGAGGGCGGTTTGAAAAGTAAAGCAAAGGAAATCACTTATTTCTTCAGCTTGAAAAACGACATCAGGAACAGGAGGTGGAGGAGAGTTGTTACGACGGCGAAGAGCAGATAGGGAACGCCGCTTCACCTGAGCCGGTGTAGAGGCGATAGGAAATACCCGTGAATTGATGGTTGAGGGGCCAGGGTGTTCTGCGCTCGAAACATCAGACTTTCCCGACGAGGCGGTCGATAGAGCTGCGTCGTCATTGCTATGCTCTCTGTTCGGGATAGTATACAATATTATTCCTAGTTTAAATTGAAATCCCTGCGTATATCTAATATAACTGTTGGTAGGTTAATATTGAAAAAAGTGGTCGAATAATGGCTCTGCCAGTCTAATTAGAGTTTGTAGTTGTTCAACTATAGAATGCGAAGTTTAGCAAAAAATAGGTTAAATTAATAACATGTAAATTCAACTAGTTGAAAAACTCGGAAATTTGGAGGACTGCCTAGAACAAAGACCGACGCAAATATGAGATGATGAGAGCTTTTACATTTAAGCAATATTAGAAATCTCAGGAAATATTGCTATCATAGACATTAACTATACGGTGGTAGTTAAATGGATTTAAGTTGAATATACATCTTTGTAAATTACAAGATCATTAGACTGGATGATTAGCAGTTATTCTAAAATTTACAAAGATTCATACAACTTATCTATCTATACTCAGGTATTATAACGCTTTAGTGTATATATTTATGCAATCGCCGAAGTGTGAGGAAAATAGTCTGCGTTAAAATGAGCAGATAGGAGAGGAGGAATGATATTACCGTTGTTTGCCATTAGGAGGATCCTTATGCTCGAAAGTCTTGTCGGCGCAATGCGAATGGAAGCCGGAATCATCATGTCCATCTATGTCAACGTCCCCATCGTTGTTTATCATTGCTTACGAGAGCTTCTCAGAGGTTCTCACGGATGTACAGGAATCAATATTTTTGTTTGAATTACTACCGACTCCTTGGCACGGCGGGAACGAAAATCAGAGATTCCACAAGGATTGATAAAATAATTTACTGAATCTTGAAGTATTACATCTCTGTTTAGTTTTTATAAACATTTCCGGTAGGTGGATTTTGAAGTAGTCTACTTACAATCCGAAACAATATCTGATTCTCTTATAGGCACTCATGAATAAACCACAACCCAGGATTAGCTGCAAAGCAATAAATTTTTGCACTTGAGCCAAATTTAGGAGAATTTTAGATAGGGGAAAAAAAAGCCGTGGTTTTATGTACTTACTATGATTCTCGACGAGCCAATCAAAATGCGCTTTTCAGGCCAGGCACAATCAATTACACAAACGTGAAGCTTTGTTGGCTTGAAATAGACAGAAGACGTGAACGGCCAAAACTTTTGAACAAATTACTTAGGCTGTGTAGGCTGTTACGATTACCAGCACGAATATCGACAATCGTGTAAATTTACCGTGATAATTACGCGATTAGACCTGTCCCAGGTCTCAATGTAATTAACACCAATAAAAAGTATGGTTCAGACATTTAAGTAATAATCAGAAATATTCTGCAATCTGTTATGAATCGAAGGATTTGGGAAATTCTACATGCTCTTAAGAACTCATTACCTTTGGCTCCACATCATCCGACTTTTAATATTGTGAAAGATGAACAAAAGGAAATCATCAAAGTTATCGAAATTAAATAACTATGTGGATAAAATGATAATCAAGGTTTAATTTCTGTTCTAAGGCATATGTAAACGATTAAATGCTACACGAAAATTAGGCTTTATCTATGCGGGGGTTTATCAGTATTCCGAATATTAACTATCAAAACTTTATGGGTTTACTTTTGATTAAACAGAAGGGTCGAGATTATATGTATCAGCTTTATTAAGGCTGCGCAATACTGTTTACTAGAAACGGAGAACAAAGGTTCAGAAAATGCATGGATGCTGCGCAGCCATTTAACAAAATTTGATTTCAAACACTAAAAAATATAATATGGAAATAAATACTTTATTTTTACAATTGTTCATCTACTATTTTTGTAAACTCTCCATTTATTTCCTTCGTTTAATGAAACACGTTACCTGAAGTTTCACTAATCATTCCTTTGCTTGCTTTATAAATGTAATACCGTGTTAAAAACAAAATACCTTGATAATCGAAATCTCAACCTCGGTTTAACATAGCAATCGGAGAATAACTCAAAATTACAAAACAAATTTGATGGTAACATGGTAAACTACCATGTTGGGGAAATAAGTGTTACATACTAGCTATATGATTCGTGTGTTGACTGCTTTCAGTCACGCTTCTGTAAATGTTATGAATCATGCCTAATTCTCAAGTAACTTGAAGTGAGAATTCATTAACTACAAGGGCTTGCAAATTGGTGAGCCCATATTTAAAAGCAGCGGCTATATATAAACGAGACATCCAGGAAATGACCTAAGATACGTACAGGAAAGTGGATAAAACCGCGTTTTATTTATTGCTGACAAGTGAGAGGTACCCGTACACTGAGGAAGTCCAGATATCGCGAAGTAATGCGGAGTTCTAATAGGTTGCGAAATACGACCTACTCCATACCCAATTTACACAAACAACGAGGCGGAAATTAGGCTACCTTAATAATCATAGTAGGAGAAAAAAGAAAGGTATGCCATTTAATTAAAAAATAGACAATTTTTGTTATTGCATGGTTTTGAGAACTGCACATCAATTAGGAGAATAACTTTTTAGTGTGCAAATGAAGAAGATAACCATAATTGCCTAATAATATGTAACTTTATATGTACCAAGAATCATTCCTTGAATTTAAGATTAGTGTGGTTATTTCATTTATATGTACAGAACACTATTTCTTAAATTTACCCACACTTCTTTGCAGACACCTTCATTCGCACATATCTTTAGAACCCCGGCTTCGACTTAGCTGGACCATTTGCAGCTGCTGAGAAGGGCCTTCCGAACTGTACCCCCTAATGAACCATAACTAGCGGGAATTAGGAACCCGTATTTAGTTCATCACTGACTAAAGCTTAACATATATTCGAAGATCCAGCTACTCCTAATTGCGTAAGTTGATGTTATTCATTAAACTACTTTGGACCATGAATATCTTTTTTTCTCATGTGCGCATTTGACGACCACGCTCTTGAGGTGTTAAGCACTTTTACTCGTCTTACAATTACATTTAGTATCTTTTTTGCCACTCGGAATCATTATAGCGACACAAGTTTCATGTGTTGGGAGAGTTATAGGAAGGCAACAATGGGACGAGAAATTCGTTTCCTCACACCACAAATATGCTTTGTATCAACGACGTTTACATCACTTCAAAGCGATGCACGAAAGGCGTCGTTTTTGACATCACATTCTTTTATAGTTGGTACCTGAGAGGTTATAACACTTTTGTCAGAAATATAGGACGATGACGAGACTTCAAACACAGTTAACAACATTTTTGTCAGAAATATAGGACGATGACGAGACTTCAAACACAGTTAGGCGGTTAAATTCCAATTACGACACTCCCTCGCATCCCCTTTGCGATTTAAACAGTAGGACATGCTGGCGCAAGAGGCGAAAACAGTCATAATATCTTTGTAAAAGATTATACAGTCTGAATTGGCGTCTTTTAAAAATATTTTCCTCGATACCTTCACTCCGTGAAGTTAATCGGAGTTTGTCTGAGCAACAACGCCGCGATCTATTAGAATTATGTTGTGTGATTTTGGCACCGTCCTTGTTAATTTTAGTAAACACGGTTTGCAATTCTAAGGCCACATCCTTAAGGTCAGATTAATTCTTCTGTCCCAGCTCTGCATAACATTCAATGGCTTTTCATATAGTGTGTTGTCTCCTTCCTACTGTTGATGTTCACTCAAATAGTTAAAACATTTAACATCTTTTTCCCACTTCCGATTGCATTACTGACTACCCTGACGAAGTCCATAATGATGATGGGCCCAGGTCGTTATGTCGTTAAGACCTATCACAGTGGAGCAAAATTCCGTCATAAATGTAATTTTCCTTTACCGACACAGTCTCCATCACTTTTGGCAAGTAACACTATTTCACTGACTGTCACTTAGGACAACACCACCTCTATGCCTTTTTTCCTTTACCAGTTCACTGTGTAGAAGATAAACGAGCACTGAAAGGAGCGGAGACGGTGGGGGGGGGGGGGGGGAAGAGGCCTAAGAGGCTGGTAATATTTTATATATTACGAATTGATGAACCAGTAGTGTTTATAACATCTGTAGTAAAGCCTGAGCATCACTGTTATCTGGTGTGGACAAGCTACCCTTGATATTCTCTCATTTAAATCAACCCTGAAAGGCAATGTCGTGTGGTTTCGACAATAGTCGTCTCATTTAACTGCTGGCAGGTAACTCGATTTAATTCACTTCCGCTTCACTGCGAAACAGGAGAAGAATAAATGTCTTGAAATTTGTTGCAATCATTTAAGGAAATCTTTTAAGCTGTATTCAATGGCAGAAAGACGAGGCGAATTTACACTAACTTGGAAACTTTGAAACGGTTGTTTTTGTCTATCTTGTGTTCCACTTCGACTGAGGGAGACACAATGTAACTTGCGGTCGATGTTTTTGTTTACAAATTATAAACGTCTTCTCCGTAAAATTTGCTCGTGTTTTTGCCCTCTTTTTACTTTGTTCTTCATTGCAACCACATGGAAAGGAAATGTGATTCCAATTTACTACTCTTGGACGAGTTCTACTTGAATCATGGCCCAGCTCAACAGACTTCGATAAACATTAATGAGGCAATCGGAAATGAATTTGCTAAAGAAAGAAATGCTGGAACTTGGTTCCAAAAAGTCCGTTTTGCCAATTTGAGCACCGCTAAGGAGTCTCGAGGAGGACAATCGTCTTATGTGAAAGACGAGGAGAAATTAAGGACGACAACTGCGGTATCGGATTCACATAAGAAACAATTCGTAAATTTTGCTATAAACTAGGAAATTGTACAACATCCTCCGTATTCCGATTGAATTAAATAAATAATTCGAAAAATTGTGCCTTCTTCGTGCTTTATCCACACTCGACACCCTTTTCATAGTTTCCGGCCTAATAGATGATGAAAGGGGTGTGGCGACTTAGCATTGCGTTGGTATGGTGTAGAAAAGAGAGAATACATAATTTTACTTGGTACATGCACAGGTTCCTACCATAACCACTTGCCTCTGTAGCTACGATTTCATTCAACTCTGTGCCATTCATAGTCAACTTGTATGGGTGTCAACGGGGCTTCCGACTATCTCCTTTGTAGATGCACTCGCTATAATTTTTCCCCCGAAGACCCGCAAACCACCTCGTCCTCGGTGTCATGAAGTTGTATGTGCAACATTGAATTTCGTGTCTTCGGTGATTCCCATCACTAGCAAGCTCAGTGAGATTCTTAATATTCTCCTAGTGGTAAAATGGCCAATTGTACTTAGTTTCTACCTTGTCACCTCAAAATGATCCTAAAATTGATAGCTTGAATTAAAAAAAGAACGTGTTTTGAGGAGGAGGAGCCGGGGAGGAGGAATTGACACAGACCGTGTTAAATTGATAAATTACTATTCATACATGCACAACAGCAAATATTTTTCCTTCGGGAATGACTTCCGTGCCCAATTTCATGTGAAGAACGAAAAATTTTAACGCAGGCAAATAAAAATATGCTAGGCGTTATTTTGATTATTTGTATCCGACACTAGCCATCACAAGACCTGCTGGGAAGAATTTAAATGTAGCAGTGATCATCGCCACTATATTGCATTTTTGACTATAACCAGCTTTTACTTAGGAAACATCGTATTCTGCAACATTTTCCTGATCAATATGTTCTCCATTTTGGTGAAGCGATATTATCACGCAATTTATTCCATTTGGAGTGGTTCTGACTCTGTCACGAAAACGATAGCCTGTAGGAGACAGCAAGCAGGCGCAATGGTTGCGTTATTGCGTTCACCTTCGCCCTCGCCTCGATATCTGCGCGACTGCACGTCTTACACTCGCTATTGTGTAACCTGGCACATAAAAGTGCCACAGCTGACCAATATTTACACTGATTACTCGACGGGGCGCAGTGCATACCACAGAAGTGTCAAGTTAAATTCCTCACAGGCGTGAAATAAACCATTTTACATCGAAACTCGTAACCAATCGATTTACTGCCCCTGGCACTTTTTGATTGGTTGTGAGACGACCAATAGAAGAACGAATGCGTCGGTTTAGGCGAGGCGCGATGTTTACCTCGGAAAAATTTGCGCGTGAGGATGGATTCGGTCCCCGATTATCTCCTTTGCGGTATCTGCACAAAATTGTAAGTTGTACGTGAAACTATGTGTTTGTTTTCTATACCCTTTTATTTAATGGCAGCGCGTAAAGCTCATGGTTGTGAATTCTACTCCTCTACTCTGTATTCATGAAAGCAGTAGACGATATTTGTTCGTGAGATTGCTTACATAAATATTATCCCCCATCATTAACACGGTCTAGGATAGGTGGTGGGTTAGCTCGATATAAGGTTTACGTCCTCGTAGACAGTGGGTCTCGTGACACATACCCAGAACAACCACTTATCCTCCGAGCTTACATCTAAGCTCCTCGGGGAATTGTTTCACGACATGCAAAGATTACTTCACGACCTCTGATATTGATGACAGAGGTGATAAACACCTGAGATCCAAATCTTTTAGAGCACACTCGTTAGATTACTGTAACTTGAAATCAGGGCAGATTGTTGACACGTACTGATGTAATGCTTGTAAATACACAACATCCTGTAAAATTGATATAAATTTTTCCCTTTATATTCTTCCTTCGTGGAAGGCTTACCGATCCTTTTAAATTGCCGTGTGGCCATACCTTCTGTCTTCGGCCCTGTCTCTTGCCTGACGCCGAGGCGGTGACGGCTCGATGTGTCCACTGTCATGTTGACTTTAACGTGGATAAATTGCGTCCCGACTACCATGTCGTGGCCGAAATCTGCCTTCTTCCCTCCAGGGGGAACCTCAAAGAGAGGATCACTCAACGTGAGGTCCCAAAGGTTGAGGAAATACCGATAGATGAAGAGAAGACTGGTGATAAATCGGGTTCCTCACCCCTTTGCAGAAATCATAACAAACTGAATATTGTTGAGAAGGATTATTTTGCCGATGTGAGCGTTTGAGATTTAAGGAGAGAGATTCAGTTTATTTTATGAAACGGCGTTACATATTGCTTTTATTTTGTCCAACGTAGTAAAATCTCCATTTTATGTCACTCCCAAAAGTATTTATTTAGTGCATAAGTATTTTTTGATTAGGTATTTTCCTTGGAGTACTGTTGAGGTGTTTCTGTTTACATTTATTCCACTGTACTTACCGTTTATTTGGCCGAACTATCTCCCTATCCTACTTAATGGAGTTGAGCTAAGGTTGGACCACCATCTTTCACAGAAGCTTTACCTCACAGATTTGTTCGAGTAAACTGAAATCTGGCGGAAAGAAGCACAAACCGGATTTGTTTTATTCTTATGAAAAACCTTAACCTCTATTAGGCTTAGCGTAGGAAGCTTCAGTTCTATTCACAAATTGATCTAAAGCGCCTATATCTGCTAATATTGTTCAATTGAATGTCTAAATGCGGATATACCTTTTCACAATTTTCCTCTTTATGTTTTATGACACGAAGTGTGCCCTGAAGGTCCGTATCAAATTGAAATCTATTTCTCGCCAAAAACAAGATTTGAATTCACTTCGGACGGAAATGAGGAATGCGAATTCCCAGACCCTGGAGACGGTGAAAACGATGAAGGAAGGCATTTCCGCTAATATAGAGAACGTATTGTCCGAACTGTTTGTAGCTGCCAATACCGCACTTGCTAAAGCCGAGAAACAAAGTGCATGATCTTGATTCATTCAGTTCGGAGAGGCTTGAAACTCTTGCTGTTAAAATCACAAAGCTTCTCTCCCTGGTCGATTCTATAGCGGATATTTCGGAGTCAGTGGGAAGTATGGTAAGTGCCGGTGTCCAGTGGACTGTATGTAACCTCTTTGTTAGGACATTCCTTGGTCTTTTCTGTCCTTACATCTTGCAGAATCTGAAGGGTGCGATAGCGTCGCATAAGTTTTTACAAAATTTTCTTGATCAGACAACGTCGATTAAGGCAAGTTTGGAAGAAAATCCCTCACCTTTGACACGAATATTTTTATCGGGCGCATGGCAGACGGTGAGTTGAGAAATGCCCTAACCCCTATGTATATGTGTGTGTTTGCACCCGTACTGTACGTCAAGGGGCTTTCAATATAGGGGGACGAGTATCCGCTAGAAAAACTAATGTTTTATTTAATTGTCTTTGAACGGCTTCGCTGACATCATATTTCCTGAACGTTAATCCGGCACAGTTTGATGCCTCACTAATCAGTTAGACGGGACAAAGTGGTCGCTTTCATCTTTATCGGTACTACACCTTAGGATTTACTGTAGATCTCGGGATTTTGTATGGAAGAGAATTGCCACAAATCTTGAGTAGCTGTAAATTTTCGGCTGTGCTTTAATTTTTTTAGGGGTTCAAGAAACCATGATTTCAGCTGACCTGCCGGTAATCTGTTTTGTTGAGAAATGAGATTCAGTTCACGTTAGCATTGTTTGTGTTTGCGAGTAATCGAGGCGATGACCCAACACCGTGACAACAACGAAGTTGGTAAATCATCAACTCTCTACCTTTCAGATCGAGAACTGTCTTAATGAATTCAACATTCTCACTGTTGAAGATATAGCTCTCTCACCCCACACGCTTCAAGGTGATATTGAAAGCCACCAGTAAGTGCTCTTTCTCAGATAAGTATGAAAATGGGATGTCTTTGGAACAAGCGTGAAACTGATTAACTGTCTCTTCTCAATCTTTGATGGTGTGTTTACTGAAGAGAGAAGAAAAGTGACACCGATGACACAAGCGCCCCCGCGGGGGACACCATGGTATCCAAAGTAAAGTTGTTCGTAGGTGGATTAAAACCAACTTACACAAATAAGCATCTACGACGGCACTTCAGTCTCTTCGGCACTGTGACTGACTGCTACATCGCACGGGATTTCCGGACGCATGAGTCGCTGGGTTGGGGTTCCGTGACCTTTGCGGAGGCCTCACAAGCCACTCGGGCGTTGTTTGATAGTCCACACTTTATCGATCAAATTCCTGTCCACGTTCGGCCTTTCAGAACAAAGAAGAATGCATCTGCTGGTGAAATGTGAGTTATTTTTCGTTTTGATTTCCTCAGCTTCCTGTGTGGCACTTTTAACATGCTGAATGCTATCACCTTGCTCTCAGCTCATGTTATTTTGCAACCTTGTTTAAGTTCTGATTATGATATGTGTAAGTAGATACGAAGGGGGAATTGTGAAAATATCACTTCAGCATTCTACTCATACTCTATTCTACTCTTTAATGTGGATGGACTGCAGTTTGAAAGTGTTTCGACAGCGATTTGTTCGAATTATTAATTTGCTGAGCTTCAGGATTGCCCATCCATAACGGTCCAGTCCACCAAAATCATCTTGATTCCTAAGGTCTATTCGAAAATTGGAAATAGATGAGGGCAGAGTATCTATAGGTGGTATGTCCCTCGCTGTTTGAAACTTAACCGTTTTCAGAAAAGAAGACAAAGCAGGCTGCAAGAGAAATGACGGGAGTAGTGAAGACCATAAAGTGATAACATCGCGCGTATTCGTGGGTAATCTAAAGCAACCGACAAAGCAAGAGGATTTGAACAAATATTTCTCTCGCTTTGGCCCTGTCTTGAAAGTTCATGTGATTGAAAAGCGAGGAATAGCCTTCGTGGACATGGCCAACGCACATGATGTCAGGGCTATTTTCGATGCGAGTCCCCACGAACTAGACGGAACGCCTATTCTCGTCAAACCGGCATATTCGAAGGAGTCTAAGTGCGTGCCGTTAATAGTGATCTCTGCAAAACATCTCAAATGGATTATTTTTTGTCTATTTTCGGGGGAGATACGGTTTCTCCTAGTGGCATTCCGCCTGGTACTGATCGGCAAGACATTTTAAAGTACTTCAGTACTTTTGGAGGAATTATTAGCCTTAATTGGGATCAAATACGGACAAATTTTACATTACTTTCGCTACTGAAGAGGCACTGCTCAATGCTAAAGCAGCTGAACGCCGACAGTTTAGTTGGGTCAAGCTTTGTGTTAGACCATCGGATAAATCAGAATCCAGGTTTGAGAATTGATGAGCTTATTTCTAAACCATCTAATCTCGAGATCCTGTCCCGTTTCATCCACGTGTTGATCGAATTGAAGCCTAAGAAGAATACTTTTCCATTTAATGGTGCCGTTAATCTCGACCGATGGTTTCTCACTCATCCATCTTACTTTCTGGGAATTATCGCTTGATTCTAGGCTTGTGCACTGTCTGAGGATCAAATGGTAGTTGTAAATGATAAGGCTATTATCGTTGAATTGAAATTCGTATTAGTATGCTAAATGATGTTAAGTAAAGATATCTCTATAGTCAAGTTAAATTTAGTACTTGCTCAAGCTTACTAAGAAGTTGCGATTATCTCTTCATGGGATTGATTAGAATAAGTGAGGCTGTTCTTGTAAATAGTAACCGAGTTTTAATTTATTTTACAGCTTAAAAGAACAAGAAAAGCGTGTTCTTTACGTCGGCGACCTCTCTGAAGAAACGACAAAAGCGGACCTTACTGCATACTTTTCCCAATTCGGGAGAGTTCTTAAAGCAGCTGTCGTAGACAATCCATCTCACTTTGGTTTTGTAACTATGTCCTCTTTGCTGGAGGCTGAACGAGCAATCACCTCGGAGAATCACTGCATCGGTGGTACCTACGTGACAGTTAGAACTGCCTTTGGAAAGAGCGAGGCGTTACGTTTCAGAAGCAGTCTCAGGTTAGTATACACAAACTGAATTTCTTCATTCGACTAGATGCCTTGATCAGGTAGTCGCCTTTACCCGTCTCTGCGGGCGATCATTGTCAAGTTTTTTCTTCGTTAAGACAGTTGAAATTGATCTTCACTGGTAGATTGGATGACTGGGTGTGTCAGAGTGGGGCGGCATGGTTCTCCGAGTGTTGTTAAAGTCAATTTTTGGTTCACGATTGTATACGATTATAATGGATTAGAATAGAACCTGAGAATGAATTCATTTGTCTAGTAATCAACAGGAATCGGCCCAGAATGACGTTTACGGAATGAAATGGTTAATCTAGCTTCCGTATCGCGAGATGATCCGATTTAGATGTTGTTGCTTACCGTCAAGCAACACAATAAATAATGCACCACTTTACGCTTCTTTTCATGTCAAAGGTGACAGAGAGCCTCTTATTTCGCCATGCTTTTAAAAAACATTAAATTGCAACCCACAGGTGGAATTGATTGACACACTTCGGCAATTATGTGACTAGTGTTTTATTTTTTTCCACTGCACGACATTGATAGATCGTTCAGGAGAGGAAAAAGAATGTAAAGGAAGTATACTGCTAGGGTATACTGTGACCTCGTGGGGACAAGAAAGCAGATATCACAGTTTTCCTCATCTCTTATTGAAGTCGTTGATTTAGAATGCGCACAGCACAGTGGAACTAATTTCGCGGTCAGTGACAGTAGTTCAGGTCACCCTTCTTCTTTTCGTAGGAAGTTAGTATATATGACATTTGATGCCCAGTTCTTGTCCCGATGGTTTGTTCTTTGCACCACTCATTGTGATGGAGAGGTTTTGGACTCACGGAATACCCGAATGGTTCCCTTTAGGTGAGTGTTTTGGGCACTTAGGCTTAATATCCGAGGCTTGAACCCCTGTCCCACTCACTAGGCTTACAATGCGCCTCCTGTCTCGAATTTGACGTTGGGGCAACCAATCATAGTAATCATGGGACTTTTCTTGGAACGAAACTGTATTAAACAAATTGACGGTCCGAGCTCCAAATAAGACTCTAATACCAGTCGAGTACTCAACTCCCATGACGTCAATTCACTGTCCCATCTGTTAACGCATTAACTTTATCGATTATTTCCTACCACATGCACTTCTAGCTGCTATTCCAGTAAATTTGTATCTACTTAATCAATTGCATCATGAGGTTACATCCACAGCAGAGCTTAAGGTTAATTTGTACTTAGTCATCGAGATGCGTCATCGCGCACCGTCTATTGTGCGGTGATTCATCCGAATGGGGAAGTGTATTTCGGACTGAGAGAGCCAAGTTTCAGAGGTTTGATGACGCAGGAAAGGTGGATGTCCCCCATGCATGTTGTTACTTTTGAGCATCTGCTGGCTATAATTAAAACCATATCCAAGACTTCAGTCTAAATTAAGTCGTTGAATCCCTTTATTCACTTTGGATAGGGCATCCGCAGTCGTTAAGACGTTTTGCAAAAATAATCGTATTTTGGTAGTTTCAACGCTAAGTACGACTTCTGTTCACTTACTCTCCACCTCCAAGTTCCCACCCTAACTTTTTTTTAAATTATGCTATGGAAATGCCATCTCGGAACATTATTTGAGCTAATGAGGATGCGCTTCAATGTGGTAATCGAAGCATGCCTTGCCTCGACACGGACTTGTATCTGAAGATTTAATGGAATCAAGGATATACGAAAGACGATTTGCCTGTATTTAAATTATTTAGGCTCTTAAACCCATCCCTTGATGAACAATTATCATTTACGTTTATTTGATCAAGTTCTTTGTTATTTACTAGGAAAAAAAACTGCAACCGCAGAGGCCTCTCTTCAGCTAAACTGGACCGTGTCGCTCAATAATCCCTGTATAAGGATTACTACGCTGGACGATAGAAAATTTTATGATGCATTCTATTTGCAATGAATCGTGTATTTTTCAAGAAACACCCGTGGTTTAATGAAAACTATGAGCACTTCCTCCGTCACAATTCAATATCTTCGAGAGAGCGTGGCATGTGACCATGGAAGAGAGAATATTTACGTACCTACTGCACTATCAATTGTATTTAAAAACAAAGCTCAAAATTTGATAGCAAGGGTCACGCCCTGTTGATGTTGTGCTCAGCATTCATTATTCGAAATCATTTCCACGAAAGTGGCAAGGGCAGCAGGCGGGTGGGGGCATACGGTTAACGGAAAATGGGCGGTTCTGGGGTTGAAGGGGCATTACGGAGGTGAGGAGGGCGTTTGCTGGCAAAAGATCAATGCAGCCACACACATACTAATTACGCTAGCCTTCTTGCAACTAAAAAGTACCATGATTTAGATTAGGGTGTACAGATTCACCGAAATAATGCGTGTGGTCCACTCTGGTAGGGACATTTGAAATTATTTCAAAAGAATATACAAACTCTGATAAGCGCTGGGGAGAATATAACCGGAAATGACGGTCATAAATTATAAATGATGTTATATGTTTGCTGACGATGATCCAAACAAATAAAGTGACGAATCGCTCGTTTCTGTATATTGCGGCGGTTTTGATTGGTTAAACAAGTTACAATTCAGCCCACTGAAATATTGCTCGTGCTGTAGATGTCTCTCCGAGAACGTGATCTGCTTTATCGGCTTATTATCAGGTTATTTTAACCTTCCATTCGACTCAGTTTCTTAGTCAACTCTTTCATGATGGGTATCAGGCGATTGCAATAAATCTCATGAATGAGGTTAGTCCGTCTTCATCGTGTGGCCCGTCTGCGCGTCTGCTGAAATTGGTGAAGCTCGGAATTTCCATCGCGGACGGTACTTATTCATCCTTTATTACATTTTTTCCTCATTATTTCCTGTTTGTACCGCATTCGCTGGCTTGGCAACTGCAACCTTCTTGGGAAAAGTTCTCACAAATATTTTCTTCATTTATTGTTTAATGAAAATATACACCTGGATTTCTGCTTTCGCGTTAGACGAACAGGATCGATCCGTTGCATTTGAAGGAGATAATATTGCTCCGGGCACTGGTATTGATCTTGAAATCGAGAGTGAAAGTGAGGTTATTTCACATTTAATTACTCCTCAAAAAAAATTTTGGACTCATTCATGTTTCTTCAGGCTCAACTATGGCTCCTGAGGCTGCACTTTATGAAACATGCTACGTCACTGCACACAAAGCCGCTTGTAGGGCGGCTGCTTTTAACAGTACAGGTCCTGCGGTTATTCCCCTATCTTTGTTTGTCTCTTGCTCATATGATAGATTTTCACTCTGCCTATTCTTTACTAACAGGTCAACTCATTGCCACTGGTTCGCATGACTCCTCTATTAAGGTAATAAACTATCAGGGTAAATAGGTTCTCTCATGTCTGTTACCTTACTGATGAGGCTCAATATTCAGATACTGGATGTTGAAAGAATGCTGGCAAAGGGTATTTCTGGTCCTGAACATGCGGCTCAAGAAACGCCACAGCAGCAAATGGAAGCCCATCCGGTCATTCGAACTCTTTATGACCATACCGCAGTGAGATATTCCTCTTACACTCTGCCTTTACTCATTATATTTATAATTCCTCTTTTATTCTACAATTTTTGTAACTTATATCATAAGAGAGAACAAGTCATATTTGGCTCATAACTAATATAATTTGCTGTCATATTGATGATAACCGTGAGGTATATTTACGAATCGACTAATGGATACTTTCGCTCGTCGGGTTTCGTGTAACGATGCTTGGAAAATTGGTCAAGCCAATAAGTATTTTTATAACTATCTAACTTTCTTCTTGTCTATTAAATGCAGGCTCGTTTTAACAATTGACATGTTTTCAGCTACTTTTTTACGGTTCTCCACATTTATTGGACACATTTAAATCGGAATTGATTTTTAAAAAATTCGTCTATTCTCTACAAGGAATTCCCCATACATCTGACTGCAAGTAGTTATTAATTATTCTTACAACTTCATCTGTTTTCCACACTGCCTGTAGTGTTAGTGCATGAAAGTGTATGTTATATTACTTTTAGTGTAATTCAATTCTTGTCGTTTTGGTTGGGTACATTAGTAGCTTGTTATCTGGTTTTAAAGCCGACGTAGTCTAATCTTCGATGGAATCGAATTTGAGCGACTGCCTCCAGTGAGAACCTTTGTGTAAAGTCACTTTCTCATATGTGTATCCATCCCGAATTTGAAAGTTTTTATGCTGTAGGAGAGTTTTGTCTTTTTCTGATTTGGAACTTTTGCTACCTATCATATTTGGTTTCAAACCCTTTAATTTTCAATACTCTTTCATTATGAGATGAAGGGCGTAAGTTAAGGTTAGGTTGTTCTTTAAAATTGATATTTTTTGAAGCATACACCAGTTCAACCATCCATAGAATCATCTTACCAGGTGTAGTTACAGGAGGTCCACTTAGCTATCAAAGCATCGTTTTTTCATTATAGTTAGTCTGTTTTTCCGCTTGTATAGGAAGTCACTTGTGTGGATTTTCATCCAGACGCGTCGCAACAGATTTTGGTCAGCGGGAGCAAGGATTATACAATAAAATTCTTTGACTTCTCCAATCCCTCCGTGAAGAAAGCGCAGCGAAGCATTCCGGAGGCGTCGCCCATTAAAACCCTTCACTTTCATCCCTCCGGCCATTACCTCCTCGTCGGCACCCATCATAAAACTCGTATGATTTTCTTCTAGTCTACTTATCTATCTAGATTAATATTCATCCATCTAAGTAAATGCACTTGAACGTATGCAAGGGACTTGAACTTTAGCCAAATGGTGGCGCGGATTTTATCTCAATAAATTAATGTAGCGTTGGTGTTATTTGTTTGCAGTTCGCATCTATAATGTTAACACTTGTCAGTGCTTCGTCTCCGCGGTGCCCGAGGATCAACACAACGGGGCAGTAACAATGGCAAGATGGGCACCTAACGCCAATTATTTTGTCACTTCCTCAGTTGACGGCAGCTTCAAGGTATGGGATGGCGTCTCTGGACGCTGTGTATCCACATTCGAGGGGGCACACGATGGTCTCCCCGTCTGCTCGGCTGTCTTCTCGCGCAACTCGAAAGTGGGTCATAATTTTGTCATCATTCCGCTTATTTGGCAAAAGAGTTGATGCGTTGTTATTTCTACTTTTGGTGGTTTCAAAAGCATCTAATTACAATATCGCATCGTCTGGTAATTGACAGTTTGATTAGTGAGAAAATTGTTTCAATTCTTAGCCGAAAGAGACTACTCCTGCCAATAAAATCTGTAGATCACTGCCTATATCGGTTTTGTATAACTACTTTGCGAAACGTTTCCATTTCTCCGCCACTTTTACCTGATAACATCAGGGCTTTTGGGTTCTATCCATTGGGCCTACGTGTTTTTCGTTTTCGTTTCCCACTGTTAATTTTCCCGCGCATTTTTCTTGAATTTTTTTGGTAACGTAGTTTTTTCAATTGCCTCTTCGGGTTGCCTACATTTGACGCATCACTGAAAACGTCTTCTAATGTGTCTCAATTATCTACAAGCGACAGAATTTCCCGATCGCTCATGGTGATGGTCTAGTTAGAGGGCGTTAATTTTATTCTTATATGTTATTTTTTACTATTCCTTTCCTAATCTATGGGAAGCAAATGACTTAGAAAGAAAAATTGCCTGCGTGACATAGTGGTAGTATTTTATTTCTTCTGCCTGAGTGGTATATAAAGCACCCAGTAACTCCGAGATGTTAACGCAATCAGTGGATTATTTGCGTAACTGAAATGCATTCTAATTTTCCTTCGCTGTTCCCTCTATTCGTTCTTTTACTTTGTTTATTCGTAGTCCAATTATGAGACAGGGTTGAACAGGAAAAGACCTCCATGCCATGGATGAGCGAGTGATAACGGAGTTCATAGAAGCCCGTTTACTTAGCATGTTTTATAATTTTGTTACCATACCGAGCAGTTTCAATGAATAGACGATGTACGGGATTGTGAAAGTTCATTTTAAGGAATAACCACTGGTCACGCGTCATCTTTTTTATTTCCTTCCCAAGTATGTACTAACTTCGGGGAAGGACAGTGTTGTTAAGCTGTGGGAGCTCTCAACTAGTCGCTGTCTTATCAGTTATACCGGTGCTGGCTCTTTGGGATTGCACACACACCGTTCCAACGCCGTTTTCAATCACACCGAGGACTACGGTATGTGAAGACCCTCTTCCTTCTCTTCTCACATGTTTCATCGCCGTGTTACTCTTCCACTGTCGAGAAGCTCAATTCTTTCCATCACAAGACAAAGAGAATGCACTTTTCAATGTAGAGGTCAACTCATTTATTTCGGGAGGGTTTCTTCATCACCTTATTAACACACGCAAATAATTGACTGCGGCCTTTTCTTTCACGCATCTTCGTCCCATAATTGGTATTACTTTAATCCATGTTTTCAATGTAGCTTTTCGGATTATTATTTGGTTGCCTTATCGTAGAAGAGGATATGTTTATCAAGAATTTTCGTGCTTATTTTCGTAATTTTTAGTTCTCTTTCCGGATGAGGTGACCAAAAGCCTATGCTGTTGGGATTCACGCAATGCTGATCGTCAACGTCTGTTGCCACTTAGTAAGTAGCATTTTTGTCCTAAAATCGGAGGCTGAGGGATCTAACGACGGTGGTTTAGACTTCTATTTACACCAAAAAATTTACGTGCCTCACACGGACGTAAATGTTCGGGTGACTCCTGGGTTCTACAAGATTGGGACCACGCGCGTGCGTGTTCCCTGCGACTCGGTTGATCCGCTACGAGGCGGAGGGTTAACTTGTTGATTCACTTCTTTTTCTAGGTCATAATGGGCCAATCCGGTGTTTTGTACATTCCCCCACAACGGCAGCCTTCCTGTCCTGCAGTGATGATAACCGCGCGCGATTCTGGTACAAACGACCCATCTCCGATTAGCATTTATACACACATTATCCCTTTTATATCGGCAGTTGTAAACAAAAGGCATCGAAATTTCCGCTCTTTTTCCTAATTTTTCGGGCCCTACTTCGAAAACGAAGCGGATAAAACTAACGAAGGTGTGGCGGCTTGAAGTATGGGATTTTCGTCAACCATCTCGTTGCTGGAGTCGTCCAAACCTTGCCGGAATAGTTGGTTAATGCATCAAGAGACAGTGAGGGTGGGACGTGGTGAGGTGTGGGTTAATCCTAGTCTGTTGGAAACCTAACGACGTTGACTAGTAACACAGATATGGAAGGTGCTAGGATGTCGGAGTTTATGGGATTGAGGATTCATGCCCTTGCAGGAGGGAACGTAGCTTGCCCTTTCCTCCAATTGACGGTTTTGTTGTGTTGCGTGGTGCCGACCGTCTATCAGCTGATTGGCTGTTTGACTTTGCGGTGCCACGGCCAGTTGCTCGGAGGTCTTTGCACTTTAACTCGCAAAAACTGTCGTGACGTTTACATGTGGTTTTTCGTCAACTGACGAAGCCTCCAATGTCTGGGAAGTGTGGCATACAGAGACGAGTTAATCAGCCTCAAATGAATTTTATTTACTTTTTATCTTGATGCCTTTTTGACCCACACACGGAGATCAACTTGCATTGGCAGCAGTTCATTGTTGTGCGACTAACTCGCCGAAAAAAGTAGTTTTACAGAGGCCAGACGGAGGCGGAAGTGTCGTTGACATGGCCTGATTGGCTGTTGACTGGTCCGGAGCAATGAGCCAAAAGTTGTCATGTGGCCGACAGCCGACCGGTCAAACCTACTTTTTTGCAACTGAGCTTCTTCACACATTCTCTCAAAATACCACGGAAGTTTGAGGGTACTACAAAAAAAGAAAATAATGCTGTCACACCGGTTGGAATTGGGTTCAGTTGGCGGATAAATGGGCGGGCAGCTCATGTTTGATTGAATAAACTGCACGAGGTAACGTCAAATTACTTCGCGTTGAATTAAGTAATCTCCGGTTTTCGGTGTCAACATCACAATGTTTAGCAACTCTTGCATTAGTTCATTTATCAGTTAAGTAAATCGTCGTCAGTTTCCTTTGCCGACTCATTTGGGTCGATTTTAGTCTGGTCTTTGTCCACTGTCAACTGACATGAATAAATGGTAGACGCAGTCAAGACGCCGTCGTTGGAGCGCTCTGCCATTTAAGCTTACTATGGTCGGACGTGTGATCTGCTCCACTTTGACATGACTGCGTCAAGAGGTTGTCCCAACCACTCGTCAATCGGAGTTCATACGATGTAGGCGAATGGTCATTCGGTGCTCCCTACTCTGAACGTTTCTATAGCTTGGTTTTTGCTCGAAGCACAGAATGGAAGAATTAGCTTATTTCCTTTGAAAAACCGGGCAAAAGCACAATACACCAACAGGGTCAAATATTGAAGCAGTTTGGAAGTTACAACCTGCCGCCGGTTGACCTAAAGCCTAGTAAAATGTGACCTCCTTCCCACGCATTTTTCTCCTCCTATGCGAACGAGTTGGAAACGCTCAAGACATCAGCTAATATTGTCAAATTGCTACTCCTTTTGACAGTAAATGGTGATATTGTTAGACAACCAGCCTCCGTTGAACGGGGCACCGCGTGCATGCTGGTGGATCAAGTCGTCATCCTCGGTTGGCAAAAGAGTGTTTTGCATGCAACCAAAAAGTCAGTAATCTACTCAAAACTGTTTCGTGGATTTTTGCGGGATAATGAACGAGGTGCATTCGAGGGGAGATCAGTCGTAAACTTCGTGAGCCATCTTCTGTTTCACTAGTGCATTACAAGATACTTCAAAGACACCCGACTCAAGAAGATGACGTGTCTAAGGCGGTTCCCATCTCCACCCGAAGGGAATGCGTAAAAATCCTTAAAATAATTAAATGGAAGGGGTCAGGTTTCATGGTCAATCTCACAACGACTTATGTGACGGTGAGGTTGTATGTAAAGACGAAAGAAGGCATGAATTGAAGCATTTCATTCCACCATTCGCTCTGTGATGTCCCGGGGATAAAATTCCCCTGCGAAGATACTACTCATAAGCCATGTGGGTAACTCGATCAATGTGAATTCATCAAACGACCTGTCGTTAGACGTCTGATTCTCACCCTTTTTTAATCCTTTATTCTACCCAGACCCGAGGGACACTTAAACATAACCATGAACATTTTTATAAACTCCCCTTCGTCCCCAAATAAATGAATGCGGCGCTACCGCTGGATTAACGTAATGCCAGGCAGGAAGTGCCAATTCTGCATTCAGCAGGCTCTTCAAATCCAGACGCCTCGTGTACAACAGGCGAAGTGGTGAAAAGGTTAGTTGGAAGGGCAAAGTCCCCACTTAACTGCTCGATCGACCACCCCACCCGTCAGTACTTTTATTCAGTCCAGGGAGCGTGGGACAAGATCCGCCTCCTCACACCAAAATTAAATTTATCGTAGAAATCAACGAAAAAAAGGCAGAAAAATTATAACTTATGACGACAAAGGGATATGTCTGTGAAGACAATGTTTTAAACACATAAAGGGCGTTATACCGCCTAGTCGGCGAAGCAACCGAAGGAGAATGTCGGTTATAGTGGAAAGGCGTCAGTGAACGCTTGGCGTCCGGATCATATCATCGGTGCGTCCCGTCCCCGCCCGGCACTGACGTCTTCCATGCGTAGTGTTGAGCTACCTTCCACTCTAATTCAAGTCCTTCTTGGCTCTCTGGTCTCACTAATGAAATCTCAAGAGCATTCGTGAGAACTCGAGAATTAAGGCATTTTCCTACTAAGGAAATCAGCTCATCCGCTGATTTCTTGATTCCTTTTTTTTTTTTGATTTCTTCGAGGAGTCTACGCGCCGAGTCCACGAGTTAACACTTTAATTGGTGTCCCCTGGAGAGAAGTGGGGAAAATCTTTGGTAATGCCTGCCTCGCCGCCTCGCGGTCGCATTCCGCCGGCCAGTAGGACATCCTCCTCGAGTTGGTGCGACTCAACCAAACAACCGAATTCGACTTGCTTAATGCAGGGAAATTTTCTTTCCCTTCAAATAATGAAAAGCCCTCGAGCTATAACTGCGTCCAAGGAGTCATAAATAAGCAAAATAGGAGACCAGGACACTTTTTGTGTCGATTTTATAATGATGTCGCTGTATTTTTGTTACGAAGTTATACATTTCCTCCCTCCCTCCCTTCCATCCTCACCCAGTTTCGAAAAACAGTGAACAACATGAACTTGAACTGAGGTTAAATCGCGTTGCATGTTCTGGAGAGAACGAGAACGATGAGCGAGTTCGCATTCACCAAAAAAAAGAGCTTCAATCGGTCAGTCGTCCTTCACAACTTCAACTCAACTGGAACAATATAAATATCAACTCAAGGTGGCTTTTGACAGCGCCACGGAGGTCGGATCGAGGTGACGTCGGTGGAGCTTGGATAGTCCATGGGTCCTCCAGGAGTTCGTCGTTAGTCGCTTCTTCCACTACTGCGCAGGTAAATAGGTGAGTTATTCGAGGATTCTGCGTTCTTTTCGTGCATGTTCCGTCGATATGCGTTCAATGGCAGGCTCAATGTGCCCTTGATGATAATCGACGAAGACAGAAGAAAGTGTTCCCCAAAGCTTTGCGGCGCACTCACACAACGATACCGACGGGTGTCGAGATGTGATGCGGCTCCTTCCACATTTAGTTGAGCAATAAAAAATTCTAGCTTTCACCAAGACGAATAAAAACGACTAACGATGTCTGAGAAATGCCGCGCTATGAAAATGGGTTAGCAACTAAGTCAGTGCAGCTTAAAGAATGAAAATTTAATGTCACGTTATTCATTCATGTACTGTCCATTTTGATCAATGGCCTTTTGCCATGTTTATAAACTTTCTAATCTTTGCTGGTAGAAAACTGAATTTAATGTGATTAGGCATTATTGGCGTCATTAAAATTTTATCATTTAAGGAGTTCTGCATGGTCTGAATGCTGAAAGTCGGGTTACACTGCGGATGTGGCAATGCATCCCAACACAGATCCGACATTTGCTGGCAAGTGTCGGTCCCTGATCAACAAGCTTGACAACAGCAACCCGACGATTTGACACTTGTGGCCGCTGCGCCTGAATTGCATCGCTCAATCTGCCGAGTTGTCAAACGTACACTTTTAAATTGACTGTTTGGTAGACTTTCAAAGCGTCAAACTGACAAAGTAATCTTTTCTTGATGCACTTCTGATTTCGATGCCGCCAGTTCACTTTACATCACCCACCATCTCTTCCCATTAACTTTTCCTAAACTTCCCACCTTTCGTCGTCAGAAATGGATCAGCTTCATTGCATTCCAGATGCTAGTCGCAAACGCTAATGCGTCGAGCCAAATAAATCGCCTCAAGCTGGTGGATGATGCAAAGACGGAGCTATCTTTTGAAATTCTCCTTTGAAGGCATGTGGTTGATACATTGAGCCTTGCTGCAATATCGCGTTTTGTTTTCTGCCGATATGAGTCGACAAAATCACCGTTGTGTGTATAATCGACTTCGTTGAGCTTTTCTTCGATAAAAAATCACCGCAACGAAGCACGGAATTTAGGCCTGAAGAATTGACCGATAGACTTTATACTAAATCGGGTACTTTAGACATGTTAACGAAAAAAGAGTAAAATCCAAATGTCGAAAAATCCATTAACAACTACGTTCTGTCTCATGACGCTTAAAAGGTATGATAAAATAGAATTATGTAACCGAACCACACGTCTGTTCCTCACTGGCCAAGGCTGGTAGCCTAACTGCGACCGTTTAAAGCAAGGCGAATGGAAGAGAGGACGAGTGTATCACAGCAAGATACGATTTAATGCCATTAGTGGTAGACAAGTGTGTAACACTACAGAGGTAAGGAGGGAAGAGTAACTTGAGGTCGGGATGGTCGACCGATGAAACAAGTGAATAATACATGAGAAAAAAAGAAAAGAAAAACCGAGGTAATTGAGGTCTTGAAGGAATTGGAATGGTGGTGTCGTTGTTGTTGAGGATGACGATAGTGATGATTAAATTAGAGTATAAATTAAGAATGGATGGCAACAGCTAGGTTCTCTGCACCTCGAACAACCTCACATTAGTGTCGAACCAAATGGGCGGATCCGAGTTCCTAAAAAAGAATGGTACCGGGTTCAACATCCACACGGTCGATGGTCACAATTACAAAGGCTTCCAGAGATGTTGGGAGAAGAGGGAAGTACCTGAGGTATACCACGCCCCAGATGTAGGTGCGGAACCAGACGGTAGTGCCCACATTGGACTGATACTTTCTTATTAAAATAGGATGTGGCACTGGCAATAAGCCCACGAGGGTGCCATTCTTCAGGAAATTGAGAATTTCTGGCTCGTCCTTCAATGACCTACAGCAGTGCCGGTGACAAGTAAAAAGAAAAAAGCAAGGATGATCGAGTTTAGGGGAAATTTTTTCCTCGTGATTCAAGCCCATATTCCTCATCACACCTCAAAACAGACTTCATTTCACTCTCGGGTGGTCGGTGGCGTCACAGTTGCACATATTAATTACGACCAGAGCCTATTTACCCTCTTGCACTAGAAAGCACGGCTCCTGACAAGAGTCGAGTCTACCCGAAGTGGTCAGTGCAGTGAAGGGAAAGACGAGGGAAGAGGAAAGCTAGGAAATATTTGTTGACGATTGTTGTACAAACTGCTTAATTCGTGCGTTTACTTTAATTTACCGTGTCTCAGAAATTTGGTAGAGTTTTGAGTGGAGCAGGTGATCAATGAGCGTAACAGTGAGAAAATAAAAACACTTCGGTCCTAATTTGAGAAAAAAACAGATAACAATGTTTGTGATTAGTCAAAATTCATTTCAGAAAAGTAGTTGAGAAAATGTTTCAGATAAAGCAGCAAGAAAGGTGGTAGTAACTGACTTTTCTATGCAAATCTTCTCGACCTGAGGCACAAGGACCTGCAACAGCCTCATAATCGTCTGCAGCGGGAGCTTCTCATACCAGTTAAGTTGCCCACCGCGCGGTGGGACGCCAGGGTTTGGCTGGGGAAGCAGCAGAGGAGACGGAAGTGTTCACTCGACGGCCCGCACTGCCGTATCTCCTTGCCTTCTCCTGCTCTGGAAGTTTCCCTCCCCGATGCCTTATCATCATCCGCCTTCGAGGCTTTTTCATCTTGCTTCGATCCGACTTCTTTCTCCTCCGCTTTCTTATTCTTGAAGAATGCATAACACGGCATGAAAATTGTTAGCAAATGTGCAATATAAACAGATATTTTACGACTTTCTAGGAAATTCAATTAATAGACTAGCGATACGATAATCATCCAACCTATTTTTCGGAGGACACAATAGCCTTTAGACGTGTATATCATGTTGGGTACCTCATTTAAACATAAACTTTTTTGGCGGAACAATGACTCAACAAGCGATGAGACATACGAGGTCGACAGCGAAAGTCTCTTCCAACTGACGACTTGTAGCGCCTTTTTCGGTACGGCTTTCAGTGACAGAATCTGGAATAGCGGCTGCGAATTTTAGTGCCACCGAGAGACGAGGAAACCTCCTCCTCGTGAGAGTGAATATGTTGATCGCTGATGAGCGTCGCGTCTCCCTCACTCACCGGAGGTCGACTATCCGTTATGCTCGCCAGGGTTGGTGTTTTAACAAGACTCGTCTGCAATCCTCCTGCTATCGAAGTGGGCATTGATGTCTCTTGAACATCTTTGGCATCCTCCTCTGCCTACAGCGCGTCCAGAAACACAGTAAATAATACCATCACATCACCATCATCTACATATCCCAAGTGCTTTCAATCAAACTTAGACACTATGCTCACATTCGCATTCTTCGTCTCAGTTT
Source organism: Dipylidium caninum (assembly GCA_017562135.1). NCBI lineage: Eukaryota > Metazoa > Platyhelminthes > Cestoda > Cyclophyllidea > Dipylidiidae > Dipylidium > Dipylidium caninum. The sequence continues at coordinate 89,813 of QEYB01000461.1, forward strand.
CAACCGTTATTTCTCTCTCTCCGAGCTCCGTAAACGGTTCTACCCGAGTGTCCTTTGAGGCCATAGCTTGAGAGGACGGGCCAGCATTCGCTCGGTTAGATAAATCTTCCTTATCCTTCGCCTTTTCACTGCAATCTTCATTATTCCCAATCGCATTTGTATCATTTCCTACCAGATCGTCACTTTCCTCCACTTCCTCTTCTTCGTCTTCCTCGGTGTCAGGGGGAATCTCAAAACTTGGGTGGGACGCACTGTGTCTGGTGATAGCCTCACGGATACCTTCGTCGGTGATGGGCAGATTGGCAAGATGATAGAAGACCTGACGCTTGCGAATAATGGAGTAGACAAGACAGGCATTGCCTAAGATAAAGAGGTGCAGAATATTCGCATTCTATTGTCAATGACAAGTTTCGTAAAATTAGCTCGCACTCAAATCCCACGTTATTCACAAAAACTCTATTTTTAGTGACTTGTTGTTGTATCAAAAGTGGGACAAAAAGTTCCACGACTTTTTTTCAACGAGAAAATGCTATTGAAGAATTGCCCCAAAGTTCCGTTTTGCCCTAATTTATAGGGAGAGTAAGAGCTAAACTAAGGCATCTATGGCCAAGCTTCCTAACCGAAAAGTGGTACGAGCCTCACCATCAAATTGGTATTGAATCATGTTGTTGAAGATTTCGAGGAGGAAGAGCACCAATTGGTAATTGTTGGGCGCTGAGAAGAGGAACCAGGGTTGACTGAACGCTTCAGTTAGATGTAGTAATTTCGAGGCAGAGATCATGGATAGACTCTTCACGTAAGGTGAGACTACAAACGCAAGAGAGTGCTATAAACATTAGAAGGAAATATTTAGTATTTCAGTCTGCACTAGCTGGGCCTCTAAAGTTAAGCTCTCACAAGATGTTTGGAGTTGACATATATGTGGCATTTATCACTACTTGATGCCAGTAAGGAGTCATATACCCGCCTCGCGTTATTTTGTTGCGACCTCGTGTTCTGTTGAAAAGAGAACTCTTCATAATGTGAGGGCCTTTACGATTACAGATAGAGCGTAGTGAATGCTTTTACGCGCAAACAAGTTTGAGGTAGAGGTGCGAAAATTAGGAAATCAACTATTTTACAAGCCGTAAGTAATCAAACTGTACCTGTTTTAATAAACATGGAATGAGGAAGAAAAGGGGAAATAGGAGGCTAGAACTAATCTCGAATTTATGCACAACCAGATAAACTCTCTCATTACCTTCCTACGGTATGGACAGTGTTTCATATCCATAACTCTCATTGACCTAAGCCGACGTTTAACAACCTCTTCCCTATGAATATTTCGTCGAGTGCTAGATTCGAAACAAGGAGTTTCTGTGGTTGATAAAACCGCGTGTCAAAGAAGGAGGGAATTTGCTGCACATACGTGACCTCGTGAAAGCTGACTGTAGAAGAGCAATGTCAAGTTTACTCTTGGCAACCACCCCAACCTATGTTATATAAGGCTACCGATGTTTGAACAATACCAAATGTAAACCATTTAAAAGGCCCATATTAGATCGTCAATGAAGTCCAAAGCTAATATATGAATTTGGGAGGAACAAATTATACATCCTTCAAGTCATTGTAGCTGAAAAGAAGCAGCTTAGACGGCTCGAGATCACTAGAGAAAGAGAATAGTACCGAGATGACGGAGGCGTAAGAATTATGACGCCACTGCTCTGCTATAAATTATGTTCTTTGCCTTCAATAAAAGCTGTAGGCACACCTACGGGTACATGGAATGTGTCGTTTACACATAAACCGAAAAAAGCCTGTGGACATTCCACGAAACAGTTCACAAATAATAGTGAATTTTTCGAAACCACCAATAAAACCTAATGTCCTAGTTTTGAAGTAGCATTTATGAACTCCAATTACAGATGTTTGGAAAAACATTCAATAGAAAAAAAGAGAGTGAAAAAGAGGTAGAGACATGAGAAAGAAGCATATTTAGCCGCAAGGACTCTCTGTCAACATCCCGATAACACGAGTAACCGTCTACATCCACAACCGTCCATTATCCCTCACAACTTTCTTTTTGGTACAAAACATCAGCCAAAAAGCGGGAAGGACTCACCATTGTCGATAATCGTGATAAGACAATCAAAAAGAGGCTGTAGATGGTGATGACCGGTAGTGATGATCTTGTGGAAAACCTAAAAAAGTAAATCTGCAAGTGGGCAAAAGAACAAATCCAGGAAATAAATCGAGGTTCCTAGATAATAGAGAGATGTATATTAGATAAAGGAAAGAGTTCTGAATTTTCACACTTAAAATGAGTGTTAGCCAAAGAGAATAAAAAAAGCCGCGGGTAAGTGTCACGACGTCTGAGTGAGCAAATTCATAGTTATTCCTGGTACCTTGTAAATGAACGATCATTTTGTAACGATGAAACAAGAAGTACGATTACAAAGGCAAGAGAAAAGAACACTCAACATGGGAAAAACATATCCGTGTAATCATCAATTCTATCTCGGGTTCTTAACACAATCGTACAGATAGCCAATGAAATTTAAAACTGGGGGAAAAAAAGTAAATCCTAAATACAGATTTTGAATAAACCTGTCCCCAGTTAGCAGATAGGACTGAACAGGAATAAGTCAACGTAGACCAATGAAAATTTGGAAAAGGAAGAGGATTGGTAGGACGAAGAAAGAAAATGAATAACGTACAATGATGAGGAGATCTGCGTGGTTGCCAGTAAAGACGGTGATGTCAAATGCAGTTCGGTTGACATAAGGTTTATTTAGCCGGACGCCAAAGTTACGCTCTCCACTCAGCAGGAGGATGATGAACACACCGATGTGCATTAAACCAAGTTGAGCTACAAATAATATTTAAAATTCCTCACGTTAACATATGTTCACAAACACGTATTGATGTAAAATAAAGCTTTATAAGGACCTTTTTTATTCGAAAAATAAACGAGAAAATCGGTATAAGGACTGAAAAATTTTACTAGAACGTAGGACTTAGCATTTGTAAAAAACCTGAATTTCTTATTAATACAAGTCCATCGGTCAAACAGAGATAAAAAAGGTGAAATACTGAACTAAAGCGAGTTTAAAGGTGTTGAGTGGGCAGAGCATCAACACTTTTCGATTACACTGAAAACAGTCTTTACTAAAAATAAAAGACAAATAAATAACTGATAATGACTGAAAATATCCGAGGTTTAATTGAAGAGAAGTGAATTCAATCTTGAGGTCTTATTGTTGGGTTGGAAAAAACGAAACATTAAGAAAAAACTGAACTATGCACCGATAAGACTGATGAGGCAGTTTTTGTCGAAATGAAAACTGTGAAGACTGGTAAAATTTTAAATTTATGGTCTAGATAGCAAGAAAAAGTGTTAAGTTGAAACCAAAAAGTTGGAAAATTTTACCAGCCCACAATAATATTCAAACTATAACGAATCAATCAGATTAATGTGTTAACCAAATATGTTTTTAGGGGGGAGAAAAAGAGAACAAAGTGATACAAGTAATCAAGTGTGTCATGTGATAGCCTTTGTGATAAAGACTCATTTTTACAAATGACAGTTCAGAATATTAAGAATCTAAAGAGTCTAGATGTCGGCGAGGGACAAAAGACATTAGACAATTGGCCACTCGGGCTAAGATGAAATATCTTGAATGCTCACCAAAGGAAATGTATACTCGAACTGTTAATGATGGCAGTCGAAATGAGAAAAAGGGAAAGGAGAAACTAGACAAAGTGCATTAGAGAATGAGAAGTGCCAGATTTAGGGTCCACAAAAGTTAAAAGATAATTGTAATAATTTAATAAGGCTATTTCGTTCAGGAATTTGAGATCCCAATTATGCGTCGATGAAGTGCTGAAGAAAAACAGTATCACTTTTCGGGGTCACACCTGGAGAAGAATAAATGCTGGAATTTTTCACATTAACTCCAGATTGACAAAAAAATGGCAATTTCGAGAGAAACCTGAAGCTTAGGATGAAAATAAGTAAAGAATTAGTTGATAGTAGTTGGCCGATAGGGTCAATGTGGATGTCAAGTACATATGAAATGTGTACCAGAGGCCCCACTAAAACGAATGGTTGTCTGCCGAATACGTCTTCCGAAACTTACAAAACAGTAACTCAACCAATAAATTTCTTCGCGCAATAAGAGGCTAAGAGTAGTGAAGAAAGTGTGGAAAGTTGAAATCAGATGTGCATGTTTTACTAAGAGGAAGTATGAAGGTGTTTTCATCGAAAATTGAAAAGCATATTAAAAATAACCAGAATGGTTCGCCAAATGAGAGCATTAATAAACTCAGTTCTATATGGATGGAGTAGAGAATAGATCAACGAAAGATATTAAATATCATAACTTTTAAAATTATACGTTCGGCGAAAAAAATAGTTAAACCCAAATACTCAACGTTCATTAGTCCCCTACATTAAATTATATCTATAGGATATTTAAAGAATAATAGGCGATCACAATGTTGTAAACAAGTTAGACGATGGGTCCACTTGTGACAGTGACCAGAATTGAGGAAAAAAATTAAGAATGGATGACTTAAAGGATGTTTTACAATTCAGGGCCTCTTTGGTCATATTTGGGATCATTCAAGCGTTGTGTGAATAGTGCCTCCTTATGGCCAAAATATTTTTCAGTTTCTCTATATACTATAACCATAAGTAGGTATTAGTATTAACAATTTTTACAACTTACTGTGTTCTGAGCACCAAGACAAAATTTTGTACGCGTTAAAATAATTAGTAAATATCTACAAGCGTAATGTGCTTATCAGGTAGCACACAAAACGCTTCATTTTGTTTTCTTAGTATAACAGTAGTACATATACTGATTGTTGGAATAATTCCTGCAGATAAAGAAAGGTACATAATGAAGAAAAGACTTCAAAAAAAGAGATGGTAAGTAGGACAAAAAAACATCAGTTTAAAATCGTAAAAAGCTAATCATAGGGCCTATTATTTGCATCGCACCATCAAGGACAGAAACGTTTTTTAAAAGAACTGAAAGCAATTCGTGTAAGAATTCTCCAGAACTCATGGAAGGGAAAAATACATAGAATTCATACTAAGAATGCAAATAGAAGTAATGGAAATGTATAAGTACTGAGGCGAAAATGAGTCGACTTACATTTATCGTTCCTGGCTTCATTTAGATAATAGAGAATGGGCACAAGCACATCCAGCACACAACTTGATTTTAGTACGTAATACATGAACTTTTTGTTGATGTCACAGATTCGCCAAAAGAGAATGAGCAACTCTTGATGCATCTGGACTTTTTTAGCTGAGCCGGGGAAGTAGGTCTGAGTTAAAGGGTTGTTAAGCAACCGAGTTATCCCATTAAGGATAAAGGAGAAGTCCTAAGAATAGATAAAGATAAGCTACAAAGTAGGAACTAACATACCTCATCTCGATGAATTCGTGACATGTAGTTGAGGAAAAGATTGCTGTCACTGTCGTCAGAACTGATGGAATTAGGCCGTGACTTCCCATTTGCATCAAGATTACGACCATCGGCTTCCAGAGTAACACAGAGCACCTGCAAAGCCACTTCTACAAGGGGTTCTCGTGAGTCCGTAAATACGAGATGATTATAAGGAAGTGATGAAGAGGCGGGATTGTAAGCGCAAACGACGTTAAGAAGAGAAGTGAAGAGTGGAAGAACATGACGATTTTCAGGGCCGGAAAAGAAGGCAATCCACTTATTAATCTCGTTTCGAGCTTCTATTTGAGTAAGGTATATTGTCTCAGAGAAACAAACAAGAAGGAGGCGTATAATCTCCGTACGATTGGCATCGTGTTGGGCATTTTGAGGAAGTGATTGTGCAAAACCCACGCCAGCTTCCCATATATATTCACAACTGTCAATCGTATGCATATCTTCGGCGTTTTCCTATGGCAATTGTTGTTACTTTAACTGAACTTACTGGACCGGGTTTGGAAAGGGAGTGGACAGTAAAATCTGGACAAAAAAGAAGGTCCTGAAAATGTCATTAAGATTACAGTATATCTTACGCATAGTGATGAAATCAAAGTCTGTGCCAGAGGAACACTGTTAGCCTATAAGGAAAAAATATTTCACAAAAAGAGGACGTACTCCATCGGAACTCGAATCTGATTGAGCAGGTAGAACAGACCAAAAAAACGGACGCCATTCTGGGTCTTCGAAAATGTAGGGAATAATTCGAGTGAGAAGCCGAATACAATTCAGTGCTGAAAAAATAAACAATGAAAAACATGTGGGTTATACCGATCTGTTGATCCTGCGTAGTAGGAAAGGAAGCTTCGGCTATTTGAGCCAGGTGTTCAACAGCCTTATAGCACAGAGTAGCCAAATTGCTCGCGGATTCTTCCCTTAAAGTTCTAATTTCACTACCAGGAACGGCGGCAAATATATCGTTGATGGACGCCGGACCATTGGACCAAAATTGATCCCAAAACTCGTCATTATTGGCGTTGATAGGCTGGGAATAAGCGTTACAAAATAAATACCTGAGTCTTGTTTGCTAACTCCGCAAATGCAGTACGGTAATTTAACGACGATGTCCCGGAACCCATGTGTGGGCACTATAACAAAAAGGTGGACGGGACTGGAATTGTATTGGGTGGTTTAAAAGATGTTATTTTATTGAGGACATTAAAAGTGCGTTTAATAATAACTGTGCCGATGCAACTTATAGTGTCAATTGTAACATTGGTAGAAAATTGTAACTGGAGTAGAATTAAGTATTCTCCATGGTAAAATTAACATCCATTTATTTCTCGGGAAAAAATTGGGAATGTGTGATTTTTTATAGAATTTGGAACCGCTTCTAGGCGATCTAACAGTTGTCTAAACTTACCGTGGTTCATTCATCATCATATTTATGCCTCTTTGAAACTACATCTATAAAAGATAGAATACAACATTGTTTCTTCAATTTCAGTCCGACGAATTCAGTAAAAGACATTATTTGCTTTTGAAAATCAAAATGTCTGATCATTTTTTGTCAAAGTTGATCCCTGCAATGTTTTAATTTATCACTGGTTGCCCGCCTTTCTTATCACGGTTTTGTATTCTCTCGCATGAGCTTTTTCGGGAATTAAGAACTCTGTTCTTGTTCAATGTCACCGCGTTCAATATGTCAAAACATCATGAATCCATTTTAGCTGACCTTGCGAACACCTATTTCAACAACGAAGACGGTGTCAATATACACAATTTGTCGTTAGACATATGCACCGAGTTCAAAAAAATTGTCGAGGAGTTTGGTGAAGCTTCTTTTTTTACGCTTGGTTCGTTGGTGGCTAAGGCCATGGATACTCTGTTTGACGTATTCAGGCAAAGAGACAAAATCATCGGGGAACTGGACAGACTTGAGCACGATCACGCTTTATTAATAACCAAACATGAGGCTGAGAAAACAGAACTCAAAATTTTCTCAGAGGTAGGCAATTGAGTACATTTCTATGCCTCAGCGTACTTTGGATCTTGAGGATGCCCTACAGGAAAAGCAAAAAATGATTGAAAACCTTAAGTCTTCAGCGGCATCGGCGAAAAAACTTCTGGAAATGAAAATAAAAAATGCAACTGACCACAGTAAGTTTAGTTGTTAGCGTCACTAACTTTAATAGTTTTACGACTCGAAGAAAGGGATAACGAACTTCAGTCGACATACACAAACCTGCGGCAACGTTACGGGGAACTATTTAGAGCACACGTCGAATTGACTGAACGCCTTGGTGTCTCCGCAGACGACGATCGCAATGTTCCAACATCTTCGACTAAGTCCAAATTTCAGTCAACGGAGTTTGAACCCTGTTCTTCCACGACCACGGCAGCTGGTGTTAATCCGCTATTGCTTGTCTCCCACAAGGGTGATTCTCCCTATGAATGGGGTAATTCAACTTTCCTGGAATTACTTATTTAAACGCGAGGATAACGATTGTAATCTTTTTTTATGTGTTTTCAAGGTATCCAAAGTCGCAAAGGTACTGATCCCGTTATTCCTCTTCCTGATTTCAATCTTGATGCCGATGGATCTCCTTTTTCCAGGCTAGTTCAGTTATTACTTCTTTTCTGGACAATTGTTGTTTTGCGATCCACTTCACAATTTGATTCGACATCGTTAACTGTGTATAGATTTATGATGTCTAACTGCTCATAATATAGCTATCAGGAATGTTATTCATTTTGTTGGATATCAAGTCTGTTTACATCTTGATTGCCAATATTTTTATACAAATTTTGAAATTGTCTTCGACTCTGCAATTTCGTGATGAATTATCCCTACACACTTCAATAATGCGATTTCCCCACAAAATACATGTCTAGTTTTTTCTACTCGATCACCCTCCAGATACTGATGCGTTGTAGCTTGGAACATGAATGGTATTGAGGAATTCATGGGAATTACTGTGAATTTTCCATAAGCTTAATGCAAACTAATCACTTTTTTAGGCACTTAGACGTTTATTTATTGTTCTCTACGTCTTGTTACTTATGATTTCCTGACAATGTCGACTTATAACACATTTCATTGCATTTAAACCTACACGTACCCTCGGCTTTCCTTTGCCCAGACTCTCTGTTGATGAGACCTATGAAGATAGCTCCAATTCAGAAGCTGAAAGCGATTCTGGCGGCTCACCTGGTAGGCATTATTTTGTAGTCAAAACAACTAGTATTCCTATTTCCCTTATGTTTTCTCTGTCCGTTTTAGCTGCATCTCCTTTGCCACCTTATCCTAAAGAAAGCACCACGGGGTTCAGTGAGTTTCACTCATTATGCACAACATTGCGCTTGCCTCAATTTTTCTTATAATATTATATTTGAATGTCCTAGTTTGAAAGTTATAATTGAAACGTGTTCTAACTTGATATTTAGATGCTAGCAAGGAAGTCAGCAAATTGGTGAATGATTTCAATGAACTAGAAAAGACCAAGTGAGTTTGATTTGATACTAATCATGATTGTTTCTTGTGCTTTCTCTTATTTTCCTTTGGTGTTTTTTAGCAACGCGCTCAAAGTTGTTGTTAACGATCTTTTGACTAAGACTGAGGAGCTAAATGGGTAAATACCTTTTCTCTTTTTCAACAAGTTATTGCAATTTTATCAATTAATTCAGCCGCTGGTCTTAGTCCATGAGATTCGTAATCTATTGCTTACCTCTTTCGCCTAATTTTTCCGTAAAAGCGAGAAATTGGAACTGAAAGAAACTCTAAGCCAAATGCAGTTAGCACGTTCGAGCATGCAATTGCACATCAAACACCTGGAAGAGGACAACACTCGTTTGAAGAAAGAACTTGGAAATGCGCTAGACACTCAGAAACAGTTGTTAATGGTGGGTATCTATTTCCTTACTTATATCATCATAATTTTCACCTTTGATCTACTTGATACCCTTGTATGAAAGCGAGCATATAAGCATTATTTTTCAAGTATTCTTTTCAGCTATCTGTCAGTTATTTTGGATTGCTTCAAACCTATTATTTTTTATGACTTAGTTCAACTTTATGAAACATCTTTGTTTAATTTAAGGATTTAGACTTTTCGACTATGTCATCTTTATCTTTTGACACTTTTCTCAATCTTATTTGGGCGTTTTCATCTCCCTTTTGGTGGTCCCCCAATTCGTCACTTTTTATTTCCTTTTTTGGGGTCTCATATTAATGATGGAATTCGAGGTATGGGACCGGTTTGCCTTTGGGTTTTAATTCACTGTTTTTCATATTCGGGCGTTTCCTTATTTCACCGTGTTCATTTATTTACAACACTTTATTTCACTTACTGGGCACGATTACATCGCTTTTCTAGGTTTTAATTTACTTCCTTAAATAATATTTAGTGGGAGTCATTTCCTGATAACGCGCGAACTCACATTTTTCTGGTATTTTTTTTCCTTTTATACTCATCATTACGCCTAACAGGGTGGATTTCGACCAATTTGATTTATTAACTTATTAGACTACTGCGATTTTGGCCCCACTATGGCAAACAATATGGTTTAAAATCCTCTTTATTTTTTTAGTCCATTTACCTTTATTCGTTTTGAGGATGAAAACAGTCTAAAAATTGTTGAGAAAAAAGGCGATTTAGGCAACTTGATATTTTCTATACTTTACCATCGAATCTTTGTCCAGGCGGTAGTTTTTGTCTTAGTTATTTTTGACAAAAATTGTAATTTTCAAATCTTGGATTATTTCATAGTCTACGATTTTCTTCCATTAGTCCTCCATAATGTCCCATTAAGTTCCTCCATTCCTTAACCCAACTTTTATCAACTTTCCTATTACTCTCGTTTTACCTGGTCCCATTCAGGTCTCACCATAAATTTGTTATTACACAGGGTTGGAGGTAGCTTTTGTTCTCACCTTGGTTTCTCAAGGGTCCCCTTTAAAGTTAGTGCTAGCAACAGAGGACGCCACGAAATTGAATTGCGTTTTCGTTTGCAATCGTTTACTCTCTGAGTATTTAGAGAACGTAATTTTTTTCATATAAATCAAAAATTTCCGAATTTCTTAACTCCATTTCTATGCTAGTGATGGTTAACTACAAGACGAACTTGTAATGACCCTATGTCTGTTAATAAACTTAGAAACCTGAATTATCAGTTTAAACTGATCGGGTCGCATGGTTTAGTATCGCCTTTTTTTCCCGCTGCCTTCGATTAATGTCTTTCATTCCTCAAGGTTAACATTTTGTTTGGATTTATTTTGTTGGTAGGTCTTAAATTACTGCACCAGAAACATATAAGGAGACATAACTAAATACTACGGAATACTATTCATTTATCTGATCGCCCGTTTTTACTGTTTGTTCTTAGTCCCCACTTTTACATTTTAACCGTTTCTGGGAATCAGTTTTTTTTTATGCGAGGAAGAATGAGGGATAAGGGCAGAACATTGGTTTTCCGAAATAAGGAATTTTTTTTATCTTCGCTTTCATTTCCATGTAACTATGATGCTTTGATTCACCTACCTGATGTGCGTAGGCAATCGAGTTTCTTGCCAATTCACACTGGCTCTGTGTACCCCTTCTCCCCCGTTAATTTGTAACCGAAATTAGCGTGGTTTGATCGCCTGTTTAGATGATGTGGATTCCCGACATCGGCACTTCTATTTTGTTATTAGGGCGAGGTGACGTCTGCAAATTCTGATTTGTTTCCTTTCGATTTCATTAGAGGAAGGAACTATTAATCTCTCTTATCCCTTAGGAAAAATTAGACAAAAGAGAAGAAAGCTTGCCAAAAATGATAACCTGCTAAATTAGACCCATAGCACTCGTGTGTTACCCATGTGGTGAATTCGAGGTGTGTTTATTCCGCGTCCACCGAATGTGTCTGGAAGATCAGCTCAGTGCCATTCGCATGGCACTTGAAGTGGGTGATGGTAAACATGCCACCTATTCCTATAGAAGGAGACAAACTTCTCTAAAAGGATGAATTTCACGAGAGAAGAAATGGCCAAAGTTCTAATGGACCGAATTCAATTACAAGAAGACGTCTTCGATTTACGTGAAAAGCTTTCTAACATTCTCGGTGAGGGCCGCAATAGTAAAACACAATGGCCAATGGCGGGAAGTAATCCATTCAAGGCCTTGTGAGTTTTTCCTTCGTCCCTTTTCAAAGCTATTCTTCACCCTTTTACCCTAAAATACGCCTATTTATTTAAACCGCTGTTAGGTAAAATAACACCCTTTATTACATTATTAGCTCTTCTGATCCTCTTACAAGGCACCGTAAAATCAGTGTAAGCTTACTGAACTGGATCCTTCGGTTAGAGGATAGTTTTTTTTTATAAATGTGGTTACTGAGCCATTCTGTGTGTTTATACTTTTGCTTATGGTCAAAATTGCTGGGAAATAGATCAAAAAATTGTAAATCCGTCCTGACTGGTAATAATCCTTCTTAGGAAAGGTTTACGTGTTCTTAAAAACTTACATGCACCATCTTCTTTTCTATCCAGTTTTGCTCGCCTTTTCCAACGCCATAATCGAAGATTCTCGCCTACGGTGTCTTTTGACACTTCTACATCGGGCATCTCAGTGGACTTGAATAATAGTCGTTCACTGGAATCCGAAACCTTTGGTCTAACATCAGACAGAAACAGGTTAGTGAGGTTTCTTTTTCCTTCCTCTTTTATAGTTTTCGTCACAATCGGCTTGTTACATTGGGTTTGTCATTGAATTTTTAAAAAAAATTGGCCTCACAGGAAGTGAATTTCCAGGCAATAATAGGGGTCACGAATAGAATTCCGTGTTCTTGTCATAGATGTCTTTTCTTCCCGTAAAATAACGTCTGAGTATCTCTCAGTATCGGGACGACTATTTGACAGAGCGTTGTCATGATGTAGACTATCTCAGCTAAAGCAATATCAAGAGTTGCCGAAAGACTTCACGGTGGAATTTATTTTCCTACCAAATCATAAGCATTTCGTTTTTGCAACTGGAAAGAGCATTAATGCTTGTCTTTCTGAATAAAAATCAACTTAGAATGCGCTTAGTTGTGTCAAGGTATTCAAAGTAATTTGTATTATAGTTGAAAGAGATTTTTGATGTTTGAAGTTATTCAAACAAAATTTAGAGGAATTGCTGAACCCACCTCATTGTATTTAATCACTTCAAATTGAAGAGTGTATTTTTTAAAATATCTATAGCAAAATTTGTCTTTTTTAAAGTTTAACTTCTTCCATTTTACATCAGCACGTATCACTTACGATATTAAACGGCTGCTCCTTATGGCTGGGGCAATTTCATTTCGTTTCTTTTCTTTTTTTTTCTCAGCAAACGAAAAAGAGTACATCTGGTAACTTTGTGGCAGTCCTTTGCAGTATGCAATTGTTTATGGGCGCCATAAAACATTGTATGTGTCTCAATCTACATGCTCTGTTGTGCTGTACGCGCCACCGACTTCCTACTGAAATGTCTATTGAAATTTGGTGATCCGTGTTTGTCTGGGAACTGTAGACACTTCTTGTACCATTCTACTAAGATTTAAAGACGGCGACTAGTTAATTGTTATCAGAGGGCATCTTTCACGGTTTCCTTAATTTGTGGCACTTTTTCTATATTACTCTTGGTGGAAAATCCATCGAGGTAGTTTCTTCCTTATTTGGCATCAGTATTTCACTTACGTTATGAATTAGCTGATTGCCTTCTTATCGTAATTAACTAATAGCCAATTTTTGTCTGAATCCAACGGTTCTTCCTACGTTTACTGTCCTGTAGCACATTATCAACCATAAATAAATGATTTTTGGTCTTTTGTTAAAATGTGCTCAGTGATTTTTTTAAAAACACTCATATGCGCTGAACACTATCGGAATGAAGTCATTTCTTGAATGCTCCTTTTTTGATACTTTAAGTGGATTCTTTACCATACTAGTCAAACTTAAAGTTCATTCGATGTGGCCGACCACTTTCTCAGGCTAGTATAGGCATCGTGCTCTCAGTAACAACCTATCCGCTGCTCGGTTTATAAATGTTTTATATCATGGGTTCTAGTTTATTCTCCCCTTTTCTCTAGGCTAAATTTCGGGTTACCTTTCAGTCGAGACGCCGTGAAGGTGGCCGTGTGCAATAAGGCCTGGTGGATTCCTCTGCCCTTCAAAGCAAAGCCATGTGAACCTGAGCCGGTGGTGATGCAGAACGTTGCTGCCCGCCGCCGCGCCTCAGAGACATCCAAATCCATTCTTCCGTCTTGTCCGCCTCTGCCTTTGCATCTGTACCGACGACCCATCCCGGAAGCACTTTCCGAACAAATGCAGGCATGTTGCTTTTGCCACTTAGTGGAAGCTCTTACTATGTTTATACCTGTCAGTTTTCATTCATTTATTTCTCTCGATGGCTGTCAGTGTATTTACAAGAGTACTACTTTTCTTCCTTTTTCTTGAAACATAAATAATCTTGTGTCTTTAAGCCTATTTTCTGAGCATTATGAATTTTCTTGACAAAAGGAGTTCTTACCTTTTTTCTAATGCTCCTCAACTATTTTGCCGTTGCTCTACCTACTTCATAGACCTACCGGAATTATTTCGCATACCCTTTCAAAAGCTTTTTTCATTTGTCCAATGGCAATTATGGATTTATGTTCTTTCATTTCCAGCGATTTCTACTCTCTTTACTGAATCTCCTTTCTAAACTCCCTTTACTTTTAACTTATCAAAATTTATTGAAGGTGATCTTTATCCTTTCGTTGAATTTATCACTGAAAGTAATATAACTGGGGAAAACATAGGTATCACTGTGTTTCTCTTGTTTGCACCAATAAACATGACTGACTACGGTTTCGCTTTCGTTCCTCACCTTTGCCTATTGTTTGTGACCAAATTTGTGCAATTAATTGGAGGGAATCACTACTGAAATAGATTCTTACCCCAATACTTCCTCTCGTGCCTTTTTTTTAATGTTACATCGACCGTAATTACCAATAGTTTACACTGTTTTCACTAAACTGTCATAATTAATTTGAATTTTTAGCTACTTATCGAAAAATGGGAAGCTTGAGTAAGTTTTGCCGGGTAGGAGTTACACCGTCCATTCGCGTTAAACTAATTTAAATAACTTGGATAAAGTAGTTTTTGCTGAAGAGCCATCGAATTTGGCAACCTGTGGTCCAAAACTGGTAAGAATTCTGGTCGACTCTTGAGTTAAATGTAGTTTTTTACGATTTCCTATGGGTTAGTCTTGCAAACTTTTATGATTGCGCTTATAAACCTAGTTAATTGTTGCTAACTCAAAATAACATGAGATGTTCGGTTCCTTCAACCGAATTAAAAAGTATTGACTTTACTGTGGCTTGATTTTTCTCCTTTTTTTAAGAAAAAAATTCATGATATAGCCACATTTCTTGGTGTACTAACAGTAAAGATGAGGACCTCACAACAGATTTAGTACGACCATTCCATTGCCCAGGGATGGAATGTCGAAGTTCCTCAAAGACATTTGGGTAAACAGTCAAAAATATCGAATGTGGATGAATTGGAAAGGGAAGATAAGTTTATGCCTCTCGGTGTTATTTTAGAGTGTCCCAAAGAATTTATACGTTTTATTACATGGACCACTAAGTTTTTTAACTATAATTTCTCCTCTGTTTTTTGTGCTTTACCATTAGCTTATTTGCGCTACCTGCCTCTTCTCTGACATCGGAGGTGTGCTGCCTTCGGGCGAAGTTCTGGCGGGTCGGAGCACCTTCTTCTCTCCCACGGCGCTCGATTCTGCCCTGTCTTCCGCTACTAACGCTACTGGTGATGTAAGTCCTTGCGTATTAATACTTCCTCCCACACTTCATGGTCGAAGCTGATTCATATTCCCTTGAAATCTAATATGATTAGTTGATTTTGCTCGGTTTTTATTCCTACCCTCCCTGTTCTTCTTCATGACTTTGTTTTATATCTTAATGAGTGAAAAATCACCTGTCAACCATTACTGCCTGATCTATTCCTACTTTTGTAAAGCATTCTTCAAATTTTGGGCTCTAACATCGCAGGCAGTTTTTCCACTAAGTAATTTTAGACGTTCGTCTGATCTTCTGGCCACAGCCTTTTGCTCATAATCTAAATGGAATCGGTTCATTTCTTTTTTCTTCATTGTTTATAGCGTTTACACTGAGCTTTTTTCAGATTTCTGCAGTTATTACCGTTTTTTGTTTGGGAAATCCCTCTCTCATTCTCTAAGGTTTCAATTGACTCATACGTTTGGTTACTTTCGACGTCGAGTGCATCTCTTTACAATGCCACTAATGCAGTATGCAAATAGTCTTTCTTAGGGCGTTACAGCTCCAGCATTTGTAGGACAGATACCATTCGTACATTGCAACACGGATATTAGGACTGATTGTCCGAAGAACGGAGCACTTATTTGCTGTCATACATATTTAGGACTTACAGTTTTTCGCTCATTCTACGCTTCATTTTCATATTAACATCCGATATTTTTAAAGCTGAATATAATCCATATGGATTGGAGTCATTTAACGCATTTACGGCCCTTCTCTTGTTGCATCCTCTGACCTTTCCTAGGATTATGGGAACCAATAGTTTATTCGGCTTACCGAAAAGTTTAGAATCCATAGAGGTGATATTAATTGAAAACCCGGTGAAACAAATGAGATACCTTTGTAAAATATTGGTTTAAAACGGTTATTGGAGTATCGTCATCGTCACTCCTTCTTCCAGACTTAACATGATTTCTAGTTCCTGGACGGACTTTCATTTAGCATTGCTTTTAGTAAGTTTGCCTTGGTGTTTTTTATGTTTAAAGGCTTACGGGACCTTATTGAGGTTGAATGAAAAGTCTATCATAGCTGGCATTACAACCTAAATTCCAACTACTTGTCCACCCACCAGTTTTACAATTGCGAAAAGATGCTTAATCGCTGAAAAAGTTGGTAATGTCCAAAACTGCTGGCAGTTAATTTCATCTGTTTCCATGACACTTATTTCTCGATCCGTGGCGCCTCTGTTGGTTGCTTTCCTTGTCCTTTTCACAATTTCGTGATGTTAATGACTAGTCAGCGTCGGTTTTTTTCTTACCGAACTGTTGTTTACATTGATCTAATGCTACGGACGGTGGACTCGTGGTTCGCCGCATTTGAATGCTCTCACATGTAATGGACCATTGTCAATTGTCGGAGAAAAATAAAACTGTTTCACGGATCAAGACATAATCCTACTCTCCAATTGTTTTTTGTTATCGCCACAAATGGCTGCAGTTGCTTGTAATTTAAGCAGAGAAAAACCTTTTTGTTGTGCATCACTTCCTTTTGGACTGGGGACTCAGTGTCAGAAGAAATTATCGTATATTCATTTAATTTACTTGCATGTTGTCTCTGTTTTTGGCTTAAACATCGGCAAAATGCCAGTTTTTCATAGCTGGTGGAAAGGATTCAAATAAAATTTAGCCTCAGACTTCATACACACTCTCTTTGAATCTTTTCCTTATGTCGAGCGTAAAATGAGAGGCGATGGAGGCGTTAACATGGACATGATTAAAGAGAAATTTTCGCGAAAGTTGCCCGTTAGGAAGACAATAGTATTTAGTCGTGAATTAAGCGAGTTAGCTCTCTGATTTCAAAATCGTTACTGTTAAAATTTTTGACCACAGTCAATTCCAAAATGTAAACTGATCTCTCCGTTTAGCTTAAACACCTACCTTGGCGAATGTGTGTGCATTTTTCTCTGTAAACAACCACATCCTTACCCTTGGCCTATAGGTCGCTGAAACAGCTATTCTACTTTGTTACTCCGAATTCCCTACTCACTGAAAAACACTTGCCAGAATAATCTTTTTATAGCCTTTTTAGGGGAGTATGGCTTTTATCTTTTATGTACACACCGTTAGTTGACACTTCGAGCTTGACACATCAAAGGGATAGGAAGACTTTTCTAAGGTAAAAAGCGGAAGGAGGAATTTCGGTGGGTATGGGCGATTTATATTTATACCGGAACGTAAACCTGAGTTGGCAGTTATGTCCGCACAAGAACATTATTGTTAGGCTAGTGTTTTATACAAAGGTAACTTTACGAATTATTGAAGGAGGCATCATAAACCAATAAAAAACGCATTTTTTTAGAATCTGACTTCTCGTCAGCCTTTTGTTTGTCTCTTGATGTAGAACCTTTCCAATCAACTCTGGTTATGTCTTGTGGGAGCGGTGGAAACTACCACCGTCGTTGCTACCAACGATGGTTCCACGGATGCGCCCTCGAGTGCTGTCGAGTTCAGGCCCGCACTCCGCAGTCAGGTGGTGGTGGTCGACGCCAGCAAGCCTTCGCGCTACGTGGACTCCTTCTCTCTGAAGCACTCGATCATCACCTGTATGGCTGCGATTCCAGGTAAAATCCTCACTCTTTCACCCTCTTTTTTCGTACTCTTCGGTTAGTGGGACTGCTGGTACATGTCTTGTACAGTCTTGTCTTTCTCTTCCTACAATAGATTGAAATATAATAAGCATGAAATATGCTAAAAATCTATCATATTTTGACCAAGTCCATCGCTCCTTTTCTCCTCCGGAAAATTGTTTGCTTCTTAATGTAATTTAACTTCAAAGAGTTCATTTTCACTTTTCCATCATCATTCGGTGTCTCTTATCATCTTAAAGAACCCGAACACGTTTCTCCAACTTTCGCTCATACTTGGCCTTCTGTTGATAAAATTCGCTTTTTCTGTCTAAAAACTGATAACTTTTACGTTTAAGGGCACATTTCTAAGTATACTCTGCTCCACCTACTCCATTTTCATTTACATTGTTTTTTTTTTAATTTTCGATTGCGTTCGAGTGGCTTTGCGACTATATCGAATAGATGAATTTCGTCTTTACTTTAGCTACTTAGTTCACAGCAAGCGAGAATTTTCCAATGCCTCATCCGCAGTTTCATGTGTTCCCACCTCATTGACTTCCTATTTTTAGTCTTAGGCCAAACTTCTTTCAACACTTAATTTAAATGCGGTTCCTCCCGTCAGATCTGGCCTTTTCTCTCCAAAATCCTCATTACAAGTTCCTCACCACTTTTTTCACATTTTTATGCACCAAATGCACTTTTTAGCGATACGTAAGAATAATCTTCTAAAGATATGTCACATATTGAACTGAATGCGCATTTCGTCGAGTAAATCGTGAAAATCCACATCGGAATGCTTTTTTTCTGGCGTTGACTTGTACGTTTAGGCTAAAGTGAAACCTCCTCAACTTTGCTATAACTAAGCCTTGAAGTTCCAAACGCCTTTCTTTCACTACTTCTAAATTGGGTGATTGTACTCAATTTGAGGTGCTTCGCAGCCATTATCACATCCGTTTATTGCAATATAGAACCCTCTATTCGTTTCTTTCTTCCTACCTACTTTGGCAATTCGTTTAGACTTTTTCTGCCACGGTAAGTATTCTATTTGTTTATCGTAAAAAACCCCGCTACCATTTTTTGCTTATTGTTTAAAAAAATTTTCACGCATTACTTCTTTACCCTGTATCCAAATGCTAGTAATTTAATGCAATGCCACGTCGCTATCGCGTAATCCCTCTAATGCCCACCTACCTAACTCATCGACCCTAATTTCTTTCTGCTTTTCTTTCAAATAAATGTGGGGAATAAATGCAGTACCTCAAAACATAATCGACTTTTTTTTCTTTTGAAAAGAAATATGTCCTTTCCCCCTTTGGACTTTCTTCAATTTTGTGTATTCCATCGTGTGGAATCCGACTCCCCACACCAAATGGAATTTAATGTTTAATGTTTGTATATACATTAACGCCTCTTGCTAAATCAAAAGGTTTAAAATCTACCTTAGAGATAAATTATTTTGATTACTAATCATAAAGACGGTCAGTCTTTGTAGTATGAATTCGTCTCCCAATGCCATTGTGTAAGCAGTCCTTCTCCATCTTTTCACCCATTATTGGAGGAGCCAAGAAACGCGACTACGAAGTTTTGCGTCTCTCCAACACCACCTGGGAGTCCATTCCCTTCGTGAATGGTGGTAGTACCACACCTTCCGCCGACAACTCGCAGGCCTCCACCTCGAAACCAGAGGACACGGAGGAAGTGGAGGTGGACGTAGAATGCGAGGAAGAGGATTGCCCAGCTAGTATTCAAACAAACAATACACTCTTCTCGCTACAACATTTTGTTGCGAATGTTGGAAAGGTAGGGGATGACGAGTTGTTATTAAAGGCCCTTCAAAATCAACAACAATCCTCGATGCTCTCCTCGTCGACTACGGGTACCAGTCAACGGTCCTCTGCGTTTGAACCTGATATTCCATTGTTGGGCAAACCGGGAGATTTCTATCGTGTTGAAAGACAAAGTTTTAAGAAAGTTTCCTCTCTTGCCACCAGTGCCATTGAGGGTAAGTGTCCTTTTCTACGGTTCTAGGATCCATTAATTTCTGTGGTACATGGAATGCTGAGAAGAGAATAGGAGTAAAATGGCTATTAAGGATACTTTTTGCATCGATAAGAGTTCGTATGTGCTGATTTTTAGCCGCTTTATTTGTCTACAATCCATGCCTTGAAGTTGGGGGAAGCTTTTTTTTCGCGACCCATCGGTAATTCTACAACCACACAGTGTAGGGCTACGAAAGGGTGTAGTAATTTCCGTGCTCGTCGCAAATTCCTCGATCATTTTCTAATGAGACGTCTTTGTCTATTGTGATGGATTGCAGAATCTCTTGTCTCATTTAAGACATTCCATTTTTGTACACCATTATTCTTTCAGTCGTTTTACTTGATGTCTGCGTTATCGTTTTCATGTAATAGTGATGATAATTTTTTATTACAAGACTTGTTGGATTTCAGTGACGCTATATCTGAGTTTTTTTAGTCCTCTAAGTTAAAATTGTGTAAAGCTATGAATGGATTTAACAACCTATTGAATTAATTACACACAAGTAACATTTAAAACGGTTCCAACGTAATTTCAAAGATTTTTTGAGATTTTATCCACGCTCGCCCGGCCTTCTCCTCCCTCTTCACTTTACTTATGATAAACAGCCATCCGTTAGACATTTCTTAAAGTATGCTATTAGAAACCTGAAAAGTTATGTTTTTGAAATACTGAATTTTGTCTTCCAGACCCTGCAGCAACTTCAGCGCTAGCTGCAAGCGCTCAACAAACCGTTTGGTTGGGCTGTCAAAACGGTGACGTTTTCGTGCACAGCTGCGACTCTTCTCAACGAAGGCCGCTTCAGTCCACTCGTCTTCCTAGTGGGGTTACCACTATTTGGTAGCCTACTATTATATATTCTTGTCTGCTTTTTCAAACCCATTTGTAGACATTTCTCTGGTCAATTTTGAGTGTAGTTAACGTTTTTCAATAATTTTAACAGAAACGGCTTGGCGAATGTGTGTAATTAATGGAGGAACTCCGATGGATTTAAAATTAACTAACAATTTTCCATTTACGAATGCATTCAGCCACTTCTCAGGACGGGTCTTCATCGCTCTCGGCGATGGTAACATCGTTGTTTTCCGTCGTCAAGTCCATCACTCGGGTCGTCGCTCTCAGCCACCTCCCAAGTCATCATCACCTCCTGTCGAAGACCATGTGTCCTCAACCCAGTCCTCTCGCAACGAGTTATCCATTCAGGAGGAATTGTTAGCTGCCGGGGCGATGGGAGTTTGGGACTTTACAGAGGCGGTTGTTATCAGCTGTGCGCCCACCAGTCAGTTTGCTGTAAAAGCTCTGGCTGTGGTGCCTCCGGCGCTCACCGTGTGGGCCGCCTGCAGGAACCGCATTATTGTAATTGATGCTACAACCTTCCAAAGACTTTATGCGTAAGTCGTGAATTTTAATTCTCAGTAAGCAATTGTGATTAATTAGCCTTGCGACACATATCAGTGGTTGATTATTTCCACCGTTGTCACACCTAGTTAACATCCTTCTTTTCACTTAAGTGTGTGGACTAACTTTAAATATTATAAACAACGAAAATTATTTCCTCATCTCCATGCCTTCACATTCCTTATAATGCTGTAGTTGAGGTTTGTATGGTTGTTTTTGAAAATGGGCTGATGCATTTGCTTCCGTAGGTAACCCCTTTTTCCTCAATATTAGTCCCGAAGACTGTTGGCCGGCCAAACTCCCCCTTATCGTCATCATCCTTGGATGGTCCGTGGTATTTTTATTGGTTTGGCTATTTAGACACCAGAATTGGGCCAAACTCCTTAACATGAATCCTTTCTCACTTATTGCATTTTAAAAAAGGCATACACGGATGCAATCTCAACGTAGGCTTATTAAAGTATTTCATGCAAATGTATTTACAACACGTAAGTGCTAGCACATATGTGTAATTGTCATTGGTGTCGTTTGGCAGTATTCCAGATTTCGGGCTAAGAAGCTCGGCACTCTTCTTAAATATCCCTTATAAGTCTCTCGCATCCATGATCCAAGTGCAACTGATGTAACCTATTTACCCCATAACGATGGATTTCACGTTTCGAGCTGAAGCGAACTTCATCATAGACTCTGTGTAAACCCTTTGAAACCTCAACCACATTGATTCTTAACGAACGTATTTAGCATACACAAAAAGTCATCTTGTTATTCATTAGGACATTTCTGTGCGCCCTTTTTTGCGAGATGATCTTAACGGCCTCTTTTATAGTCCAATTTGGAACCCAGAGATTCTTTCTTTTGTAAAAAACTCAATTATCTTATGTCTCACTTTTCCTCCTCGATTTTCTTCTCTGTTTTCGGTAAAACTAACGCTTTCTTCGTGCCAGAGCAAATCTTTAGGTTTCCTTGTTCTCTATTTCCCTATTTTTAATTTCCAGCTCTTCTGACACATGTTTGTCAAACCAATCCTAATACTTGTACTTTTTTCCATTCCCCTCAACATCGCTAGAACTTCTTCTGGTCGGGCTTCAATGTGGGGTCCTTGGGTTGTTTTTTCATCTGTAATTGAGGGTGAAGTTGGCTGTAGGCGAACAACTTTCCCATGACCACGTGCAGCCTCGTAGTACGTGTTTTATACGAGCACCTTCAAAGTAATCTGCCAATGACCAATCGTCGGTCTGAATTTTCGGAATTGTTGTGATTTGGTCACTTCAGGACGCGTAACATCTTTCAGAATACCACTTTTACCCAAGATGAATAATCAATTCTTGGATATCACTTTTGTATTCTACTGTGAGGCTCTACTCCGATTTTTTTAAAAAAACACAAAATGCGAATCGACGCGTCCCAAGACTACTATTTGATTTAGCTCAGCTGTGTTCACTCGCGTACAAGCTTTAAAATGACTGTTTTGTTTACAAGTTTACACTGCCACATCACATTTGTACCGCCTCTTAGACGTCATTGTGTCAAAAAAATGACGGGAACTTGGAAGCATGGCCCATGTGAATTCATTGTGTCTTTACACTGATGACATTCATCTTCGGTTCATGATTCCTTTTTCGGGCCTTCTTATTACATTCAACCCCTTTAGCACAGTCTGTTTTCTCTTTTTACACAGGGCCGAATGTCCACCTTACCGCCTATGTGCCTTTCCGGTGTTAATGAAAGTGGGGCAGCTGTGTTGGACTCATTTCGACAGAACGTCGGCATACAGATATATTTTACTACTGCTATGATGTTGTCTTACAGGATCGAAGTTGTGCCAAAAACCAACTCTATCGTCCGCAATATGTGCTGGACCCGCGACGGTGTCTGGACGTCATTACGCCTCGACCCTATCCTGCGTCTCTTCAACGCCTTCACATATGAACCTATGCAAGAATTGGATATGGCCTACATCCTCAGCGCAACTATTGGTCGGTTTTGCGTTGGGAAATTGTTATACTTTGTCAATCACCTCAGGCTATGCTTGCCATAATTAAGCATTGAGAATTTTATTATTTTGCACCTAGCGTGTAGCCTTCATTTCCCTCATGATAAGCTAATTATCATAGGGGTGCTTCTCTGATATCACGAAAGAAATTACCTAACCCTCCCACCCGTTCCCGGCTCATACTTGAGAGTTCTACCTCATCATGTGTATAGTTATGATGTTTACATTCTGATAAGACTTCTTTATGCTTGTGCGTCACTGACGTTTTATTATTAGGAGCAGTTATTTTTCGTGCTCACCGGGCAGAATGCTTATGGCTACCCACATTGTCTATTTTCTGTAAAGCCTTGTCGACGCCATTGTCTCATCCGATCTAAACACGCACAAGATGTTGGCACTCATTTTGGCGCCCACATCTTCCGGGTGTTTAGATTTAAGCGTTTTGTTGTTTTTATTTGTTTTTGTTTATGTTGGGTTTTTGCCATGGCCATTTTAATCGTGTTTTTACACCTATGATTTTCGTATAAAGTAATTTTTCCATAAATTGGCATGTCTTATTTGTGAGGCAATAAAATAGCATTTTTTGGAAATTTTGGCTTTTATGAGGATTCGAAGCTTGTCCTGACTGTGTAGTAGACATTCGTAATCTTTAGTCTGTCAAACACGCAGTTCTTCCTAATTCCAGAGGTTTATTCCTTTATTCTTTAACTTTCTACCTTTAGAGGTCCCCGATTTTCAACCACTGTCTGCCTTAGCGGCTATTTCAGCTTTGGGCGTCTCTCCGGACCACCTTTGGGTTGGAAACAACGGAGGATACGTCGTTTGCATGCCTTTTAAACAAGGACCGTCAACTGCTGCCATTACTGACACTGCCAACTCATCTTTCTCTAGTTCACTGAACAATTTAACTGTGTCAAGTGGTTAGTTGTCTTACGGTATCTCGTAGGTCTGCTGAAACTTTTTGCTTGTTGTGTGTATACTCAGTGCCAGGCGTGGTTAATTTCCATTAGTTATCTTCTGGAGAGCTGATAAGTCGAACGTGTGCTGAAGTGGTGGGCTCTCATTATGCACTGGGTTAGATCGCCTTAAGAGGGATTGACGGTAACAAGAAATCGGACTTGTTATTATTCTATTGAATGATGTATATCAATTTGAAAATTGAGACTATTTCCTTGCGACTTTAGGCCGAGACTCCATTTTTCCCCCCCGCGGTATACGAAATATTTCGCATATCTGTGAGGGAGCTATGGAAATACCGGTTTTGACTGTTCAATTCTTGTTCGATCGTAACCATCGTCACTACCGCCTGTCAAGGGTTTTCCACTACCTACCTTTCTGTATTAGAACGCTAAACACCACTAAAATTGTTCCGCCCTAGCTTTAGTTGGCCATTTTTCCGTCCATTGCTTAGGTCATCCTTCTCTATTTTTCTCTAACACTTTTTTTCTCAAAAAACCTCGTCCTTTAATTTCTTTTGCTTTCTGTCTTTACTCTCAACTTACTGATTTTCCTGTTAGGTTGATATTGTTGGAAGTACCTCTTATTATTAACTACCCATACCACCTGTATCTTTGAATTTTTCAGATCACGAAAGAGTATCTTTCACCCCCTTCTGCTCAAGTCCAATTGTCCGGTGTCTCGGTACGTCCCATGATCCTTTTACTTTAACCGCTTTTTGTTTTACTCTCGTATTCTGAGTAGTTATTTTGTGCCTCTTTCATTTGCAATCTTAGGATAAACTTTACTCTGTCAAAATAATTATATTGAAACAATTTCATATTGTAATAGGTTTTAGGAAGTAAATAAGTTTTTTTTCCAAGCGTGGAAAGAGTAATCGTATAGATACTACTTATTTCCCTGCATGAAGATTTAATCGGGAATCTGTAAATATTTTCCCGTAGTGCCATGTATGCACACGAAAAATGGCATTTCGCAATGTTTATGAGGAGAGAAAAGAGTCGGGTAAAAAATACACATGTGAGCGTTATGCTCAAGACGCCGGCCTGCTTTACTACCTCTCGTCTACGGTATGCGAGGTGGCTACTGGCAGTGAAACGACTTTATTATCTACTATCACATGTAAAATTTTGAATTAGTGTCATTTTTTGCCGAAGGGACCCAGTTAATTGCACAACCTATGTACTTTCCCGCAAATACGGCAAAAACGGACAAATTTTAGAATAAAACAGGGATATTTAGTGACAAAAAGCTTTTGGATTATGGCCTAGCACCGTCTGTAGGAAAGTATGGAAGTGGTAAAAGCCATGGAGGCTGCTAGCAAAGACTGTGAGCGGCCTTTCATACAGTCGTTGGTGTATTTTTGCGCGCACTCCCCTAATGGGACAACTCTACCCACTATCAATTAGGTAAGTGGATATGGACACTCGGAGGCGGTTAATTTCTTCTCTCTTGTCAACGAGAATTCAGCCTCTGCATCCGGCCCTCTGCCTGTCTCCAGCACTCCATCCAAACCCGCCAAACTCGATCCGTCAGCGTCTAACTCTGGGGGCCTTCTCATGATTAGTGGGGGCGTTGGTTTCGTAAAGCATCGCCAAAGAGTTGTTACTGGTGAGTGTAATCTAGAAGAATGCGAAGTCTTACTTCCTTTTATGAATGATTTACTTGATTCATTCATCTACACTGCCTTCATTTGACTGCTCCTCTTTGGTCATTGTTAACATTTAATAACGAGCAATATTTGGGGCTAAGGCTGAATCATGAGCGCAATTTTTTCCTTGTTAAATTATAACGCAGAGTTAATACTACTTTTATTACATGTTATTGTCTGCTCTCGTCCCTCACTCCTGTTGCTTTTGTGGCTAGCAATTTAGCGATTGCGCCCCCCACGCCAATTTGATCATTGAATGGTCATTTCATATCTGCTTCATCAGTGTTTCAGCGGCACTCTTTATTCCCTTGGTATGGCTAGCATTGGTTCCTGGGAAATTCACCTTCTTATATTGGTAATCGTGTAGTAGTTTTTCTTGAGTTTTCCAAATTTTTGCCTGGTAGACCAATAACCGGCGAGTCTTCCCCCGTGGACTTCTTTTAAATGACAATGGTGTACTAGTGTATCATGCGGAAGGGCTGAATAAGCAGCGACTGTGTTCTATGTGTGATTATTAACTGAATTAATTAAGATTTGAAGTTAGGTGCAATTTTATTCACCCCTTTCACCCTAACCTTTACACCGGAAACAGAGAGGGTCACTTGAAGCGCTCTTCTTAATCGACCATTAGACAACAATTATCAGGTCTACCGAGAAATTCTGTCCATTTCTATGGCTGAATTTTGACTCGTATTTGCATCGAAGTTGTTAAGACCACGTTGTGGCGAGATCCTTTTCTGACAACATCGGAGGTCGCAGAAAGGCTCAATTGCTATAACATCCTATTTTTTTCGTACTACATATTGGTTTTGCTAAGTGTCTTGCCACCTATCATACAGTCCTAATCGCACAGGAAGATAAGGTCTCGTTATCACAGTAATAGGTTATGGATTTGACTATCCGTCTGCCATCTTATACGAGCTAAACCTTGAGACTCGCCTTATCAAAGGACGACGCGTTGGACGGAAGGAATTTTGACTAAACATTCTAGCCATAAACACAGCAAACTACCTGGTGATGTATGTGAAAACATCCATGTTGTCTGGGGACCTAATTTCCGGGATGCTGACAATTGCTAGTTACTGGTAACAAAGACGTTGAGATGGTAACATGCCAATGTGATGACCAATGGTAAGTTACTGGTTTTTGTTGGACTGGAATGTGCGAAGGAATGCAGTATTTTTTGCCCCTACTTTATTCAAGACTGAAAGCACTGGATGGGCACGAGGTCACAAAAGTAACGTTCAGTCCAAAGCATCTAACGTAGGTCTCGTAGATCAAAGGTGCTTATCGTTAGGTTGATTCCACACCGACCCTTTGAGATAGTAGGCCGTCAATTCATTTTCCCGAATTGGAGATGACAAAAAACTTCTTCAAATCCGAAAAATTGTCCAAGTATTAGGTTAATTGGAAAAAATCGGGGCTTTTAAAGATGAGCTTTCATTTCATCTAGTTGTTTTGGGACTACTGCACGTTTTTCATCGGATGCTTTCAGACGCTAGAGAAAATTCCAGACTACTTCTATCTTTTTTTTAAATTGGTTCATTTGGCTTTCTTCAACCACTCAGAATGGCGCGATTCTCGGAATATGCTGCATGTCACAACTCCTACTGCTGTCGAGTTCGAGCGTAAATGTCATTAATTTGTCAAGTGCAGCAAGTCTCTCGTCAGCTGTCGCAATCAGAGGCTTCATGTTGTTGGGTTGGTAACTAAGTAATTGCAAACTTTGCACATCATATTCAAGGTTTCTAACCCATATGCGTTCTTATCGTTTGGACTTCAATTTTTGATTTAGTAAAAATTGCATCGTATAGTTCTACAGTTTTGTTTTTGCCCCAATTTAAAATGCCCTTCAATCGTGTCTTATTATATTAATTTCGAAAAGGCAAGAAGGAATCGCAAGCACGCAAGAAGTTATGTGCCGCAGATGGTAACGATGCCTTGAAAGAGAGGCCATCGTCAAATGTGCTTTTTCACATTCCGTTGTGGTGTCGTTTCATTGAAAATCGCTCAACAATCAGGCCGGGAGTCTAGTTGAAGTCGATGAGATCCATCCACATCGAGGCTATTGTCGACGCAGATTGTCAGAGCCCAACACGTGATGTTGCTGAGAAGCTCAATGAGGATGACATGCATGCATTGAATGGGAAATTAAAGAAAATTTTGCCCATGTCAAGTCATCCGGTCTTTGGTTCCATCATTAGCTCGAGGCCATTTACTTGGTGCCACGCATTAACATCTGTGATTTGCGTCGATGTTGATCCATTTCCGACATGACTAATAACTGGCGACAAAAGTTGGCAGTTTAGAAGAAAGTTAATGGAAAGAGATGGTGGGTGATGCAAAATGAACCGCCTCAGACGACATCAAAAGCAGAGATTCACCAAGAAAAGCTATGCTGTCAGTCTGGTTGGATCATTGAAGGAATTCTGCACTCTGAAAGTCTACCAAACAGTCAATTCAAAGGTGTAGGTTCGACAACTCGACAAACTGAGCGATGCCATTCGAGCAAAGCGACCAGAAGTGGCAAATTGTCTCAAGGGTGTTGACAATGCGAAGCCCCACACGTCTGTGGCCACACGCTAAAGGTTGTTGGATCTGAGTTGGGATGCTTTGACACCTCCGCCATGTAACTCTGGCCTTCCGCCTTCAGACTGCTGTTTATGTCGTCCCATGCAGAATTCCTTCAAGGGTAAAATCTTTAAGGACGTCACTGATGTCACAAATCACACGTGAATCAATTTTTTTGGATAGCAAGGATCGGAAATTTTATGAACTTGGAATTATGACGCCGCCTGAACAATGGCGAAAGATCATCTACAAAAACCGACAGTATCTGATTGAATAGTTGTATTTTTCTTAGAAAATTTTGATTTCTAATTTTTAAAGTTCGTGAACACTTTGTTGCTAACCTAATACATTGCAAGCGAGGGACTCGTAAAACTCGTCACTCTTAGTGCAAGCGAGGGACTCGTAAAACTCGTCACTCTTAGTGCAACTTCAACTTTAATTCTTCTTTCTAGGTGGAGAAGACAGAGAGAAGCAAAGAAGCAGACAGAAGAGCAACTTGCTCGTCTGGTCTATTTCCCATGAAAACTCGAAAATTGTCTCATCGGACTTGACTGATATTTCGTCACTTAAGTGATTCGGTACCTTCCTCCAGATTTCTCTTATCCCCCCTCCGCCGTCATTTTTTTTCACCTGTTTTTCCCGTTTTCTATATCCCGCCTCCTTCACCAAAATCACTGCATATTTTTCTCCTTTATACTCGCCCTGGACAATGGTTATTATTGTTACGTATTTTTTAAAAAGATCTCAGAGCTTCTTCTCAGATGATGCTTTTGACCGCTGGGTGTTCTTTGGCTCGCCTCATTTGGTGCAATTTTTGCCCTACGTAGATTTTTTTTTGTGCTTTTACTTTTACCATCTTCGCAGCCAGTGGTTCTAAGGGCTCGGATTACGCGATTGCATTCCTAGAATCTCTTCCAGTTTCACTGTGCTCATCCTTTGGCCTTAACAAACTTTGCTTCCATTTGGTTCCATCGCCAAATTAAACACAAGAAGAAGATCTCCCCAATTGTTTATAAGATTTGCGTGTCTGACGAATGCCGCCAGCTCCTGTGTCCAGCGATAGCAATGGAACTCCGTGTAACCATTTGATGCTGCCACCTTCCCCACTCTGGTAGAAGACGTGCTTACATGTTTCTCAATTGGCGTTTCTGAGGGCACGACTTACCGGTTTGTTTACTCCCATCCCAATGTAGACAGTAAACGAGTCTGATGGTCTGGGCTGGAGTTTGTTAAAACTGTGGATTTTGCCTGGCAAACTGTCGGCAACCACTCACGTTCGCGGTTCCACAAAATTGCATTCCAGTCACTCTAGTGGCTACACGTCGCTGCCGAGCCTCCTCCCGCCTCCATCATATTAGTCGTGATACTATTAATGATAAATTTGAGGCCTGTGCTAAATAAAAATTGTCTAAATTCACTCTAAGCAGTCATTAATTTGTAACCATCCTAACCTGGAGTATACAGAGCCTTAACATGAAAAACCGTGATGTCGTGACTACCGACGTCAATGGATCATTGTGTCGTTGTCATGACGCTATCGACATGGGCGCATGAGGATGCATTGTTGGCCTGTCAGTGAAGGCATTCTTGTGAGCACACAGAGGAAGTGAGTACGGTTGGTTTATCTACCCTTCTCATCTTTAGCAGGAAATTGGAAGGTGTTGTAGGTACTCGATTTATTAGTTCGATATCTCATTTTGTTCTAGACAAAGCCAGTTACTTCAGGTCCTTTCTGAATCCGACTTGTAAATCCGCACTGTAAAGTAAGAGGGCACTTTTAGGGAAGTTCATGGTTATCCTTCTACAAAATCTTATTCAAAAATGCATACTTGAACTGAGGTGGCCTCGAAGAAAATAACAACTGGTGTACTAAAACCACTCCACAATTGAAAACCAAAACAAATAAAAGCGTATCTGATCAGTTGTCAGTATAACCACTCCATTCTTGTAATCACCGCCCAATATAAAAGTTGCGGGAAGATATTTTTAGACCGCTGCCAAAGTAGAAGAAGTAAAACGGCATGGTGGGAAATGAAAAATAGCTTTTCTCAGGTGACAGTGCCCACTAAGCAGACCGTCATACGAACAGCCCTCAATCGTGTATTCCTCGTGTACTACGCATCCATCACTTTCCACTATTTTTCTCTTCTCCGCCGTTATTTGTCACATAACTTGATAACGGATTGCACAACGTCCCTCTACTGGTGACCTTATTGCCGATTGGCCAGTCTCAAGTTCGAATTATTCTCATAAACAACGGGGAATTTCCATTCATCGGAATCCTAACTTCTTCATATGCATCACTTCCATTGGTTTTATTTAAAAATCATGACTTACTATCAGTCAAATTAGTTAGCTTAGAACTGGTCAGAAAGCATATTTTCTCTAAATTACTTAATTTCGGTCCATTCAAAGAATAAGGACTTACAGATTCTTTTTCACATAAGTACAGGCACTTAACTTCCGGCAAATCCAGTTGACATTAGCTTTTGTCATGGCATCCTCTAATGCTTCATCCGTATTTTTTCCCGACCCAGTTACGAGGTGTTTTGCACAAATGTGTGGAAAGTAGCAACATGCGAACATTGTATGGTGCTGAAAGTAACAAGTCTCATCTTTTCATTCCAATGGAGGGTGTGTGTCTTTCCTCTCAAAGCTCAGAGTAACTCACAAGGAAGATCTGGTCGTAGAGCCGAATACTCGACTCACACTGTGCCTTAGTCGGAGCGCTGAACCAGAAGGCATTTGTGACCCTGAGTGCCAGGCAAACTACCAAGAGTGTTGCCCAACGCATGGGAAGCATTGGTGTGGAAGACAGACGACTTTTGAATCCCCTCGCTCGACTCTACAATCAATAATGACACAAGCGACTAGAATCTTTCCTAGACCCCGAAATTATGAAATTTTCATTCGTTTTTAAATGATTAGTTGTGGGTGTCGTAAGGTCATTCGCGGACTAACCGTCTGGCTGATAACACCTGAGTAGTTCGAAGCTTCTATTGAAAAGGTTGCAGACAAGCAAAATATCTTTTCAGTTTCCTTTTTCCGCCACATCTCTCTTCCTTTACATTACCACTAGACCATTTTTCCTATTTCCATTGTATCCGAGTCAATGAGCATCACACTCACAAACACAAGTATTCACCAGCATGTTCTGTTAGAGCACCACTTAAAAGGCGGACGACGAGGAGCTGGAAATTTTGTCAAGTTAATTCTGTGTTTGGCTGGTATCAAGAATTCAGACCCCAAAATAATCGCGTACCGACCATTTGCTCATTAATGTCGTTTTGTCGAGCCGCAGTGTTACATATTTTTGGGATGAGGAGGCGAAATTTCAACATAACAGCAATAAATTATGAGTTTAAATGTACTTTGCTAGTTGTGAGTTGTACATGTCACCTATTTAAAGTCATTTATTTAAAGTCATTTTCTGTGATTATTTGCATTGTCTTAGGAGGGAAGAAGGTGATTTTCATCCATTTAAGGTTGACCAATGGAGGGAGAATTGGACGGAGTATTCTCGGCCGAAATAGATGAGGAGTTCAAGAGAAATTTAAACTGTTCCGAACATTTTGACCACATGGCGAATGGTGATGGATATTTTACAGACCCTTCTGATACCGAGGCACTGGATGATGCCGGGAAAAAGTCAAATTGTTGTTTGGATTGTCTGAAAGGTCAGCATCTTTCTAAAAGTTTGACATTTTACCGATTTTTAACAAATGTGTAAGTACTGAGGGTAATAAGAATGGTCGAAAACCTTATTTATCTCCGGCAGGTATGACCCTTTTTGGGGCATCGAGGAACTCCTCCCTCGGGGCCGTCATACATCATCTCTCTTAACTTATCTTGGACTCTCCCTACATCTCAACTTAGTGTTCTATCGAATTGGGAACTCATGTACTCTTTCCTCCACTTTCAGCATTGTGGGCGACTCGAAAAATGGAGATTGTGCAAGACAAGGAGAGAGTAATAAGGACCACCGTACGCGGATTAATCATCCACTTGGCCTTCATAGGCGTAGTCTTGACGAGTAAGTTGGCTTCGAGTACACTCGGTTTGTAGGTTTGCTCCCAAAGTGGAATACCCTCCCTTGAATGATCAGATTAACGTCATTTAGGACACCTAGACACGAGCAGGCGACGCGTTGCATCTAGAAGTGTAAACACGACAGCATCAGCTTTCGAGGTGGAATGGGGACATTGTCAGAATGCCCATATTGTCGACGCTTTCTGGACAGAATCGATGTCTCTGTAGGCGAGATTACGGACATGTGGTCGGCTTATTTGCTTTGATGTAGGCAAAATATGTGAGCGAGAGTGATCAGACGTTGTTATGGAGTCTAAAGACAGCATTTGGCAGACGAATGAATACTTTGATTGGACGTCGAACTGACCATGAAGGTCTCCACGACTCTCCCCTTCACCCATGTAATATCCAAGCTAAGATATCCTTCCACTAAAAATTTACAATGCATTATTGCTGTTGTCTTCAGTTGCCCTACTGCCAACCATCTTTCTTGAGACTTACTTCCTCACGGATATCCTCCAACAAATCACCTTTCCTCTTGACTCCTTTGGTGAAGAAGCCTTTACTAAAATCGACAATCGGCCAGCCATGTGGAACGTAAGAATGTGCTCATTTCAGTAGATTTGATACTTTGTTCAAGTTACACTCTGAACAAAATCACAAATGTACAGTTTTGACGTGAATACCGCCTTCCTGTTCGCTGTATCAAATAAAAGTGATTTTTTGTGTGTAAATCCCGGTGGATGTGCTGAAATAACTTCCCAGATGTTGGTAGTAAATCCTGATATAGAGTTGTTCAAGTTGTTTCAATTCTGCTTCCTAGTTGGATTTGTTGCAAGACCATACTTTTCGCACTTTGAAGTGTTCTGAAACGAGTAATAATTGAGTATCTTGTAACACTACTTAAACGTGAAATAAGTAGTGTTTGGGATTACCTCATTTGATTATGATTTCTCACTTGCACGACTCGTCGTGGAAAAAATCTCGTCTCGACCGCGATGAAAACCTAACAGACAGTTGAGAGTGTGTCTATGATGCACTCCAACTTCCCTTTCGTTTGAATTAGACACTGCCGTGCCAAAAGTAACTTCCTCCCGAGTAGCATTTTTGGTCAGACAGCAGCGAGACTTGGGATAGTTTGGTGATGCAGTTCATCTCCAGCTCGAGATTGCGATCTTAGAAAAGTGGATTGGCGTCAAATCTCCAAGGTGTCTAAATAACGTGAGCTTCTTCGGAACAGGTTTCCCTCGGAAAGGGACTTGTCCACCAATTTCCCTTTCAGTAACTGTTCCTCTACTCAGCATAATGGAGAGTGGAATGCATTCACTGTGATTACTAGCAGAATAAGTACCATGGAGGCAGTCATGCAAGACCGTTTTGAAGTCACTTCAACCGTGGTTACAGTAAATCTGAGCCAAACAGTTACGCCAGAGGTGCACTCGGCAACCTTAACCCTCCCGTTGGCATCGGACCCTGTCTTTGAGTGAATCTGGATGAAAAGACACTAAAAGTGTCTTATACGCGCCAAGTCAATAGTACCTCCAAGAACTTCCCTTCAAAGTGATTCCAAAGCAGCCACTTGGGATAGTGTTCTAGGGCGACTTGGTCGGCACTTTTGACTTCACCTGTTCTCCAAATTGCCTTACTGACGTCACGTTAATTGAGAGAGAGGGACGTACCTGTAGGCCGGTACTCTGCATTCGAAATATTACGTCTTCAGGCTTCATGTTCGTATTAGACGCACGTTATTAACGTCTAGTGCACTCTTTTTATGTGGAAATGTAAGAAAATGAGGCTAAAACACGACAAGAAGCGGCAAAGTTAACGAAAAACATGGCTAAGCAAGTTTTTGGAGGAAGTATTTTTCTTTTACCTTTCACCATGCAGTACATCCTCCCTGGTTTTCTAACATTCCTCTACAACGAGAAGACGGAAAATCGTCTGGTTGGACGGCCACGCGTTCGACAGATTCGTGTTGTCAACATCGACTGTCAACTGCCCAAATCCATGTCCGCCTACTTAACGCCCTGCTATCCGACATTTACATCGAATTTCGAAAGTCGCGAACCCATCGCTTCTGTCGGCAACCAAACCATCGCTTTGAGTGGACCCGCGTGAGTTTACCACGTTTCCCTGGTACTAAGGGCAGGGGAGACGATTTTTCCATCTCATTCATTGCCGGAAAGTTGTGTTTCTTTCTGCGACAGCAAAGTTCAGCAAATGGGACATGTTTATTTGGCACATTTTCGGTTCTCCATGTTCATCGCCCTATGCCTACATGCTGACTTACCAAATTAACTGAAACAAAATTGATTCACCTTGGATTTTAGTGTGGGGCGATTTTGTGCCAGCCATGGGTGCCAATGGAGTTCCTCTGCGCCACCGTATTCTCTACGCGTTTGGAAAAGGAAGAAATGCCACTGGAGCATGTAGAAATTTATTTAAAGTGTTTGGTGAAAGTACAGTCTCGTCGATCATGTGGAGAAAAGCATTTGGAAATTTTTGGAGCAGATGCTTTCGACTCTTCTAGGAAGCCACTTTCTGGGCGACCGTTTTTGATCGACGACGATGTTGTTAAGACCACGTTGTGGCGAGATCCTTTTCTGACAACATCGGAGGTCGCAGAAAGACTCTATTCAGCTCAGCAAACCATTCTGGACCATGTTTGGAGGAGGGGAATGGTGTGGAAATATTCCACATTGGTGCCCCATGTGAAGTAAGTCAGAAGAATGTGAATGATCGAGTCGTCGAAAGCAAATCTCTGCTTGCTCGGAACAAAATGGAGCCAGGGATGAAAAGTGGATTGGACTGCCTGCGAAAAACTCGTAAGGCGAGGGGCATGTTGTGAGCCCGGGGAAGCGAGCTGCTCCACCTCCAAAGCAAATTTGTCTCTCAGTAAGAGAACGTTTTGGTGTGCATGGTGGGACATTGGGGAGGGGAGGGGGGGGGCAAGAGGAATGCATTGTGACCTTGTAAAGCCGAACGAAAAGGTCAGTTAGGAGGAGTGGTGTCAGCAAGTGGATGATTTAAAAAGACAGCAGTGCAAGAAAAGGGGCGGGTGATGTTGATTGAAGAGGAGAGATGACGACGAACCGCGTGATGATACTTCCGGGCCGCATGTTGCTTAAGGGGACTGGTCAAGAGGCTGCGGAACGATGTTGGTAATTTCTGTCGCACCCACCGTATTTCCTGAACTCAGCA
This sequence comes from Dipylidium caninum, assembly GCA_017562135.1. Taxonomy (NCBI): domain Eukaryota; kingdom Metazoa; phylum Platyhelminthes; class Cestoda; order Cyclophyllidea; family Dipylidiidae; genus Dipylidium; species Dipylidium caninum. The sequence goes on from QEYB01000461.1 coordinate 125,482, forward strand.
TCCTTCGACTCGCATTTGTTTTTATCATTAAAAAATTTATTGGAGGACAAAAAATCCGCTAGTGAAGGCGACGTCTAACAGACAGGGCTTCCATTTTTCGTATGAAAAAATGGAGCATTTTTCAAGAATAGGATATACAAATTGCTCTCTCGCTGGCAGGAAGTCATTAATAATAATTAAGAATTAATTCCAAAATTAATTTATTCCGAAAGGGGCATAACTTTTCGGTTGAACTGAAATATGCATCCTTTTTGTGTTTTGAGGAAGCAGAGCTAAACTCTTTCCTTCCCTCCGCTTCCGAGATGCCGAGGCCACAAGGAATGCTTTCCAACATGCAAGTGACGAATCGGCATTCGGTGAAGAGTTGGGCTTAGATGAGGAGACTCGACGGAACCGTCGAGTGAAAACACTAAAAACTCCTGTACGATGGTTAAAAGCTGCTCCATGCCGCGACACTCTTCGTCGCAGTGTTCACAGGAGTTACAGCCTTCTGCCGCCCATTCTTTCCGTTAGCCCAGCGGAGATCACTTTTATTTCAAATTCGACCAGAAAAACTGCGCCCACAAGTCCTCCCTCCTTTTCCTCCCGCACCCCTCCGACCGCCCCAGAATGGCGATTTCTGTTTTTTTGTCTCCAAGTCACCTAATAAAACCTCCATCTCACGTTGGACAATTTTAACTGTTACCTCTTTGCGTAGATGGCGTTGGAGAAGTGATTCGGAGTCGGGAAGTGGACGCGTCGCGGGCACAATGGCCACGTATCCCGGCTCGGGCTACTACCTCGACCTCGAGGTGGACGGTGAGACGACGGGACTGATGCTGCAAGAGTTGTACAAAGGCCAGTGGACTGGTGAGGCCACACGTGCCATCATCTTCGACTTCACCCTCTACAATGCCAATCTCAACTTCTTCAGTGTGGGACGGTGAGTCTTTTGTCCACACTCCACCATCCCGCGGGTTGAAAGCGCTAATTGCCGTCGGGTGGGGAGCAGTTTCATACCTCAAAAGGCTAGTTGAAAAGGCAACTTGTGATTTCTCTCTTGCTCACTCCCGTAGTTGTAGGATAACACGTTGTTCAAACTGTATGAGGTGCTGTGAAAATTCCCCTTTGTCCCATATATTAGTAAAGCTGAGAAGGAAGGGGACTTTGATGCCGTGGTATTCAACACGAGATGATTTTCCATGCTCTTCACACACTTTTTTTACTTATTTCTCGCCCTCTGTCAAATGTGACAAGGCGCTGTCAGCGGGGCGCCTTAAAGGACATGCGGACGAACGGGGTTTCAGTATTTTCTCTCAGTTAATCGGAGTCGTCGCGATTTATGGTAAACTTATAAGATTTAACAATTTCCAAGTGTTAAGACTGTCAGTGGTTGGAGGTGGTGTGGTCGGGGAGACGAATTCGGGAGCGGAGCAATCAAAGGAGACTTTCACTCAGTCTCCATTTCTCTATTTTCATGGCACTGCTATCGAGTTGTAAACAACGAAACGGGCGTTTTTGTTTAGTCTGTATTCAACTACGATTGTATCCTGCACCGGATATTTTTACTTACAAATGTAAAGGATATTCTTTCTACTCAATTCGCAGAATTTTGTCGTTTTTACTCCATTTTTACTTTATTTATCGACGGAAACAAAGGGGAATAAGACGAGATTAACATCACTTCTCTCGTACGATTTCAAATTGAAACGTATCACACCTCAAGCTCCAAAAGACATCAATGAGGCATTCGGAGATGGATCCGCTAATGCAAAAAGTGCTCGATGTTTTCCCAAAAATGTCGTTTTGGTGAGTGGAGTAGCGTCAACAAGCCTCGAGGAAGACCACCGACCCATGTTGGTAACGAGAAACCATTAAGGACTCCTGCGGAATCCGATCTACATACAACTGTTCGTGACGTGAACTTGGGGATAAACGGAACAGGAACTGGCTATCCACACGGTCATCTTAAAAGATCTTCACATGATAGATGATAAAGGAAAAAAAAATAGGTCCTCTATGTGCCCGTCGTAGGGCCAGACGCAACTGTAGATGATCGAGTGGCCAAAAGAGCGATTCCACATCTTTGTTGCCTCACAATATACAATTGCCATCGTTATTACAACAAATTGCCACTTTTCATGAAAAAAGAGTTTCGTATAGTAATGTGAAGCGATGAAGCGAATGGCGAGGTAAGAGGACACCACCCGGACAACTTTTGAGGCGTAACTTCATCAAAAATTATGGTTGCATGTGGTTGAATGCCCAGAGGGTGATCATCCATTAATCATTCTTGCCTACAGCCCGACAAAACCATTGCCGTCGAACTGATTTTTGGCCTGAGAAAAAACAACCAACGCTACTCAATTGGCGCGGGAGCAATATTAATGCATGTTAACGCACGCTGGTCATATTAAGCCTCAAATTATGTTGACGAATCAAATAACTTCTGTAAAATGCGAAATTTTACCATATCCTCCATGTATACTCGAGATTTCTTTGCAAGATTGTTTCCCTTTCCGTAATTATGGGCCACTTATCAGGGAAAAATGTCATAATCGAAGTTTCTTATTAACTCTATAAACAGAGCTTTGTAAAGACACATGTGGCGTGCTCAATCGTCGACAGAAAGGCGAGGATGCAGTGAAAGCCCTTCCAAGTAAATATAATATTTAATGTGAGAAATAATCACTTTTAAATTTTCCACGTCTTTTTCGTAGTTTTCATAATAATATAAATGCATTGGAGTGGCGAGGGTTGATTTTACTCTACTGATAATCTATTGAACATCATGGACCTCTTCATTTGACATTGAGACAAATATTTTTACAGTGTTCACTCGTCCAATATCCTTCACTTTGCATTCGACATCCGTTTCATAATTTCCAAACTAATAACTTAAATATTCGAGCGAGAAATGATTCTCATGCTATTGTGTACGTTTTTTAGACTGTTATTTGAAACGCCTTACACAGGAGGTGTTATCGCGTCGGTTGATCTATATCCCCTTCGTTTGATTCACCAGCACTCCACCTCCGAATACATCATTTTCATCTGTGAGATCATTTCCCTCCTCTTTGTGGCCTACTACCTTTACAAAGAAATCAAATCGGCAAGTTGATAAGGATTGATTTCAACCTCTTATGGCATTTAGTCTTCCCACCTTTTCAACGCCGACAATTGTACTCACTGGTTAGAATTCAACTTTACTCGACGATTTATACGGACTGGGGTGGAAAAGTTCCCTCAAGATGGGACAAACTAAGAGCAAAACAAACATTTCTGAGACAACAATTTTCTTACCGCGTGACAACGAACAGACGATGCTATCCTTCCCCCAAAATGACATGTTCGACAGCACTGCTACTAGGGTCTTAATGAACGTATCACAGTTGTCCTCCACCAAAAACTGTTTCTTACCGGTTTATTGAAATGGTCCATTTGAGTTTTAGCCAAGAAATTAGTAACGGAGTAGCTCTGTCAGCCTCACTCTTCCTTTCCAAAGTTGCGCCGAGCAATTTAGTCCAAACCTACGAAGAATGTAAGGCCTCTTTGACTCCACTAGACTAAATAATCCCCTTTCTTTATTCAAAGTGACATAATAACGGCAATGGTGATTGACTCGACCATTGTAGGTTCCACTTTTGAGTCTTCTTACAGCTGGAATGGCGCGAATCGCCGAACCAGGATGTCGTGTTGTCACTCCCTTGGCATTAGGCGCTAGCACAGCGTATCGGAAGCGGTGGTGAAGTGGCCAAATGTAAGACTAGAATGTCCACCTAATTACTCGTTTAATAAACAACATTCCCACGTCCCGGTAGCTTTGGCTAATGCGGCTTTATGGACGATGATATCATACCCACTTAGTAATAACAAGATGGACAAAGGGGTCGGACTTTGAGACGGAGAATGTGAGTTAGGATGATGTGACACCACCGAGTGACCCTCCAATGACCTTAAGAACATTGCAGCCTGTCCAGGGACTACATCTCAGACTGGACGAAGGCCCCCATGTGACGGCTGTGCCATCACTATGCGACTTATTTTAACCTGTGTTAGGAGTGCGGGCATCACGAAGGCCTCGTCGAGTGTTTAGGGTCAACCTCAGGACTCCAGATGTCTCCCGTCTGGCTCATCTCCCACGCTCTGATTCATACTTCGTCCTTTTCGTCAACCCTGCCGTAATTACTAAAGTCTGGAGTAAACTTGTCTATTCCACGCGCAGACATACAAACAGACGTAAGTCGCTGCACTGTGGAAGTTGGCCTGTGTTCCACTTGAAATGCTAACGGAAATGGCACAACTCGAGAGCCGCTAGGAATTTCGGTGGGGTTAACCGAAACTCCTGGTTGCTCTGGCGATTAGTACCTCATTGGAAGTGACAACACACTCTCAGCTCCGAAAATAAGCCAAATTTCACTTTATCTTTTAACTACAAAAAGTGATTTGATAAACTCTCGAATGAGGGTGCGGAGAATATTCCCCTTCCCCGTAGACTAATCAACAGACGAAATGTAATGCGATAAGCACATAGATGTTAGTCAGGCGAGTTGAGTGAAACAATCCCTTTCCAGATTTCCAAAATGGGCCTCTCCTACTTCCGTCACTTTTGGCATCTCATCGACCTCCTCGTCATCTCACTCAGCGTCGCCTGTGTCTGTCTCAACGTCTACAATCGCGTCATTGTCAAGAGTCTCCTCAGCGACGGCATTTCTCCCCACGGCGTCTACCCCGAATTCGGGCATATCGGCTACACATCGCTGCAGTATAAGCGTCTACTCGCCATCCGCAGCTTCTTCTCCCTCATCCAGGTACAGAAGAGATTCAACAATTTCTCCTCTTCTGGTGCTTATCTGAAAAATCCTCTCGTAATTCCACCTAAAAGTTGCCACTGCGATGTTAGAGAGAACCGCCTCTTTCGCGTATCGAGTCTCCGAATTCTGTTTGGAAGACTAAAATAGTTTGAAGAAATTGGCATGAGGAATTCCAGGATAAAGTCTTCAAGGAGCCGCGAAACTCTCCACTCTACGAAACTTCTTAAAGTCTACATTTCGACACTAAACTGCAGGAGATGTAATTACCCCCTGCTCTGTATTTTTATTGCATTAATAACACGATAATTACTTTTTTTTAGATTTTCAAGTTCGTCAGTTCCAGCGAGACTATGGGCCAGTTGACAGCGACAATAAACTACGCCACCTATGATATGATCGGTTTCACAATCATGTTTGGCATTGTCTTTGCTGCTTTCGTGCAAGCTGGAACCCTCATGTTTGGATCAACCAGTTCCGAATTTAAGTCGTTCGACCTCACAGCGTATGTCTGGGACAGCCATTTTATATCCATTTTGATCTCTCTCTAGATTCGCCCTCTACCGTATCATCCTCGGAGACTTTGATATGTCGGCAATCAAGGCTGCACACATTTTCCTAGGACCTCTCTACTTCATAATTTACATCTTTTTTGTCTTTTTTGTCCTTCTCAACATGTTCTTGGCGATAATCGGAGAAGCCTATGCAAAAGTTAAGGAGGATATGGCGAAACGTAAAAATGATTTCAAGTTTATCGGATATATTCGCTATGTAAGTGGCTTGAATCCCCCCTAAATCATCCCTTCAACCATCCATCAGCCAAGTTATCTATCCTCCATCCAGTTTTTCCTCCCTTCACTAATTCTCCCACCTATTCGAGTTGCATGATCAGCGCATTCTATTCTGTAGAATACGAAGGAGTTTTTTGCGAGGTTCTCGAAGCGAAGAAGAATGCCTCTGGACAAGGTTCTCGAATCCGCTGGTGTGGGGGATCAAATGGAGCTTACCTTCGGCAATTGGAGACGTGCCATGAAAAAGTAAGTCCGCATTGACTTTAGATCCTGAAAGCATCGAATTCCTCGGTGCCTTAAATATTGCTTACCTGGAAAGATGTTTTCCGTCTCTATAGAAAAGTCGTACTTGAAGCAAAACATGATAGAGAAGACTGTATAGTTGCGGTACAAACTTTTGTGACAAGAATAGATTGTTTACCTTGTTAGATAAGGCCACCGCACCTTCAATTTTAGTGCTGGCTACTCAGAACTTGAGACGAACTTTCTCTTCCACAAGTACGACAAGGACGGCGACAATATGCTGGATTTCGTGGAACGTCGTCGAATGCGGGAGGACTTCTCCTTGGGTGTAAGTCATCTTCTGAACAATTTTCCTTTTTACCAGATCGCTTTTCAACCGCCTGACTCTGATGATGAGAACACAAAGGCCGATGATCATGGAAAGTCACAAGAACCGAAAAAGGATCTGGTAGGTTACCATTCGTCCAAACACTCCGACGTCAAATGTCGTTCCACCCTTCACACCCTCATCCGCCTCTCCTCTTTTCTAGTTTGCTGATCCTGAAGACTGTGAGGAGCTAATCGAACGCATAGGAGACGTGGAAGAGGGCGTCAACACAGCGGTTAGATACATCTGCTCAATTCTGAGCAAAATTGAACACGCTGAGCGCCAGAGGCGAAAGGATGAACATGCGCTTCTAAAGGGCATCATCTAACCTCGTTTTCATTAAAATTTACTATAAAAAGGACCACCATACGGACTATAACATTTTCTGTTGCATTACGATTCGGAAAAATAAAACTACCACCCTCCCACATCACGGCGGATACAGCACAATGTTAAAGAATACTTCAAAATGTTAAACAAAAATATAACACTTAGGTAGTAGCAAAATTAACAAATGTTTTACATAACAAAGACACTAGTTGGTGAAAACTGAGGAAACGACGAGTAGAACTCAGTCAATTGACATATTGGCTTGGTGACTCTCAGCCAGAGGTTGGACACCCCTCTTTTGAATTCCGATATGTCCTTCTGTTTGTCCTTTTTCCCTTTTTCACCTTTTTCCAATACACCCTTTCCACGAGCTGCTGAGACTTGATAAGTTGTCGCACCTACCAAGATCGTGGAGGGCGTCATCCTTGGCTTGATGACCAGAAAAGAAAGCAGAATATCAACGTTAGTTAGATATTCACAACTATTAATCATACTTGGAATTTGAAAGTACCCTTTTGTCAGATATCTCCTCTTCTTCTTTTTTTCCTTCTTCATCTGCCTCTAATTCACTGTCGGCAATCGTAATCGCAGCATCAAATACTTCAGCAAAAGCGGGTGGAATTCTATTGATAGGCAGACCAACGAATTCCTCTCCAACAGCTGGCAGCTGTTCATCATCGAGATCGGAAAAGTAGGGGTGCAAAAGAGCCTGCTGTGCATTTATACGAGATGCCGGGTCGTAGAGAAGAAGAGCCTACACCAAAGGCGAGATATAAAACTTTTAACAGAATTTCGGACTCCCACATAGGTAATAAACAAGGGAAAGGAAGTGCAGTTTTCAAAATAAAATGTGCACACCTCCAAAGTGAGGTTTACTCACAGTTAATAAATCACGACCCTGTGTGTCAAACGATTGCATTATTTTGTCCTGAGAACAAAGTCTATTTGAATGCCATGCAGGAAATGATTTGGGATTGTAATTGCGTAGCTTCGACACACCGGGCCAGTTTTCCTCAGTAGGTATTCCCATTGTTCGAAATATGTTGAAAAGTTGATCAATTTCCGAGTCACCATGGAAGAGGGGATCTCCCGTAGCTATTTCCGCAAACATGCAGCCCATAGACCACATATCCACACCGCAACAATACAAAGTTTCGCCCAACAGAATTTCAGGGGAGCGATACCAAAGTGTAACAACCTGTAAAATTTAGAAAAATTAGTCAAGTCCATAGACGCATGGATGGAAGTTTACCTCATGGGTTAACCTCCGCAGCGGATAGCCGAACGACCTCGCTAAACCGAAATCAGCCAGTTTGACGACATTTCGTTCGGTATCAACCAATATATTTTGTGGTTTCAAATCGCGGTGAATAATGCGTCTTGCGTGGCAATATAGAAGAGCTTGAAGCATTTGATACATGAATAACTACAGTGGAAATAAATCCGAACAAGGCTGTACTTTAACAGTTTCGGGAGGTAGTCCGCCCGTTTTGCAATTGTGATCTAGATAACGCCGGAGATCCACGCTCAGAAATTCGAAGATTAGGTATAGGCGGCCATGATCCAGGACTACCTGCTCTAAACTAAAGGAGACATAAATATATAAGGACTTACGTCACTATATTGGGATGTTGTAGCTCTTTGAGCAACGCAATTTCTCTAATTGCTGTCGAAGGTACGCCTTCATCGAAATTTTCCAGTTTAATTCTTTTCATGGCCTTAAGTTGCCCCGACTTCCTATTTCGGCATTTGTACACAATTCCGTATGTTCCTAAAGTGGGTACATAAGACAACTCTTTATCAAACCTTCACCAATTTTCTCAAGTCGGAAGAAATCCGAGAGCACGTATTCCGGCATCCCCTTCGAATATTGAAAGCGGGTCTTGTGAAGTGATCATTTTTCATTGGTTACTCGAAGGTCAATGGGCCTTTAAGTACTTTCTATTATTAAATTGTCAATCAGTTAATCATTTAACAACTCGCAAACCCATACATATATGTTTATCTACATTGTATAAACTATGTATAATTAGACCAAATATTATAGACGTGTTAGCGTGTTAATCATTCACTGCGGTTCCTTAAAATCGACCATACATTTGTTGCGATTAAAGGGAGCGCATTAACCAGTGCAATGCTTATGCGCAATGGTTCAACAATTTTTATTGACGTACCCACTAAATAACTCTAATTTGACTTTATCTACTTTCCCCAGATGCTACTTATAAATACATGAACTGTTAACAACCTAAAGATTTTGAGGGTAATTTACATTGCGCAATGGCTAGATAAATTTCATTGTCATATAATCATCCATGTACTTACACTATTAATACTTTCTATAATATGTGTCACTTAAGCATCATTAACCCTCAATATAAGTTTAAATAATCACTTTGAAAACCACACCGAATAGTGTAATTTGTGCAAGCAACGTGAAATACATATACCGATTGCACATTTCTTATCCTACCTCATCCATCTTAGTCTAATCATCCAATTTTGGGTGCACAAACGGAAAACCCTAAAGCTGGTGGGGATTTTCTGTCGCATATCTAAATGGCTTTTTCCAGCCTTCCGCCCCACGAAAGGACAAAGTATTAAACGAAAGTACATTTGTTTTATCAGAAACTTCTGAAATTAATCGCGTTCAGCGTCTGTCAACCGCAATCAAGATCTCTCGGAGACCAAATATTATAGTCAGATGGCGGATAACTGCACATTTCATTGTTATACCCTGCGTGCTTAATTTGAATTCTCACGAGTTATTACTAAAATGGTTTCAAGATCCAAATACACGCATTTGTTAAGGAAATGAAAGCGCCGGTGGTGCGGTGGGACTGTTACGAGACCAAGCCGTCATTAACTCCAGCCCAGGAAAGCCTGTCTCTTAAAAAATTAAAGCACTCATTGGAGAACACAATGGAAAATTATAGCAGGAGTGCCTAACTCCCTAATTTAAGAGGCTTCATCATACTCGAAATAGAATTTCTTTTATCTTATCCTACCCTCTTTCTTACTCTGCTGAGATGATTAACTTCAATCAAGTGTTGGATAGGGAGAGAGCGGTTAAGTTATTAGATTCATTAATTTCTTGGCACTTCCCAAAGGAGCTACAAACAAGTTCTCTCAATTAGTGACATTCTCGGCGCAAGCCTAATTGAGTTGTTGGTGTGTAGTAGAGAAACGGTAACTTTTTGACCGCTTTTCTGCCTGCTATATTAGTCGCGTTAAAACACATGCATATCCGAGTGTCAGGGGTATACAGCAGCAGTATAGTGAGATTTTCCATAAATTACCGTCAAGTAAAAAATTCAACTGTTAAGTTAATTACCCTTAATTAATGCTACTAAACATTGTTCTGCGTTTCTTTTCTTCATACCTAATGACGAGTGCCTGTCAAAAACGTCTTGCGCCTCGTGAAGTGCCCCGTCGGTATATAACTGTGGTGTGATGTGGTATTCTTTTAAACTCCGCTGTCTCTGCTGAATGCAACGAGTTAAAGTTGTGACCTGGACAACGGATGTTTTGTGTGCGACTATGTCCCTCCACGGACAAACAGTTGGGGGAAGACGCAAAGACGCTACTGTTAATATATATCAGTAGCCGCGGAAATAGTAGACAGATTTAGACCTACATATTTTCGCTATTTGGTGAATATTTTACAATGGCAATTCAGAATCTGCCCGCAAATATTTGATAAAAATAGGTGAAATTAATGATGTTGGAATGGAAACCATGAAACGATTGTTTTGTTTTAGTTCTTTGTTTCGATTTCGACAGTTTTATTTGTACATTTCAAAGGTACTCTTCTTACAAAACCCATTTTATTTTGCTTTTACCTTATGGGAGCGAAAGTGTACGAGGCTGATTAAATTATAGCGCGCTCAACAAGGAAAAATACTCTTTCGATCCCGATAATTTCGTTCTGGCAATTTGTATTGTCAACGAAGCATCGAGAAGGAGGAATGCGCAGGCTCATGATGGAGACGAGGATGAGGAAGAAGGTCCGACATCCGTGGTATCCGATTCACACACCGAGCTGTAGGTGAACTCGAAATTGAATTAGGATCTGGGTGTACACCAGCGACTGTTACAACATCTGTGTACCGGTCTTATTGAAAAAAAATAGGAACGCATTGCCTAATAAGGAAAAAAATTCAGTTCCTGTTGATAAATTAATTTTTCTCCAAGATGCAATTTGACCACATGTTTCATGCTGAACAAATATTTCTCCGACCAATTATTTTCTTTCTGGGGATTACGAATAATTTGTAATAACGGGAAAGAAAATGAAACAGACCTTAAATCGTTTATTAACAATGCAGAAGTTTCCCTTTAATTATTACCTTTTTGGGTACTGTGGCGCATTTTGAACGAATGAAATTTAAGAATGAGAAGGTAACTGCACCAGACTATGAATTGTTTATTAACTTTCGTCTAAACATAAGTAGTAACGTGAAAACTGACCCACTTAAGCAAATTATCTCAAAAGAATTAACAAATTTAATAGCTTCTTCAAATAGGCAAAGATTTATGTGGGCGCGTTAAAACTACGCTATATTTTCGCCCACGTTCAAAACAAAAACCCCTAATGTTTTAATTGCCTGAAAATATATTTTAAGGTTCATTCATATTATTACCAAGGAAGTGTTGGACCCACTGTGAGGTACTTTTTGAAAATAGAATTGAAAGTCTTGCCAAAAGTTCACCCATCGGCGGGCATGACTCGCCAAATGGCAACTCAGGCCAGCAGCCAAACCTCGCACAACTCGGTTTGGTCGGGCGTCTGCGTGCACGTCCACGAGCTACCGCGGGACAGCAGCGACCAAGGACGCTAAGACGCAACCGGGGAGCGGGCAGAGACCGGAAGAAAGTGTGCCCAGCCCGCAGCCAAGAGCTGTCACAAGCAGTGACACGCCTTCAAGCGCCGCACACCGAAACACACCCCCCCCCCCCCAGGAAATCCACTTTTCCCGTTCACGTTCCACGTCCCAACGTCCACGGATGCTCGCAATTTCGGCTCGCACGTGCCGATTTTCGTCTGACTTTACCCGAAACAGCGTCCACCCCGCGTGTTGTCGCGCCACGGCAGCGCGAGCAACGCCAACTCGCCGACTTGGCTGTCAGTGCAAATGACACAACTAAGGGCGACCAACGGCGAGGGCGTCCCAGACTATCACCACTCACTGTGTCAACTCTCAGACCCCTGCCATATCCCCGCCCACCGCCCCGCCACCGCTCACCCCCTCAACTCAAGTCGGTGGAAGCCCTGCACTTTGTCTACGCCCACCGGGAACTTCAACGTACCGAAATGTTGCCGAAAGAGAGCTTTACACCTATTAAGTTGGAGTCTGGCTAAACGAGCTTAGAAATGAGTAGAGCAACAGAAGGGGCCACTTCTTTCCACGCTATTTTGTATTGATCACGTCAAGTATGCCATTTGATAAGATATGAATTATTTCTAAACCTCACGAATGATTAAGAGTGTTATAACTGCGTCTTTTTGGTTGTTTGATTCCTTTAGACTAAAAAATAAGTGATAATTTTGAGAGGCAAAATATTAATCGGCCGTTGAAATAGCGGGTGAATGGGGAGATGCGAAATTTAATACTGCAGAGAGTTAACAACTGCCAGCGTGGGCAGGAACTGCAGGCTTTTGCCGTCGTTCAGCTTTACCGACAGTCATTTTGTGCGCGTTGATTGCGCATGCTGCATTTCCTTTTTTCTTCTTTTTTAATTACCGTTTAGCGCATTTTTCAACGCAACAGTTCAGACTCAGTTGACGGCTTCCACACTCGTCGCTCTTACTGGCTCCTCTTCTCTCCTCCTCGTCAGCGCACACCGGCCCCCCGTTCACCTGATGGTTTATTCCCTCGCGGTGGCGCTACGAACAGCACCTTCGTGCCTTCAAAAGACGTTGCGTGCGAGTTATTTCCTGCTCGAGCGCTGATTAGCACGTTGGAACTATGACGAGTGGTGCCATTAAGTAGACTGGGCGAAAATCCTCACATCGTTAAATTATATTTACTCAAATTCCTTCCATTGGCAAGTCGCTTACGGCCTTCTCTGAAAATTCCCTATTTTTAAGCCCTTCATAAATTATTCAAAGGTACAGTAGCATTGCTATCGCATTTCCTTCTCCTAAAAATAATTCGCAATCGGAGAAGACAATAACCGCTGGGAGGATGTCGCTTGATAAGGAAACGCGGTAAAGTCACATTGGAGAGGAGTTAATTTGTCAAAAGTCATGGGAGCGCCATGTGCCCGTCGGGCGTTGTCATCAGGCAGAGACGATGCGTCGAACAATTGCAATTGCCAGGTCCGGATTTCCTCTCCAGTCCATTCATTGTGCCCAGACATTGAACAGAGTCGCAGCTGCGTGTCTGATTCCCTGGTCAGACGCAAGTTCACGCATAGTTGCGCGTGTGTGTGTGTGTGTGTGCACGGGATTCCTCATTCCTCACACGTCGTCGTCATTCCTCGCCTCGTCAGTCGGTTGACTTCGTCCGTGACGCTTAACCATACTCTAATTGCCGAATGGAAATCTAGGAGACCAATGCCGTATTCCATCTTCTTCTTCTTCTTCTTCTTCTTTGCTTCTTTACTTTGCTTATCGTGCGCCCATGTTTAACACGGCTGCATGTACGACAGTGCTCAGGGTGGACTCAACTTGACGCATTCCACGCTCTGTCGTCACGGTGAGGGGACGAAATGGGCAAATTTAGTTCTGTCGCCGAGGAGTATTCCACCATCTTTGTAATTCCCCGAGTCTAAGCACCCAAAATGGGTGATTAGACTCGGGTGGGCCTGGTGGGCAATTAAGAAAGTGTGCCCAACTTGACTCTCCATAGGCAGCATCAACGTGGCACGACGCGGTGAAGGCTCTTCGAAAGGCCCATTCAAAAGCATTTACAAGGCAATGAAATAGAACACTTGAAAAGAGTAAGGTGGGTACTTAAATGAGAAAGAGGCTTGTCTTAGCTACTGGCGAGTGTGCAAAATCATCCCCCCAACTACTCTTCTCGGCTAACAACAGCACGTCTATTGTTAGTAATCCTCAAGAAGGCATGAATGGGTAGTTGTGTGTGCGGATGGCATTCCGGAGGCGTCGTCCCTCCTCCATTCCTCCTCCTCCATTCCTCCTCCTCCACTCCTCCTCCATTTCGCCTCCTCGTCACCAAACGCGTGTCGGTGGTCTTCCTCCCCGTGGCTCCTTGCCGGAACGCCAGTGTTGTGAAACCACGGTGGGGCACTTTTCCCACTGGTCACTTCGTCTCCGAGTGCCTCATCCACGTTTTCCTCGAGGCGCGGTGAGCTGCGCTGCGGGTTCCAGTTGAACTCGTACATGGCAAGTGAATGCGACTCGCGTCTCGTTTCCACGCCGTTGCGATGACAAATTAATTAAGGAGTGAGTAATAAAAATGGGAAATTTTTACGAAAAGACTTATAATTTGTAACTAGGAACATCGAGAGCATTTACAATGTGTCTCCCTCAGTCGCAGGTGGACATAGACTAAACAAAAAGGCCAGTTTTAAGGCTTTCAAACACCAATGATTATAAAAAAGCGTCGAATTCAAGCCACCGCAAAAGCCGAGCACGTAGCTTCACCAAGCATTTCTCGGCACTTCTTGATGGCAGCAGTGAATTTCTCCCTTCTCGATAGAATTCCCTTCGCACACGTTTTGACACGTAACAGACACGACTGCAGAGCAAAACAACGTGCGGTCGGTTGTTTTTTTTTCTTCGAACCAGTAAAAATGCAGTTAAGTAAACTGAGGTTACAATTCTCAAAGCCGCAGGAAATAGTCAAAATCCCACCCAAATTTTTGCAAACAAGGATACAAACCGCTGGGGGTTTAATTAATCATTCCAGGCGTAAAATTACCGTCGCGTATTATAAATGTAGGCTTTTTGTTTGTAATTAATCACATGAGCTGCTATGAGGTTGATGCTCAATTCGATTACGAGTACTGAAAAAGCGAGAATGAACTGCAGATTTTATCTGCAAAGTGCGACAGCCAGACATAAAAACAAACGCCATTCCATGGATTCATAAACATTGCCTGGAGGGTGGGCTATTCAGGCCGAGGCGAGGTTGAGACACACCGGAAGGTGAACCAGGGGGAAAGTACGCTAGGGCAAGTGGTTTGCCATCTGGGAAAATTTCGCCGACGTCGCCGTCGCTGCCGTCGACGTTGTTGACATCCAGGGCCTGAGCGAGGAGATTAGACGGTGGACGAGATGAACGTCGAGATGCACACGTCGTATACTCAATTGTCCTGGTACGAATGCCCATTCGAGTCCTTGACGTCAACCAGCCTTGCACGTGGAGGCGTCAGAGTGAGAGGTAGAAGACTGTTACTCTGGTGAAAAATGAACTTAGTGAATGGAATCTATGTATGCCAGTCCCCCAACGGTGTAGTGCGTGGCACAAAAAGGGAGTACAGAAGGAGAATGACGGCAAAGGTGCTGGGCAGAAGAGGAGGTGTCCGTAGGGAGGCCAAGACTGCCTCACTGAAACCACTCTTCGCAGTAGATGTCCCCAACAAGTCTCCTCTTGCGCTGCCCTAAAGTGAGGCAGACTTTGTCAATGTAAAAAAAGTACCAAAGCTCCATCTTGAGTATTATTTCGTTTCCGCATAAGTTGAATGGTAAAGCCATCTTCCGGTGACACTGCGAGGTAATACATGGCTTAGTTGACATTGAAAATAAAATCGTAATTCGCTTTAGCAACATCACTCCGCTTGTCGCTCATCTTTTGTAAGTAGTATGTGTCGAGAGGTGAAGCACGGCCATGAAGCGTGCGCAGGACAGACCTTCTCCAATTTCTCTGCCATCCGTTGGGATTAATTTGTGATGAAAGTCTGTCGTCTGCAGCGCTCGAGTGGATTGATGCTAGCTGAGGAGTGAGTTTTCCCTTGGATATGTTTTAGACACGGAAATTTGGAGGCACCCTTTCAACGGGTAGACTAAACTTTACCAAAGGCGAGTAAAGGTTGGTAATGAGAGTAAACATCGAGAAAGTATGAGCAAAATGCGAAGCAGAATGAGAGTAGGAGGAGGAGAAGGAGAAGACGAGGAGGAAGAAAGACGCGCAGGAGGAGAGAAGGGGGAGTCCAGGAGAGAAGACGAAGACGAGAGGAGGAGGGGGCAGGAGAAGGTGTCGTATAAGGCATCGTGTTTGGCATTCACCGCGTGCCTTAATTCGATGGCTAACAAAGGCTCCGGGGTTGAACGCCATCTCACGTGCCTACAATCTTCGCTAACGCAGACGTCGCATCACTTACCTGACAACAAGTCCGCTTGAGCAGAATGTGGATCGAAAGGGGAAGATATACATTTTTGCCAAAGTAATCGCAATTCCGAGGTGTCCATTTACTCACTCGGCGCTCCAATTTTTGTGGATTTGGCTCAATCCCGCTTATTCAGTGAGCTCCTCCGAATGTCTCCTGGTGCATCCGGCAACCCTAATCATGGCTGATTAGATGCGTCTGAGTGGCACATTTGCCTTAACAACACGAAATGACTCATTGCATGAGTCATTCTAGAATCGAAGTGGGAGACTTATTGCCTCTTTTAGATCTACTAAACAAAACCCCAGCTGTGGAGAACTGATTCCTCTCCTCTCCCCAAGTGAGTAACGTGGCAGGAACAGATGGGGTTGACGATAGTTATCTGACACGCGAGTGGCTGACTCCTCCACCTAGCTAGGAGGCAGGCCAGTTTGCTACTCCCCTACATTCTTTACTGGGAAATTGCCAAAAGCTCACATCCACTCGCTCCCTCGCACTCGCTTGCTCGTCCACGCAAAGTGCGTGCGCAGAGCTAGATGAAATATACGTCTACATCCCCCCGCCCCCTCCACCCCGCTGTTTGCCCAACCTCCCCACGCTCTTCCTGCCCATTCTGCCTGCCTCTGAGGCAGGCAGGGGGTGGAAGGGGGGACGGTGGAGGGGAGAGAGAAGGAGACAAACTCACCTGCCCAAACTGCCATGTGTTTGCGGCTCCGCGTGCGCGCGTACGAGCGCGCACTCGATGCTCTATCGATTTTGGTGCGCGCGTGAGCGTGTGCGTACGTGCCTGTGCTCGCACGTACGCGAGCGCGCATATGCTTTTATATACGTGGATGTGTGCGCGCTTCTGCTTCTTTCAGGGTGCGCACGTGCCACTACCGCCCACCGCGCGGACCGCGTAGAGACGGTAAAAAGGCATTTCGCCCACTTCCTCTACTCCACACTTTGAGTATGATGTGTTTCGATTGCCAGGTTTTCGTGCAGCTCCTAATTTCCCGCATCGAGCAGAAATGGCGACGATAGGGGAGGAAGATGGGGGTAAAATTGGCAAGCTGCTTGTGCACTGTGTTTAGCGCGTGAGTTTCTAGAAATGCAATAGGTTACAGTGTAAAAATCATGAATAGAGGGAAAGTCCCTGTTTATGGAACTGTCGTTCTCACTGATTGCAATATACAATTAAAATTTCCTATCTACTTCTAATAAAATGGAAATACAATTACCGTCGCAAATATAGAATCAAAGAATTAGAAAAATTGTTCATTTATTTACATGGTGCAGTAGCTTAGAGCGTTACTATCACCATACTTTTCCCCTTAAACTTGACCGTCATTCTCTCACTTCAGTAAGGAGACCGTGAAGGTATGGCATCCCTTTGAGTTTACCGAAAGATATGGTCACATCCTCGCTTCTCTCACCACCTATCTGACACAGTCTAGGAGCTGGAACTATGAAGGAGTCATTTGGAAAAACTGCCTCAATCAACTGTAAATACATTTTCGCCCTGGGCGGAAGTGAAATTTTTTTCGCTGTCCCTCTTCTGGTGCAAGTGGACAGATGGATGGATGTAGTACTACCAACACAAGAGAGAAAATGACAGCGGGAAAAGTCCCTCCTTCATTACGTGTGATTGAGTTATTCTTACAAGAAGTTGTTTTAATCGTCAGAGGGCAAAGAGGCCTGACAATGCTGCTATGAGGCATCATCGTGTGTGTCTGGTGACTCGACACATTTGCTTGATAATTCTAATCAGATTTGGCAGTTTAGTTCCCTTTCTTATAAGGCAATATTACAAAAAGACTGCAATGAGACCAAGTGCTGTCAAATTCTATTTAATAGGAGACATTAACTGAACTTACTTTCAACACATCTCCGTTTTATTTTAGTTCAGGACTCTTATGTGATCCCCATCTTTGAGTTAATGTGGAATAATTGAGTCGTAGACTCAAGCTACACTGAACAGACTCTTAAAGCAGCAAACCAACTTAACCAAGTGGAGGTTATAGACACCTCCACAATCGCTAAAGTGGATAAAAATGACAGAAATTGCACAACTTGACTTTTCCTCCAACAGTCCAACTCACCGAGTGGCAGAATCTCTGGTTCCCTGTCCTCAAGCCAGCTGCCTCTGTGTCGATTTGAGCGGGGGATGAGGAGAGGCGTGGGCTACCGCTGTCCCACAGATGTGCTGCCATTGGCCGAGCCATTTCTGCCACTGCGAAGCTCCTCCAGTGGGGCGGACAGACGTTCGAGTGGGTGAGTACAGCTTCCACCGTGTACGCGCGCGTTCACGTACAGTTGTACGCACGCACTTGCATACACACGCACGCACGGACGCACTTAGGCATACACGTACGCACCTGAGCCCGCGTACGCCAGCGAAAATGCTCACATACGCACGGACATATGCATGTGAGGCGTGGAGTTGGCTTTTCACTTAAACATTACTTTCCCAATGCTACCACTCCTGCCTGCGCAGTCCGGCACGGGGGAAAGTTAAGTCTCCGTGAAGGATTCGGTGAAACGAGCCATTACCGCCATTCTGCACTCATTCAAATCCACCAGAGTAGCACAATTTTATGCCTCCGGGCTAAGTATGTCAGACGTGAAAAAATGCCGCAACTGAGATAAGAACCAGTAGTTAGCCATAGTTACCTTCACACTGCAGAACGATTTCTTTGTGTGACGAGGTGGTCGAGTATTTGTACTTCCCTAATCAGCAGACAAGAGAGAGACACACTTTTCCACAATGGAATGAGAATAGGTGGGAAAATCCAAACCCATAATCGAGCAGTTCAATAGGATTGAGGCTATGTGCGGTGAACTACACTTGAGTAAAAGTTTTGCGCTTAGGTGGAAGAGCCAAAAAAGGCGATTTATGTCGTATTATGTGTGTAGGCGTTTGTTGAAGGAAGAGAGTCGTCCTTACCTATTCGAGGGACGAAGAGGGGAGTAATGTCTTCAGAATGGCTGTTTACCAAGCATGGAAGGCAATTTTGTTTGATGAAAGTCACTCCCTACTTCTCGCCGTGGCCTTTAGCGCTGCAAACGAGCAGGACGATGACCAGTTGGTGGACGAGACCAGTAACGCTGGCCCCAGGCCTTTCACGAAAGTAAAATCGCCCACCATCAGAGGCGCAATACGTCGGCATCGACTGGCACCAGTCAACTTAATTTTCGTCTGACCGGCCACCAGGCGACAAAGACGTTCGTGAGAACCAAAGCCAGTTTCATTGCAGTGGGAAGGAAGACATTCGGGCCGGAAAGACGAGGAATTCTGTTCTGTCACAGAGCAGTCAACTGACAGTGAATATAAGGGAAAACAATGTGATTTATAGGAGAGAAAGTTGAAGGGACCCTTAAAATGCCTTGAGTGTGCACATTTAAAGACGATAGGCTGAAAGACACTAACTGTTAATCCACAAGAGAGAAAGATGGAGTATCTATTTCTATCCGAAATGTTGATCACTCCAAAAACTTTCCCATGGTTATCACCAATGAGACTGTGTGAAGAGGAAGACTCGGTTGATATGATCAGAAAATAGGAATATGAGACTAGTGATAGCCATAAGCCAAGTAATTTCTGGAGTTTAGCACAAGCCTCTAGACAACTTTCATATCTCATTCACAAGTAGTGGACTTTGGTGATGATCTGAGCGTCAGTAACTTTTTGGAAAGTACTTTCCATTGTCGACAATTCAGACATTTTAGTAGGCTAACTGTCAGGAAATTTGGATGCTTGGTCGAATTGCCTCAAGGAAGTTGCACATGTGGACAGAAGCTGATTGATATGACGATTGGTAGATGAAGTATTCCTCAACATCTAATGATTATCCGTTAGCAGGACCTTCGGGTTGTTTGGTAAGCGCGGAAAGGACTCCTCTCTCTCTCTCTCTCCCTCAACGCATGTCTCAATGCAAGAACTCGTTTGTGGGCGAGGGAAAGAGTGAAGTGAGGCATTGGTTGATTCGTTGTGTTGCCACCCTGCAATGAATCGACGAATATGTAAACACTTGGAGGTAATAACTTGAAACCACTTTGCGATTGTTGCCCCAAAGTTGGCTTCGCCCAGTCGTCAGTTGGAACAAAGCGGTAACACAAGTTGAAGGCGACGGTAATGAGCGTAAAAGCTCCGTACGAAGCTGTATTGTAAGTAGCAGTGATGTGACTCGCCGGAAACGAGTTCTTCAGTGTGGTCGGAGGGGGAGCTTCTCAACCCCGGGGTATCTCAGTGTTGCGCACTGCGTGGGCTTCTTCGTCGGGCGTGGAGGTGGTCTCGGCTTACGCCAGTCCTGCCTCTCTTCGATGCTTGCGAATGGACAACGTCTGGGAGACATTTTGCCCAGTCTCGCCAGTGCCGATTAGTGGGGCGGAAATGCTGCCTTCACTTGGCGTCTTCCTCAACTCACGCGCCCTTCAATCACGCGCACAACCACACCGAGGGGGAGAGAGGTAGACGCACACAGACACAGAAGCAGAGCAAGGTGGGTCTGTGGGGACCTCATAAATGTTGCAGCGACTCGCGTGATTGGCTCTGCGCGGACTTTTCACCCAAAACAGAGCACAAATTATTAAAGCGCACCTCCTTGAGGCGAGGACACTACCAGACTCCCCACCACCATCACCTCGTTTCGCCTCAAACTCACACCCCACGCCGACCCATGCTACCCCCGTGCTCGCCTCCACTTCCACCCACGCAGCTCAGTCGGTGGTTAATCTCAGTGCTTGGAGTATGCTCTGCACGTCATTGCTTTGGCTAGCAGTCTCTCCATCGTCGCCATCTGAGCCGACAACTTGTTCGTCAGTGCTGAGTTTATCGTGTTGTCAAGACGAAGAGGCCTGTCGTGAACTCGCGCTTTCGAGTGAACTTCGATTGAGGTGGAGCTGGTGGGGCGCCGTGCAGACTAGTGGCACTGTTGTCGCGCCTCCGCCACTAGATCTGTCGGCGGCACCAGTGTCGGTTGTGGAGTACCACCGACCACCACGTCCGTCCACTCGGGCGCCAACTGGAGCATCCATTCAAGCGCACCTCACTCATTCGACGCTGTGTCTTTTGTTCTCGCAATACGCCGAAATCACCGAGGTGAGTGCAGTGTGGCAAGCATGCAGTCCTTTCGTCCACCAGCATGAAGTAGCGAGCAGGGACCGGCGCCCCATTGGTGACACCACCACTGGGAGTGTTGGCCCATGCCCACCTACACCCTCACCCCCTCCCCTCTGCTCCCCCGTCTTTTCTCTGTCTTTTCCCCGTCTCTCTTTTCGCCTGAGAGGCACCCCAATCGGGGCGGTCTTGAGACTTCGTCTGGGGCCATTGGCCTGACGTGGGTGGCAGCACAAATGAGGAAATCGTCTCGACCATGAGTTGGACACACGTGCCTCTGTCCGGTTTGGCACTTCCTGTGGGACGAGGATGGGATGAAGTGTGGGAAGGAGGAACACAAGTTCCTACTCGAGAGCAGAGAGGCTTTCCACGCGCCAATTTGGCTTGGCACTTCACCCACTTGCCCACATGGTGGGCGATGACGCCGACAAGGCGCGGCGATTTCCACGCACCTGCCACGACGCCTGCGTCAGGCGACTGACTCAGATGGGAGGCGGTCTGCCCTGGCCAGCACAACCTCTTCCGCCTTCGTTCCTTCAACCGGCGAAATCTCGCAAGCCAACACACTGGCGAATCAAAATCCTGAGTGGCCCTGATCAGAAACGATGGGATTCGAAGTGGCAGTAGAGGAAAAAAAGTGTGCTAAGTCGTCCCCTATCTATTCTCACTCCATTCCATGCCACGCCTCGCCTCGCCTCGCCACCTCGACCCACCCCGTCCCCCTTCTGCTGGCTCGAGTGATGGGGGAGGCCGCGGGACTCGCATTTGTTGAGACCCACTCCTCAGGTGCTCCTCATCGTTGCACTGCTGTCCCAGACATGAGTTGTTCGTTGTCCCTCGTAGCCTGAGGCGTCGGCGCTGTGCTCACCAATGCGTCCTCAGCCACGCAGTAATAAAAGCACGGTTGGTTGGCTGGTCGGGTGGTCGGTCGGTTGTTTGACGTGGATTGCGCTGTTGGGCCAGAGGGCACTCAGGTGTTGTCAGTACCTCGAGGCAGAAAGGGCGGAGGACAAGGACAAGGAGAGGGACAGCGACAGGGACAGGGATGCGAGAGGTGTGGACGCGTACAGTATCCGGTGCCGCCAATCGAGGCAACTGGCGAACTCTCACTCCAACTACCCACTCCTACTCCCCTTCTCCTCCTTCTCCTCCTCATCCCACACGGAACGCGTTCACCTCTCTGTCATGGCAGACGGCCGGTGTAACCGCCAACGAGCGAGTCTGTCGCCGCGGTATGCGAGGACTGCCAGTGTCTTCCTCATCACCGTGATGCACTGCTGCCCATCAGCTGCCAGTTCGGTGTCAGTCACCAGTTGAGAGTGCGGAATCTGCTTCCGAGCGTGTCGGAGATTTTCTGTGAAACTCATCCCACCCCAACTTCCACTGCAACTGCTCCGAATCCCCTCCATCTCAACTCTCCCCACGCCTTACTTCCATCATACGGGACACATTTTTCAAATTTCCCTCTGCCTACTTGTGACATCTATCCAAAATAGCACACGTAAATTCGCTCCTATTCTTGTCGTTTTAAGGCATCAAACCCGCATTCTAACACCCCGTCGAATGCCATCAACCCGCTCGACGCTACAATACGCTCAATTTCGTGGTGTATCCCGCGTCTCCTGCACCATTTATCTAACTTCAATGGTTCATGAGGTCTAATCAGAGTTGATGTGCCCTCGTTACAACATTTCGCACAACCAAAAATAGTCAGTCTTAATTTCCGTGTTGATTTAAACCAACTCTGACAGTCCCCAATCACCGCCTCGAGTCGGGCATCCTTTGAAATGATTTATCTCAATTAGAGAAGCGTTTAAATTGGACAAATTGAGGGCTGTAAATGAAGTCCATCCAATGGTAGGCAAATTTCCCGCAGTACGAAAATGTGTGCGCATTTCTACCGGCCACCTTTTTGCCCTTTTGGGTATGGTTTGTGCACTGAAGAGGGGAATAGTCAAGTATTTCCAAGGAAAAAAATAAGACATTGGATTCAACTGTGTCTATTTTTAGCGAGACAAATTAGTTTTGCCCTGCTTAACCACTTTAGTACACTCTGCCTATCGTGAGCGTCGTCCTCTCGCTGTATTTCTGTCTGTATTTCCTTCAATCCTGTCTTTCTTACTGAAAGTACACGAAGCAAAGAATATTTTGAGCGTTAACTCTTGCCATATGAGTGGAGAAGGTTTGGACATTTGCCCGATTCCGGTGTTATTAGGTCGGAGGAGGCGGGCGGACTGTGAGATTTGCTGCTGTTGGTGTCCACCGGCGCGGATTTGTTCTGGTGATCATTCGTGACTTTAACAGAATCCCTCTCGACTCAAAGTGACAACTGTCGCCATACGAATAGAGTTTATTTATTTATTGAAAACTATCAAACGGGTGTTTTTTGTCCATTTTATGATTAGTTGCGACGGGGAGAAACATTTGAACGAGCGCCCGATATTCTTAGTTGTAGACCTCAAAATTATTCTTCATACTCATTGCCCAAAATTTTCCCATTTTTATTACTCACTCCTTAATTAATTTGTCATCGCAACGGCGTGGAAACGAGACGCGAGTCGCATTCACTTGCCATGTACGAGTTCAACTGGAACCGCAGCGCAGCTCACCGCGCCTCGAGAAAAACGTGGATGAGGCACTCGGAGACGAATTCACCAGTGGATTAAGTGCTCCACCGTGGTTCCCAACACTTGCGTTCCGGCAAGGAGCCACGGGGAGGAAGACCACCGGCCCGTGTTGGTGACGAGGAGGCGAAATGGAGGAGGAGTGGAGTGGAGGAGGAGTGGAGGAGGAATGGAGGAGGACGACGTCTCCGGAATGCCATCCGCACACACAACTACTCGTTCACGCCTTCTTGAGGAGTTGCTAACAATTAGACGCGCTATTGTTAGCCGAAGAATAGCTGGAGGATGATTTACACTCCTCAGTAGATGGAAAAGGCTCTTTTTCATTTAAGTACCCACCTACTTTTTTCAAATGTTATATTTCATTGCCTTGTAGTACTTTAAAATGGATCTTTCGAAGGCCTTCACCGCGTCGTGGTAAGTTGATGCTGCCTATGGAGAGTGAAGTTGGGCACACTTTCTTATCCCACCAGGCCCACCCGAGTCCAATCACCCAATTTGGGGTGGACAAGCGGGGAATTATACAAGTGGCAGAAATTGTCTTGGTTACAAAACTAAATTTGCCTGTTTCGTCCCTCCACCGCGACAACGAGCGTGGAATCCGTCAACTTGAGTCCACACTGAGTACATGCAGCCGTGTTAAACATCGGCGCACGATGAGCAAAGGAAAGACGAAGATGGGGATACAGCATCGGTCTCCTGGATGTCCATTCCGGCAATTGGAGTATCGTTAAGGCGTCACGGGACGAGGCGGAGGAATTGAGGACAACGTCTGAGGAATCCCATGCACACACGCGCAACTATGCGTGAACTTGCGTCTGACCCCAAGGAATCAGACATGCAGCTGCGACTCTGTTCAAATGTCTGGGCACAATGAATGGACTGAGAGAGGAAATGCGGCATTTGTCAATTTGTTCGACGCATCGTCTCTGCCTGATGACAACGCCCGACGAGCACATGGCGCTCCCATGACTTTTGACAAGTTAACTCTCCTCCTCTTGGCTACACAACTAAATTTGCCCATTTCGTCCCCCCACCGCGAGGGAATATACCATCAAGTGAAGGTGCGGGCCGGTGTGCTGACGAGGAAGAGGAGTGCTGACGAGGAAGAGGAGGAGGCGGAAGTAAGGGCGACGAGTGTGGAAGCCGTCAACTTGAGTCGGAAAGATGCTAAAACGATAGTTGAGGAAAAGAAGAAAGAGGAAATGCAGCATGGCGCAATCGACGCGGCACAAAGTGACTGTCGGATAAAGTTGAACGACGACAGCGTAAAGCCTGCGTTCCTGCCCACGCTGGCAAATTATTAACGTCTCTGCAGTATTAAATTTCGTCGCATTCTCCCCATTCACCCGCTATTTCAACGGCCGACCAATATTTTGCCTCTCCGCAATTATCACTTATTTTTAGTCTAAAGAATCAAACAACCAAAAAGCGCAGTTGTAACAGACTCTTAATCATTCGTGAGGTTTAGAAATAGAGATATTCTTATCAAAATGGCATGCTTGAAGTGATCAATACAGTAAATAGCGTGGAAAGTGGCCCCTTCGGTGCTCTTCTCATATTCTAAGCTCGTTTAGCAGACTCCAACTTAATGGTGTAAAGCTCTCTTTCGGCAACATTTCGGTAAGTTGAAGTTCCCGGTGGGCGTAGACAAAGTGGCAGGGCTTCCACCAACTTGAGTTGAGGGGGAGCATATGGCAGGGGTCTGAGAGTTGACACAGTGAGTGGTGATAGTCTGGGACGCCCTCCTCCGTGCGTCGCCTTAGTTGTGTCATTTGCACTGACAGCCAAGTCGGCGAGTTGGCGTTGCTCGCGCTGCCGTGGCGCGTACAACACGCGGGGTGGACACTGTTTCGGGAAGTCAGACGAAAACCGGCCACGTGCGAGCCGGAATTGCGAGTATCCGTGGGACGTGGAACGTGAACGGGAAAGGTGGATTTCCTTGGGGGGGGGGGGGGGGCGTGTTTCGGTGTGCGGCGCTTGAAGGCGTGTCGCGGTTGTGACAGCTCTTGGCTGCGGGCTGGGCACACTTTCTTCCGGTCCGCCCCGCTCCCCCGGTTGCGTCTTAGGCGTCCTGGTCGCTGCTGTCCCGCGGTAGCTCGTGGACGTGGCACGCAGACGCCCGACCAACCAAGTTGTGCGAGGTTTGGCTGCTGGCCTGAGTTGCCATTTGGCGAGTCATGTACGCCGATGGGTGAACTTTTGGCAAGACTTTCAAGTCTATTTTCAATAAAGTAACCTCACAGTGGGTCCAACACTTCCTTGGTAATAATATGAATGAACCTTAAAATATATTTTCAGGCAATTAAAACATTAGGGGTTTTTGTTTTGAACATTGGCACCACTCTACCAGGAGGGAAGACTTTTCTTTCATCGGAATGCCTTTTCCCTTGGACCCTCATAAGTAAGGCACAAGTTGATGCCACCTCGTTGAGAAATGTCTGCTCTGCCTTGATAGATCGACACACGCCGTGTCGCTTCTTCGCCTACCGTCCAATTCTGTGTATTTTCTCCCCGTGGGAAAATACTTCAAGGGTATTTGTTATCACGCCTCCTCGGAACACCCCATTTCGGGCCAAGGTGTAGAACTTAAAAGTGAACTGGTTTCCTTCACCTGCGCCTTTCTTATTTTTCTGTACATTTGCCCATCTACATCGGAGGTCTTTTTTGTGACACTCTTCTCGTCCCTTTAGCCAGGCGACCTATTTATCCGGAGAGAGAACCACTAGGAAGCTATTGAATTAGGCGATTTCTGGGATTGGAACTTAAGTAATCTGTTTTACTCGTGCGTTTGGACCTTCTCGTTTGACCATTTGTTCGTCAGCTTCACCGCCGCGATGTTCCTCTTCTACTACTCCACGACTCGGTATTTTTCGAACAATCAACCCCGCCTAGAAATTACACTGAATCGCAGAAACAAGTTTAACTATCGGAAAAGTAGGCTTTCTGCGATCATTGAACTCCTCCGCATTCTTTAATTGCCCACAAACGTGTTCAACTTGTCTCATCACCGCGACACATCCTCGTGTGGTCATTTTCATCACATCGCCTTGCCGCGGAGAATGAAAGCCCCACTGGCCTGTGTGAAGAGGAAAGTCCTCAGTTTGCGTGAAAAGGTGAGGCCTCAGTATAGCACCTTATGGCCGAATGCGACAGTTCGTCCTGCCGAAGATGCAGGAGGAGGAGGAGTAGGAGACTAAGAAGGATGAGGAGGAGACTAGGGAGAAGGAGGAGACGAGAGGAGGAAGAGGAGGAGGCGGCGACGGCGGTTCTGGGCCCTCACAAATTTGGAAGCAAAATAAGGTGAATCCGTGTGCTAAGCCCGGTAGATGCGGCGACAAAGCTGTCGGATGGGGGTAGAAAAAAGATGAAGAAGATGCTTCAATAGGTCGCTTCATTCATTAGTTGGTGCTTAACAGGTTGAGAATTTTGCCACGGTTCAGCCGTGCTCGTAAAAAACTTTAAGCCTCCAAGTGTCGCAAGCGTAAAGTCACAAAATCCGGCTTGCTTTCTTCGTCGCATATTTTCCTTTTTATTAGGGAAAATCATCCCAATCGGTCAGGTAATTACCTTAAACAAAGCATCTCTCGCCCCTACTCGTCGCCTTTGTCCTCGCAAATGACCACGACAAACACAGAAGGGGATCGGGACAGTTAGAGCCTTTGTGGATATGAGTTTAGCTTTGAATGGCCCTCTCCCCTCTCCCCAGACATCCCTCGTCTATCTCCGCCTTCTCGCCAGTCCCATTTATTCGCTTCAGACTCAAACACTCTACTTGCCCGCCAAGCCTGATTGAAAATGGTCATGGTAGGAGGGATGCCATTAGAGGATAATGTCGAGTCTTTGTAAAACGAGGCTTTAAGGCTTTTAATGTAATGTATGACAAAGTGTAGATATATTTAACTACCCAAAGAAAATCGAGACCTCATATCGTAGGTGCATACTCGACTTTTTGGACGATTGCGGAGGGATTTCTGCGGTCAGAACGACTAGGTCAAAAGATACTTCAACTATGATTAAAAAGAAGTTCCTTAGTACACAACCATCGTCCTCGTCCGCCTCTTTCTGCCGCAATGGCGCCACTTTCACTCGATCCCCTCCTCGCTTAGGCTGTCTTCACCCTCTTGTCCCCTTTAATCTGGTCAATTCCGATCCCTTTGCCAGAGTGAAGCCTACTTGCCAAACGGGTAGTTTAAGCCTAGATTGTTCCTTCCGTTCCCAGTCGCCATGACTTTGGCTCTCAACACCGGATGACTTTTTTCATGTCAGTATTGTGTAACTGCCATCCGATCGCCTTTGATGTGTACTTCCTTTCAAAACGCCGGTGCAATTGTAAAACTGCAGTAGTAACAGTAGCAGTATTAAACCCCTCGGTTAAGGTGGTAAATGGCAAAAGATAAAACGACAACGTCCCGAGGTAACAGGGGCTGGTTGCTCTCAGATTTAGGCTAATTCTTCACCTAAGTGGCAAGTCGTCACTTAGCGCCTAAAGCCCTCGTAAATGGTCAAATCGAAACACCGTTTATAACCTTCCTAGTTTAAAATAAGGCCGAGCGTTTCGTTTTACGAGACAAATCTTGTAATTCGTCTCCTCCAGTCCTGGGGAGAAGTCAAAGTGAAGGAAGTTCTTCACGTTAACACAAATGCTATCTTGTGTCCGGCAGGCCTTCACGTTCTCTCACAAGTGACGTTGGGATAAAAATCTAAGGTGAAACGAAGATACTTCGGTTAATCGTGAAGAAACCACTGTAACTGCGGGAGAAAAATGGGGAAAGTTATGGCAAATTCGTGGTGTAAATTGCAATTCAGCTCATAGGTTAACACCTACACTGGAGTATCGTTAATTTTGTCTCAAAGAAAATTCTGACACGAAGGAGGATGATTGCGTGTACAGCTGCTTTCTTTCTTGACTCAGCCTAAACTCAATCGTCCGTTCAGTTCAGTTAAAGGAAGAACAGTGGTGTGCGTCGCATTTGTTATGTTCCTCCCCTCTGAGCCATTTGCAGAAAAAATGGGAAGAGGCGGAGCGACTTCTTTTCTTTGGAATCCACCCTCATAGTACTTGGGATTGAAGGGAGACGGCGGCGAGAGAGCTGTGCGCATTTTCCACCGTTGGACATCCAACTGCACTTGGACCGAAACTTAAAGAAGGATGGTAACTGCGTTTCGGCCCAACTTTTCCCATATCAAAACAACTTAGGAGGCTATGCCCATTCTCCGCTCGAGATGTCCCGTCATTTATTTCAACCTTAGGTTGAATAGACTGTTTACTCTGCCGCTCTCCCCTAACCTCGGAAAAACACGGAGGGGCAGAGTCGCAAATAGTTAGCTCCTTTAGCGGCCTAATTGTCTATTTGAGCACAGTCCAGTATCAGAGTACGATCTTTTCCCCCGTCTTTATATCATTTGCATTTTGTCCCAATTTACTGGTAATCCCATGGGGACCATTATAATATAATAAAAATGTCTATGCAAATTGATTCCGCATATAACCAAATTCCCCTATCTCCTCAGTTCATGCAACTTATTTGCCCTCCGATGTAGCTTCTTTCGAAAAACCCATCATTTATATAGATATGACGGGAGCTGGTGCAAACAAATCTTAAGTGATTCCTGATTTTAGCGTAATAACACCTGAATTACTTAAATCTAATTAACTTATGATATAATTTACGAGATTATTTTTTACTGGAAAAAAATTGGCATGCTCTTTGCACAACAATGTTTAATTATAGGTGAAACAGGAAACCCTCCTCACTTTACAGTCTGATAAGAAGGAGTGGCGACGGGAATAGTGACTAACGCATGTGTCCTGTGGGTTCCGGAAAGGCGATGGACAAGTGTTATTGAATGACGCAAATCAGAGGAAAATAATATGACTTACTACAAAAGCGTAGAAGGCAAATGAGGCATAACGGCACCTTTTACGTGGTTGGTGTATCGCCACACGAGAACTGAGTTAACTCTAAGATACGGAACAGTCAACATTCTCATAATTGTTTGGTTATAATCTTGTAGCCATCAATCTGGTTACACTTTCTGCGTGATTGGCGGTTAAACAGATTTTTTTCTAAATTTGGGAGAAGGAGGAGATGGAGACAGCGGCGACTCATACTTTCCACCTTCTTAGCCTTCACAACAAGACGACGCAATTAGTGGCCTTAAAACTATTCAGTGAAGTTAGGCATTTTTGGACTTGTTTATCTCTTCTCGGGTCTGTAGATGTACTGCTGAGTAATGTACATCCGTACCTTCTCAGGAGACTCGAAACATTCTCGTACACAGCGAAATTTGCGCATTACTATTTCTTATTGTTACCCTCATTTAAAGACTCGGACTCTATTGTCTTAATGAGGCCGTCTTAAAGTAGAATTCTGCCTAGTCATGATGATTATCCTCGTATCTTGGTTTATATTAGGAATATGGACACTCCGCCATTTATACCAAAATTTACAATGATATTTAATTAACCAGCTCTACTTGCAATGAAGCGCTGAGAACTTTTGCTTTCCGAGACACAATAATTGGAACGATGTTTTTTTGGCAATATGAAGTGAGCACGTTGTTTTCAGTCAGACACCGAAAACAACATCACACCCACCTCCCCTTCCCCCGTCGTCCTTCCGCCTGACCATTCCTCCCCTCGTCCCTCCCGTCCACGCAAGCATTTAAGAAAAGGTAGACCATACATCATTCGTGTCTCCACTTTTTTGCCAGGTTGACAGTCCACTTTGCATGTCCCTTCCTCCCCCCCCCCAGATTCACCACCCTGTCCCGCTCCTACTAATTCCCTCTCCCCAATGGGAATTTAATTTTTAGGTGCGGACACTGCATATTAAACGGACAAGAGAAAGAGGAAAGAAAACATGGGGAAAACAAAAATAATTTGACCGAATTATAGGAACAGAGGCAAAAGTTTAACTTCCCCTTTTTGACTTCGCCTTTAATTTATTCCTCCGTCCTCTCAACAAAGTCCTCAGCGTGTCCCATTGTACCATATAAAATATGATTTATTCTTAGTTTTTTATTGACGTAGAAAGTAGGCGTATACTGTCACCTGTAAAGTTTGATATGCACTCCGCAGATTCGGAAACGGAAGTTTATCTCTCTTAGTTTTGTGGCGATTTTGAGTACCGCGATGTTAACATATAAGCTCTTAAAGTCCAAATTCAGCAAACAAGGCATTTTAAAGCAACCTCTTATCGTTTAGTCTCATCAGACGGTCTATGAAAGCTTCCGGTTAATCGGTACTAAAAATAATTTAATGTATTAACGAACGAGGGTACCTTTTTTCGCCTAATTAACGTGTGCGCGTTAATGAATTAGGTTAAAATCATGCTCATGAAGTTTACCTCGTGGCAACGTGAGTCTGAGACTGAGGCGAACTCTGATTGGTTGGTAGTCCGACTTAATGGAAGTGCGGTCGATTTAAACAATGCACATGGCACGCATAAATATGGAGATTTGAAGAGAAATAGTGGCTATGGCTATAGTAACCATGAGTCTATCTTTTTATCTCCACAGATAACGCCAAAATCTATAATGTTGTCACGTTCACTCAAAGCCTTAGTCCTGGGGGAGGGGAGACAGCTAAGAACAGTGAAAAATTGGTTGGGTTGTGACATTCACGGTGGATGTTGAAGATTAATTAATGTTACAGGATAGACAAAATGAAACCATGCTGAAGAGATGATTATTGTTAAGTGGATAAGATCGCGTTATGGCAATTAGGAAGACCTGTTGTCGCATCCATGGGGAAGCGGGAAATCCATTTTAATCTCATCATTCGTCTGTTCAAGCAGAAAACTTTCCGCTCTACTCGCCTAGTGGAGTCATCATTCTCCCCTCCTCCTCCCCTTCTTGTCCCCACCCGTGTCCGTGCCTCGGCATGCTGCAACTCAACCGGATTTAATTTACCGTTTTGCCATAAAATCTGGGATTTAGCAACATTTTTACACACCACACATTGTCAACTAATTAAAAGTGGATGTTTAAAAATAAGTCTTCTAATCAAATGCATATTAGCTGGTGTGGAAGTCGGCCGCGGAAACAGTGAAGGAAAAAAAGAGAGAGGACGAGCGAGGGTATATCCACTTTCACCATTAATTTAATTAAAGTGAAATGATATATTCTGCGGCAGAATTTTTCACTTACCTCTGACCAAAACCCGTGGTCAGACATTATCAGTGGACGCGAAGTTGGCCGGGGGGAGGTCTTCCGCTTCTAGTTTGTCCCTTTCCCGGTGGGTAGAGCCCAGCATCCGCCTATCACAAATTCAGGGTAGCCGAAAACTCTCGGGACCGAGGCCATTGCGGTCGGTCAGGATTGAAAAACAAGATTAAAGGAAGAAGAGTGTGTGCGTTAAAAGTACTCCGCTCAAATTCTCTTTAAATGGTAAAAGTTGATTATTTACAACTTTGTCACCTGAATTTGGGAGGGAGAATAGAAAAGTGTGACCATCCTGCCAGTTGACATGTGGCATTTGGCCATAATGTTCACTTGACTGGCACGATGAAGTAGTACTGGAGGCGAAGATGTAACGTTCTGAAGAGGCCGCGGTAAGCACTCACGCCGCGTAGGCGAGTCAATGTCCCAGTCCTGTCGATGAGGAACTCTCAGCCCGCCCGAATTGGAAAACAAGTCTGCGTAGCATGACGACGACGATCCCGAGTTTAGCCAGATGGCAGTAGAGAGCAAAAGTTCATCGTAGCGAATGTTGACGTGTGTGAATGTCACAGAAATGTGGACTGTGACTGCCTTCTGCGCTTCCCTCATTTTGTCGTGGCTACCATCAGCGACTTCCAACAGCAAACCTCGAGACAGGTGGTCATTGACGGATCGTAGAAACACGCACCGTCGCCAGTCATGTTCCACAAAGAGAAGTGTCGCCTTCCATGAAACTCTCAATCGCACGGTTGACATTCTAAGGCGGTTGCTGTAACCAAAACAAAGGAAATTGTGTTCACTTCCCAAATCTGTGATAAGCGACAATGAGGAGCGTCAGAGGCGATACTGGAAAGAAGGGTCTTACGTAACGTTGGTCTCCTAGTTTAATTTATTTTGTCATGTCATTTTTTCGTTTTAATGTGGTTACCATAGCAACGTGCGCTATTAATAACTTCTATTCTATTCGTCCGATTTATTAGCATCGAGGAAGGAAAACTAGCACTGCCTTAGTATTAACCTGATTCGTAGAAACTGAGGATGCCTTCTTTAAATTTGCTACATATACTACTTATTTAACTTAATAAGTAGGATATGCCCGCAATTCATACAGTCAACTTCGTTCAACGTATCTACTCTCTGAGTTACACGCGTTAAAACCGGAGGATAGAGAAATTAAGAGATAATATGACAGAAGCCGACATTTTTTGGTAGTCTTCAAATGAGTAAACAAAGCCAGGCCTTATGCAGTCTGAGGAGACCTCGATGGTGGCGTCACGTACTGAGGACATAATTTTTCAATTCCCACAGGTTTTGATACGATGAACTGCATAGCCAGAAAATATAACTATGCGAATGAAACGAATCTTATAATTTAAGAGTGAAGAGTTGGGCTATCACTTCATGCCTGGCCGATTTTTCCAGCAGTGGAAACTTTTAATCCTCAACGTCTGACGACCCTCATTTCGGATAGTATTAAAATCCACAATATGGGAAAAAAATATACCAAGTCAAATCAGAATTTGGAGGGATATAGAGGTCAAAGGAAACTCTCCCTCGCCTCGTCTCATTTCTCACAAGTTCAATTCATGGCTTCTTCGTCAAGGCACTGGTGGTGTTAATAAAAACTGGCGGGAAAAAACACTGGATGAAGACTACTTCTTCCCATTCCCCAAGGACACACACCTGCAGCACGATGTCACACGGGAGTGAGGGGGAGAAAGATGAAATATTAAGGAGAACTACAGAAGAAGGTGTTGTTTTGAGCAGCACAAGGAGTGAAGCAATGCATCTGAACCCACCAATCCAAACTGATATGCGGAATTAGTGAGGCGAGACCTTGTCGACATTTGAGGCAGTGAAGGAAGACGGGAAGGGGACGGACTGGAGCACTGAAAGTTCCCAGAGTCCTATGAGAAAACAAACCTTCCACTGCAGTGACAACCCACCCCCTCTGTCTTCTCCCACTCATCTCAAATGGCCGGACACAAAGCGGAATTTTTAAACGTTTAACTGATCAAATCAGGTCTTTTGATCGCAATGTTACTAGTAGGAAACGTCTCCGACAGGGAGGTGTCCAACATTTTTTGATTTACTTATACGATTTCCCTTTTATCCATGGCGATTGTCGCCAATGTGACCCTCTCACGCAATTCGCAATCGGTGCTGACAACTGAAGATTTTGAGGAGATTTGCCTCTGAAGCCGCAATGATAGCGCCAGAGATCGCGAGCTGACAGAATTTAAAGAGAAGTGAATGACGTGAGTGAAACGGAAGAAACCTTGAAAGGCATAATGGTCGTTAAACGTCCTGGCAATTCTGACGACTCAACTTTCTAAGTTGGCAAACACTAACCTCTCATTTGGACGCAATGAAAGCGTTGTTGACATCTGGAGAAAGCCAGAATGCCATTGAAGACAAGAGACCGAATGTCACATCTTTGTAATCTCCCTCGTGTACTTCATCACGCGGCTCTTCGTGGACGTCGTGAGCCCAACCGTACGGCCAAGGTCGGGATGTGCTTCAGACCAATCGAGCACACGGTTAGCATGGAAGCATCCAGAAGTGGTTCGCAGGAAGAAACCCTACTTCTCACTGCTTTCCAATATGCTTTACAGCAGCTAATAGTCAACCTTCGAATGAGACACTTCGGGGAGGAGAAAACGTGGACAAATTGGCGTCGCAGTTAGGAAGATTAAAGGCAAGTTTAATGCAATGTAAGACCCCAGCGGGCGTGTCAGAGAACGTATTCTTAAAATAAAAAAAGACCGGACTGGCCGACAAGGTCTGAAAGCCAAACCGACTGCGGAAAACCCACCAACATGAAAGGAAACAACGAATACGTAACGCCTGTACTTTCCTCGGTGGTTTAACCTTTCAATACTGCTTATTTTGTCCCAAAGATAAAGAGAAACAACCGGAGATCAGGGAGAACCATATGTTGGAGTTGCAACCACCATGGTAGTCATCCTCTAAGACTAATTTACTCTTCCCCAGGTCGTGATAAATCAGTTACTACTTTTTTGTTTTTATTTTCCACTCTTACATGTCTCCAGAGGAGACATAAGTTGACGGTTGGGTAAAAGACTCTGAAACCCCCCCCCCCTCACCCCAAATAGTCACCTTGTTAGGTGTCAACCGTGAACCTCCTTGTCGGTTCAGTTTGCCGCCAATTAAATCTTTCTTCAGGCCACGTTGTCACTACTTTGTCTTCAGGTTTAATAATTAAAACGTAACTTTCTTCAACTTCCTCGGCTCCTTGAAGACTGAATATTAATTGTTTGCTCCTAGAATAAAAAGATGAGTTGTTATCCAACCTGCATTCAATTGAGTCCCATTAAAGTTGTGTAATAATGTAAAAGTGTTATTTAACAAAGGAAAACAAAGTTAGAGCCACGGTTATGAGAAATGAACTGAAGACGGGATGGTGAGCGAGAGATGACATTTTCCCCTAGAAAAACATCAAATCACCGAAAGGTTTTAAGCATTTGTCTTCCTCCGGTAGAAAGTAGATAGGAAATGACGAGAGATGGATACAACCGTCTCATTTGTCTCTCTACTCTCCGCAAAAATGACACTTCCACCCAAATAGAATTAAGTGATTCTCACTCAATCGTCGGACAATGAAGCTGTTGCCGAAGGGAAATGTTACACGCGACTGATGTAGTTGTTCCCGCCACTCTGAGAGTGGATTTGTTACACTGTTGCCCACACTCATGGATAATTAGGTACTTCATGACATGGGCATGTTTGTAACCGACCGCGATTCCGGCTCAAGAGCTGGGGCACCAGCCTGCCAGTCTCGGAGCAAACAAGCGAGTGTTGCTACGGCTGTTGGGACCGGGAGTGAGCGACCCGAGTCACACAGGGGGATAAGGGGATTCCGAGGAAGTCGAGCCTTCCTATTGCTCCTCGTGGCTCCAGACAGTTTGGGGTTCGGTCGTTAGACCCATTCCTAGCCGAAGTGGAGTAGGAACACCAATTCAACCAGCATTTATTGTGGTTAAATGAACACACAGGTTTCTGCATTCGGCAACTTCAGTCCAATTAAAACATCCCGTTCCGAGGGACAACTAACAAGACTCAGACAACGGCGTTTCATTTTCACTTAAATGAAACACTTTTTTAAAGGCGCCCTTTAGTCTCCCACGCCCAGTTCTCAAAGACTCGAGGGGGTCACCTACTCACCTCTGAGGGACAATAACCTCCTCACTAGCACATTGGATGTCAGCGGACAAACCTGCCGACCGATACCTTCAAGTAGAAATGCACAATAAGCTGGCAGTGTTAGCCTTCAGCAGATACAACATTCTTGCAGTCAACGCTGACATGGCTAAATGGATATGTTGGCACTATCAGTTAAATCCGCATCGCCAGAACTCCTAAATGCAAGAGAGGTGAGAAGTTAAGTGGTGTTTGACAGAAGCGGTAACTCGCTGACATTAATACTACGATTTTAGTGGATGCTATCGGAGATAATTAACCTGCGTTTGTCAGGTCCATTCGGAACATCTAAAAGAAAAATATTGGCGATTGAAATAAAGTCAAGAGGACATTAAAGAGGAGTAAGCATTAGAGCATGGTCAGTAGAGA
The DNA here is from genome assembly GCA_017562135.1 of Dipylidium caninum. Classification (NCBI taxonomy): domain Eukaryota; kingdom Metazoa; phylum Platyhelminthes; class Cestoda; order Cyclophyllidea; family Dipylidiidae; genus Dipylidium; species Dipylidium caninum. The sequence goes on from QEYB01000461.1 coordinate 161,778, forward strand.
CCTCAAAACACAAGAGGTTTTGAGAAGGCACAACAGGCATTTTGACAAAGAAAGACATCTGGCAATCCGCCGATGAAATACTCGATTTAGGTGTTAACAGTAAAAGTTGGGGTGGGATGAGTTTCACAGAAAATCTCCGACACGCTCGGAAGCAGATTCCACACTCTCAACTGGTGACTGACACCGAACGGATGAGGAAGGAATGTCAGACGAGATCGCCAATCAAGCTTCTCCACAATCCTGACTGGAATGGTCAACCAACGTGGGTGAATGACACCCTCGTCACCCGCTCTTCCCATGCGTCTCCAACTCGCAGACACCCATCCCCACATCCACATCATCACCCGTCACCAGTCATTCGTCACCCGTCACAACTCACTTCAGACAGTGGTGCGTGGCGAATGGCCAAAGAGCGGAGTGAACTCGCCCCGACAGTTGACCTCGACACAGTCCTGCTGCATGCCGAGGCGGAGTCCTGCCCCTATCGTGGACGCGCGAGGACGTGAAGTGACGTGAAGACGAGTGAAGCAGAGGTGCGAGGTTGTGCCTACCTCCTGACACACAGTGTGCCAAGACAACGGCATCACGGACAAACCCTCACCTCGAGGGAGACAGCACTCACGCATCGACGACCTGCTGCCACGTCAGCATGGCGCATGAAGTGGAATTGAGTCGACAGGTGTCATTCACCCACCCCCCCACACTTCGCTTATGTCCCTCACACTGACGGGTACTCAGACAACAGGACTGCTCGACAAATGATTAATCGGCATGCTCCTGCCGAGCGACATTCAACCTGCCGACTTTTGCCGACGGTCACTCGAACCCAGTCGACTTGCGTAGGGCACAGCCTTGCGTGTCGACTCGTGAGTCTACCACTGCCCCGTTCACTCGTGACGACGCAAACTCGCCCCTTCACCGGTCACCAACCGGGAGGCACACCGATTTTGCCCTGCACTCAGCAACTCCACCATCGCTGACGCCGCTGAGGAGGCAGTTGTGGACACATCACAGGCCGAATCTGGTGACAGCAGTGCAACTGACAACAGCCTCGTGGGGACTGAAAACGCGCCCGTCAATCAGGGCACACCAATGGCAGCTGAGGGGCAGCAGTGCATCACGGTGATGAGGAAGACACTGGCAGTCCTCGCATACCGCGGCGACAGACTCGCTCGTTGGCGGTTACACCGGCCGTCTGCCATGACAGAGAGGTGAACGCGTTCCGTGTGGGATGAGGAGGAGAAGGGGGAGAAGGAGTGGGTGGTTGGAGTGAGAGTTCTCCAGTTGCCTCGATTGGCAGCACTGACACTGTCCGCGTCCACACCTCTCGCATCCCTGTCCCTGTCCTGTCCCTGGCACTGTCCCTGTACTTGTCCTTGTTCTTTAATCCGCCCCTTTCTGCCTCGAGGTACTGACAACACCTGACTGCCCTCTGCCCAACAGCGCAATCCACGTCAACCACGTCAACCACGTCAACCACGACCACCCGACCACCAACCAACCGTGCTTTTATTACTGCGTGGCTGAGAGGGCGCATTGGTGAGCACAGCGCCGACGCCTTATGCTACGAGGGACAACGAACCGACTCATGTCTGGGACAGCAGTGCAACGATGAGGAGCACCTGAGGAGTGGGTCTCAACCAATGCGAGTCCCGCGGCCTCCCCCATCACTCGAGCCAGCAGAAGGGGCACGGGGTGGGTCGAGGTGGCGTGGCGTGGAGTGCGGAATGGAGTGAGAATAGATAGGCGACGACTTAGCAGCCACTTTTTTTCCTCTACTGCCACTTCGAACCCCCATCGTTTCTGATCAGGGCCACTCAGGATTTTGATTCGCCAGAGTGTGTTGACCTTGCGAGATTTCGCCGGTTGAAGGAACGAAGGCGGAAGAGGTTGTGCTGGCAGGGCAGACCGCCTCCCATCTGGGTCAGTCGTCTGCGTCGTGGCAGGTGCGTGGAAATAGTCGCGCCTTGTCAGCGTCATCGCCCACCATGTGAGCAAGTGGGTGAAGTGCCAAATTGGCGCGTGGAAAGCTCTCTGCTCTCGAGTAGGAACTTGTGCTTCCTCCTTCCCACACTTCATCCCCTCCTCGTTCTACGGGGAAGTGTCAAACCGGACAGAGGCACGTGTGTCCAACTCATGGTCGAGACGATTTCCTCATCTGTGCTGCCACCCACGTCAGGCCAATGGCCCAGAGGGAGTCTCAAGACCGCCCCGATTGGGGTGCCTCTCAGGCGAAAAGACGGCGAGATGGGGAAAAGACAGAGCAAAGACGGGGAGCAGAGGGAGGGGGTGAGGGCGGGCATGGGCCAACACTCCCAGTGGTGGTGTCACCAGTGGGGCGCCGGCCTCTGCTCGCTACTTCATGCTGGTGGACGAAAAGACTGCATGCTTGCCACAGTGCACTCACCTCGCTGATTTCGGCGTATTGCGAGAACAAAAGACGATGCGTCGAATGGGTGAGGTGCGCTTGAATGGATGCTCCAGTTGGCGCCCGAGTGGACGGACGTGGTGGTCGGCTGGTACTCCACAACCGACACTGGTGCCGACGACAGATCTAGTGGCGGAGGCGCGTCAACAGTGCCACTACTGGACGACGCCCCCACCAGCTCCACCTCAACCGAAGTTCACTCGAAAGCGCGAGTTCACGACAGGCCTCTTCGTCTTGACAACACGATAAACTCAGCACTGACGAACAAGTTGTCGGCTCAAATGGCGACGATGGAGAGACTGCTAGAGCAATGACATGCAGAGCACACTCCAAGCACTGAGATTAACCACCGACTGAGCTGCGTGGGTGGAAGTGGAGGCGAGCACGGGGGTAGCTTGGGTCGGCGTGGTGTGGGTGTGAGCTGAGGCGAAACGAGGTGATGGTGGTGGGGAGTCTGGTAGTGTCCTCACCTCAAGGAGGTGCGCTTTAATAATTTGTGCTCTGTTTTCGGGTGAAAAGTCCGCGCAGAGCCAATCACGCGAGTCGCTGCAACATTTATGAGGTCCCCACAGACCCACCTTCCTCTGCTTGTGTGCGTCCACCTCTCTCCCCCTCGGTGACGTTGTGTGCGTGATTGAAGGGCGCTTGAGTTGAGGGAGACGCCAAGTGAAGGCAGCATTTCCGCTCCACTAATCGCCACTGGCGCAACCATCGAAGAGAGGCAGGACTGGCGTAAGCCAAGACCACCTCCACGCCGCACGAAGAAGCCCCCGTAGTGCGCAACACTGAGATACCCCGGGGCTGGGAACCCACCCCCCCCTCCCCGCCGACCACTCTGAAGAACTCGTTTCCGGCGAGTCGCATCACTGCTACTTACAAAACAGCTTCGTACGGAGCCTTTACACCCATTACTGTCGCCCTTCAACTTGGGTCAGATTTGTTCCACTTGACGACTGGACGAAGCCAACTTTGGGGCAACAATCGCAAAGTGCTTTTAAGTCATTGCCTCCAAGTGTTTTACATATTCGTCGATTCATTGCAGGGCTGGCAACACAGCGAATCAAGCCAATGCCTCAATTTCACTCTTTCCGTCGTCCACACACGAATTCTTGCCAATGAGACATGCGTGAGAGAGAGTGAGTCCTTTCCGCGCCTACCAAACAACCCAGAGGTCCTGCCAACGGATAATCATTAGATGTTGAGGAATACTTCACCTACCAGTGGTCATGTCAATCAGCTTCTGTCCACATGTGCAACCCACTTGAGGCAATTCGACCAAGCATCCAAATTTCCTGACAGTTAGCCTACTAAAATGTCTGAATTGTCGACAATGGAAAGTACTTTCCAAAAAGTTACTGACGCTCAGATCATCACCAAAGTCCACTACTTGTGAATGAGATATGAAAGTTGTCTAGAGGCTTGTGCTAAACTCCAGAAATTACTTGGCTTATGGCTATCCCCTCTCTAAATGATGAGTAGTTTGCAACTAGACAGCAATAAAAAATAATGACTTAAGTATCACGATTACATTGAATGGTTTGAGAAAACGGTAACCAATATGAACTTTATAACTTTTTTTCCACGAAAACACCCTTAAAGTACTATTTCTTTCCAGGACGTCGAAATAATACATAAAACCAAGAAAAGTTAGTTATAAAAATCTGCAATTATCAAGAACAATTGTTTTAGCTGATAGCAAGTGCCTCCATGGATGAGTGCTCGGGGAACTCGTTTAAAACTCCACCATTAAAAGTTGATGTCAAACAAGCGACATCACCGAAAGTGAACTCTTCAAGAGGCAATGTTTAGTCTGACGATAGGTAGTCTCTGTACGTGGTCGGCTTGTCGGCCTGTGTTTCGCACTAATCCCATCTGTTCCAGATCACCCACAGCACGGAGAAAACGAGAACTATCAACGAAAGGTGAAGAAAAGTTAGAGGACAAGCCAAAACCCATCCTCTCCTACTAAAATTAACAATGCAGGTGCTAATTAATCTTCACTTTTCCATAGGACGAGATGTATCAACTGATTGATTCATTAATTCATCAACTTGACACACTTCGACAAGCACACGTCAGCTATTCAGGTGAGTCAAAACGTACGTGATGAGTCGACGAGGAAGTTGACTCGTGTCCCCTTCGGAGGAGTTGACAATAGTTTCGAAAGCCTTAAAAAAAGCCCACACTGTATTATTCGACTACTTAGTTACGCGAAAGAAGAATGGTGACTTTAGTGTGAAAAATAAATTGGAGAGGCGAGGCGAAAGGAAGTTTTGGCATGGGAGTACTCCCCAAGGGAATCCAACATATATAAATGCAAGTAAACATTGATAATTTAAGAGGCGACCTATTCTCCCGGGGATCAGGGAGGCACGTAAACTAGTGCTAGTTGTTTTGTTGTAAAAAAATATATTGCCATCACGAAAACCATTACTACCACTGCTTGTTTCGCATTAAGGATTCTATTTCATGGACTTACAATGAGCCAGTCGTTAATGCTAATCAATGAGCCACTTTCCATGTATGTTCGGTAGGCAATGCAAAGATCCGGGACGGAGGAATTGAGAACATTCGTTAAGGAAGCTGCCCCATTCCTTCCCTGGGAGAGGGGGCATAATAAAGCGGTATACATATAAATTACTCATATGTATACCAGAGACAACGAATTTAGCAAATCTTACGGAGAAATATTTCGTTGGATCGCGCAGTAGGGAGTGTATACTTCCAAACAGATACGGATCTACATTTCTCTTGAATTCCATGACCAGCTGTTCTTTCACAGGTCCATAGAAGACCTCATATAGAGGAAGAGTGCTTGGCGCCGGCACCAAACTTTGGGGATAGAAACTAGTATGTGAAAGGATCACTTCTAGCCATAGTCCAAATTCATCCAAAACCCGCTGCCACAACGAGGACCCTGACGAAGGTGGTTCAACGGTGCCTCGAGCGCCTAATAGTTGCTGAGAGGGCGTAAGACGAAGCAATAATCAGTGATAAGAAGCCCATTGCGATAGTGTCCTTCCTACCACTAAACAAATCCAAAAACCATGCGAACAAGAATGACAAACGTTTGTCACTCTCGATAAGGACATTTCAATACCGTGAGATATAACACTGGGCAACATTATGCCTATGGAATAGGATTAATATCTCCAACTTTATAAACCCATAGCATTGGGGCAGGCAAAAAAATTTTGTTAAAAATTAATAGTAATACACACATCCTTTTCTGATCCGGCTCCTTATAGAGTCGGTGAAGTTCAACTTTATTTCATCTTTGAAATTAACTGCAGTAATAGGTAATGAAGTCACCATTTCGCAGAAAACAACACAAACACTCCCAACACAACCAGATGGTGAAATGTCGTGTATATTTAGGGGTCAATATCCATTAAGACCCGAGTAGCAATGATACTGAATACTGACAATTAGGGAAATTATTTACGAACTATACATACCGAATGCAAAGCTTTTGGAAGATATCCCTTTTTCCATTACTAGCCATTAGTGAATTTAGCTATTGTAGTATTACGTTGTCGATTTCAATATCGGTTAGAGCTAGTTAAGTAACAACTGCGAGCGCACCTTTTGCAGTGTCCTTAGGCTCATTTTCCTTGGGAATGCTTTTGTGGGAAGACTTGCCTTTGGACCGGAATTGCGAGAGTCCTGGGTCAGATGTTTTCTTCGCTTTCGCTGAAATTGAGGTCGAGGCCTAAATTGAACTCATTGCAATAGTCATAATAATGCCCTACTTATGTCTGCATAAGTAGAAATCGGGATCGAAAAAAATTCAGAAACAACAGCAACCACCAAATACATCGGTGGTGTGAGCAGAAATGCGCGCCTAAGATACTTGAATAAGTCTTAATTGACATCACCAGGAAACACTACTTGTGTCTACGAAATGATCACTAAAAGCGTAGATCACGACTCAAAATTGTAGACTTAAAGTATACGTCTAGGGGAAAATTCGATAACCACCCGTCAAAAAGGATCAGGATTAGCGACAATAACTCGTCCATTTAAAATCAACAATCAACAGAACGTTCGTACACAGCAAACAGCGCTTTAGAGTCCGTGAATGGTTCAGTGGAGATCAAAGGGAATCATGAAATGAACAGAGAAAATAAAATAGCATTCTTGATGCAGCCAACATTAAGTAACCAATAATGAGAACAAGATATAAGTCCGTGAAATTGTGACGTTCCAGTTGGAAGTAACTAATTAACATAATTATGGTCGAAACATGTCCATCTTGATAATGAAATAAGAAAATACAAACAAAAGAATACGTAGGAAACCTCAGCAGCCACAGTGCCATGGTTGCCAGGACAAGCAAAGTGCCGCAAGTTGCCTCATGCAACTTCAGTGTCTGTCAAAATTCATTCGATGGTGAACAAAGAACCAAGAGCAAGGGCGGAATAGGAAGCATACATTAACTTTTCGAAATACACAAAATATACCAAAAGAAGACGCTGTTATCAAGATAAATAGAATTACACCATCTGCGTACTTGAGAGTGGTTCAGCTGTGACCAACGATAACCAGGAAAAGGGAGATAAAAGGAGACAAGATGAAAGAGCTATGACCAATAGCGAAATTATGCCTAACGAGTAAACAAAAAGGTGAGTAAATGACTTGGTACAATAAGGATGTATTACTATGAATTTAATGCAACTGACAAAAACCAAGTAGCGCCTGTCATAGGTGGACAACACAAATGTTTGGAAGAGGATCCAGCTCAGAAACTCTTGTTCTGTGTAAAATGCAGGCGTCAACACTGAAGTGCGCAGATAAGGCATTAGATTGGAATATATATGAAACCAGAACCATTACGCGATGAGTTCGAAAGGTGTCAAAGTTCTGGATGATTTTACGGTAAAGTTAAGCTGAAGATTGTCTGTGCCAATACATTGAAGGTAGAAAAAATTGGGTAGATTTTAATTTTTAAATGCATCCCAGTTATTGCGCAAAATTAAAAGCATCTGTTTGGATCAGACAATTAGAGTTGAGCAAATTCCGAAAACCAAAATCACAAAATCAACGTATTCTCGTTTTTGAGAAAAATCCGGACTGAGTGGCTATGGGACGAAAAACTCCGCCGTAAGGTAATATGTGGATAAATCACTTAAACTAGAGAAAAACAAGCACACAAACGATTGGAAAGGGATGAAAATGACGAAGGGGGACAGTTTTTTTGGAATTTCCACTCCTACAGTACCTGAAAAAACCGCTCCAAACCTCCCTTCCTGACAAGTGGCTCCGTGTTCAACCGACGTTGAGAAAGCACGCGCACAGTACGCCTCTAAGTTCAAATTATCATTATTGCGAGCGAGAAAACGGTTTGCAGTAATGATGATGATGGTGACAACTTAAACATCTTAAAATCACTCAACGTGACAGAAATTAATTTTGGTTTGATGACTTAGGCCAAGCTTCAGATGGATAAGTTACTACTCGTAGCCCACAACCACAAACTTGATACTAAACATGTGTCGTTTGAGCGATGTAGATTAGGATATGCAACCAATAAAGACACTCCCACAGTTACGCATGTGAATGAGGTGGAGGTTTCAAGAATTGTAGCACACCGGTTAGGTACAGCCGTTACCTCCCGCCATTGCATGCAAAATTCTTGCCAACCACTTCTACGGGCGTTCAGTGAACAGTGACAACAACATGCAAAAATAATCTCGTAAAAAAAAGTCAATTTACGTCCAAATTCGGAACCTCGGGAAAGGGGAGATATGAAGAGGACTGGAAGAAAAAAGGGAGATTTAACTTCGTTGGCGTAAACTACTCAAAGTTAAGGAAGAGCGTGTAAATGGAAACGGGATTTTAAAATTAATCCTCCACTTTTAAAACTTCTCGTGTTTACATTGTGAAAAGCCAAAATAATGTAAACAGAAGTGCAAGATTTAGGATAATTAATCTCTGTCTGGACAACTTCATAATCCGATACTGGAGTAATTTGAGAAACCATTGAACCTACACGCATCAACCAAACAAAGAAACCAATCATTGACGCTGCCCTTGAGTTTGGTAAGTATGGATAGAGCAGTTTGTAGACACGGCTCCCATCGGGCATCATTGCCAATGAGTCGACTGTCTGGAAAACCCTGACACATTTCGACTTCACAGCTCGTCAGTTTCTCAATTGAAGTGACCGATTTTGAGCCATTTGCTGCCCGGAGAACAGCTATAGAAACTGTGATGACCTCCAAGGACGCCTCTATCGAACTTATAATTCGCATGGGAGGAAGCTTCCTGAGATAAAAGAGTGGTATAAGGAAGATCTCGACTTTATTTATATTACTAAAAAAGCCTTAAAAACAATTGACCCAGAACCTAAACCGCTTATTGCCCTCATAAATCATCCAATTTGTTCTGCTAATTTCACCGATTTCTAAAAATTAAGTTCTGATACTTCCCTCAGACGTTTACGCACTTATTTCCAAATACTTGCCAGTTGCAAAAATTAATTGATGAGTGGCTAAGAATTCAAAACTCCATCTATAAGATAGCAACAATGATAATCATGATACTTACTTGAATTTATTGATGGTATCTTTCTTAATAAGATGGCCAGCAATCCAATCACAGTAGAGACTGACAATCTGTGTAAACGGAGGCAAAATTAGCACAACACTTAAAATTAACCATTCCGAAAACCACAGACGAAAACACCCACACTGGCTGGAGCGCAATGTTCCTGGACGTCCTTGAATAAGACGAGAACCCACTTGAGAATGAAGGGTAGAATGAGTTGTACGAGCCAATGCTTGAAGAGGAATTCGAGCAATCGATCACGAGTGAGCTCGGCCTTAGAGGCGACTTTTGAAGTACCAATTAATTCATTTTTATTCTCCTTATTATCTAAGGCGTCAAGTGAGGGGTACGTGGCAATTAAGCCCGATAAATCAGCATCGCTGAGGGAAGATAGATACATCCCGGCTTTATCCAATGGTAACAACAAATTTGGATGGGGGAGAGTTAAGTAGTGTTTCATCATAGCCAGCTGAAAAACCAATAATTTGGAGATGAGAGGTTGAAAGCCAGAATTATCGTGGATAAAAGGGTTGAAAGCCAGAATTATCGTGGATAAAAGGGTTAAGCATTCAATTACATTTCTTCATTCACAATTTAAACGCTGTTAATAGGGGTAGAGAACAGTTCTACCCTCAAATCCCGTGTCTCGAATTTGGTAAGCAATGAACGTTAGCTTAGTAATAAATAGTTGCATAGAACGTGACCAAAACAGGTAATGAAACAACGGTATAATTCTCTTGGCCTGTGGAGTAGGATACTGAAACAATACAACAATTGGGTAGAAGGGTCAATTTCGCTTTCTGTAACAGATTACGATAAAGGACTTGTTAAACGAGCGAACAACACAAAGTTGTCAAACTACAGCAAAAAAGATTCAATGATGCTGATTAAAAGAAAAATTAAGACTCTTACCTTATAGCGATTGAGGAGATTTGTGATTGAATAATCAAGGCATTTATAGACTTTGTCCATCATATACCGAATGAGTGAACGAGATACACGAAATCCAGGAATATGAAAAAGCTAAAGGAGAATGTAGCCATACATGAAATAAAATATATTTCGCCAAATAAGGTTAATGGAAAAGCATGGCTATTCTTGGCATTTGAGAAAGTACAGGATATTAATGACTAAGCATTATTACAAAACAATAATATCTCATATCTGTGGTCGGTATGGCGATCTCCAGCGTCCAAACGTCAGCTACCCATCCTTATGGCAAAATGACCGCCAACAGAAGACCTTACTTGCCCGGCATCAAATTAAGTGGAGACTTGACGTATAATAGCTAACACTATTTTCATCAAAAGTTGTCATAAGACAGAGTCCGAGGTGAAGTGCAAAAGCAACACGTAAAAACACAGGTCTCATAAAACCAGATAAGAGCACTAAGGAATATCAAACCTCAGTAAAAACGGCATCCAGAAAGACAGAAGGAGGTCGCATTTGAAAACGCCTGATAGCCAATCGGGAGAGAGTCGAGGCATCAAAATGAGCCTCTAATCCCAAATCTTCAGTGGTTGTTAGACCGAAGACGAAGCAGAGTGGCAAGTTATGAAACCCATTCCGCTGGTAAAGCGAGACCACCCGAACAAATTCTCGTAAAACGTCTGTTGGTACTTCTTCAACGACTGGAATCACAACCACGAGTGGTCCACTATGACCTTTCAACCCTAAGAATGGAGGAATAAATTGATGGTTGCAGACCCAATCAGGCCCCTGGATGATTTGGAATAGGTAGTGCTGACGAGTTCAACAATATACTCAACCTATTAACAAACTGATGCATGTGCTGTTCTGTTCGCCTGGAAGAGTCATACGCGACACATCCCAATCTTAATAACCCCGAAGGGAGCAGATAACAACAGTAAGTGCATAGAGATCATGCTGGATGAATCGTAGTGTGAACGGTAAAAAAGGGCGGGCGGACAAATATACGCCTAGTGATATTGATTTTGTTATTTCCACTCAATTCGCAAAATATTGGCATTTACGGAATTTAACACAGTATGACCATTGGATATCATATGAGATCATTAAATGTCACATAAATTATATGGAATACGTTAGGGGTTTCCGTGTTGGATTGATTACAATTTTCAACTGCAAAAAAGTCTTTCCGCTAATGACTGTTGCTATTCCATTACTGTCCTCTATTTATTTAACTTACCGATTGGCTGACGTGATTTTATTGATAGTCTAGGTCTATCCTTTCCAGATGCATTGGTATCTTTCGCTTCCTGGGAACAAGTTGAGCGAAGCGAAAGGCCTAAAATTAAATTTACCGTAAAAGTGTACTCACAAATAGCGAGTAAGATGTTATACAACTAACCTCGAACGGATTTGTCCAGGGAAAAGTCCGCTGAATGACGCTATAAAACAAAATAAGGTTTAAAAAGACAAATACTTACCTCTCCATGGTACCACAAAGAAACCGCAACCAAGGAACACTTGAGGGATCGAGGAAGAGCTGACTAGAAGTGCAAACAACAATTTTCACAGAGTAGGAAATATTATCCGCAGCCCTAAGTAAATACTTACTGGCACAGAGGATTTCGAAGGAGACGACCCGACCAAACTGCTTCCATTAAGAAATTGCCTAGTAATTGAGGCAAAAATATTTGCGGTGGAAAGGTATTTGCCGGGCTGAATTATGGCTACATGGCCTCCTTCATTAACGATGAAATCTCTTAAGTTGCGTAATAAAACCTCCTGATTTGGCGCATTTGCACTAGCTAACATTAGGGCAGTCGGTATAAGCGCGGAGAAACTCGGTGTTGATGCGGTTTTAAACGATAGATAGCTATCGCGGATGTAATGTGCCATATCTGAGCATATTTGTACCGACAGCGCCGATATACATTCCTAAATAAGGCGGAACTAGCAAAAAACCACAGCTCACATCTATCCGCGCGTATAACGCATTCCATTCATGTTTAAAGGTTCTGTGCACAGCACTAGCCACAGCGGTCGGACTATTGCGGCGAATAAATTCGACATCCTAAAACAAAAACAGCTTTCGAATACATGTTGTGGCGGCATATGAAACGATAAAAGAAGGCGAGAGGAGATCACTAAATATTCAAGTCACTGATGACTTTACAGAGCGGGGACTCGCATGCGTCATTACTCAAGGGCAGCGACCAAAAGGCGGGATTCTGGATAGGCCGCTCTGAAAGTTAATAATCATCTGCTATGCACATAAACTATTTGTAAATCACCGAATGTTAGAAAATCCAAATTGCTAAATAGACCCTAAATAAAAAAATAATTTAAGGTAATATTCAACTGGATTTCCATATTGGGACTCACGAAAGCCCCTTTATCGGATTGGACACGATCTGTCGCTCATCCTCCTGGCTCACCAGCCCTTGTTAACCCTAAACTCCTCAATAAGATGCGAAGACAATGCATAGCGCAAAATGAAACTAGTTAAAAATTTTACCATCCAGCAGACGCTGAAAAATATCATTTGCGCCCTCAATCAAAACATTATAATACGTCTTATTTGTCGTCACAGCTGTCAAATTGAAAGCATGAACCATTTTTCTGGAGGCAAAATTTTCTCCTAAAACTACCCTGGGCGAACTAGGCAAATATTTGGAATGTTGCAGAGCGTAAGAGAGTGTGATCGTCTAAACGTGAAGCAGAATTTAACTTTCCCCAGACCTCATTAACGTGTGCCTTCAGAGTGCGAAAGTATGCTACTGACGGGTGCAATGAAATTGGCCCTCATTTGTTTACTAATTGAACCGGTCCATCGAGTCCCCAATTGGACCTCCATAAAATAATCTCCAAAAGAAAATATTGCTGAAATTTTACAGAGAATGCATTTTTTAATGGCGAATTTATGTTGTGGCCCCAGCACCGACCTAGGCCAAATGTCACTAGAAGTTAAAAAAGGTCTTAATTCTGCTAATTGAATAATGCTTACCAGTCACAAATGTTCACCAACAAAAGATTTGCCGATGTTGCAATCGTTCCAATAGTAATATAACAAAACACATATGTGCATTCCTAGTTCTCATTGCAATTAACAGAAGCAATCTTAAACTTTCTGATATTGAAGTATAGTTCTGGAGGTCTAAGCCCTATTTATAAGGCAGTGGCATGTTTAATTAAAGTGCCAGTTTGATAGAGTGACACCAAAGCAGGCTGCAATTCGAAAGTCCAAGAATATTGCATGATTTCTTATAGAGGCGTTGCATTTTTATTTGCGTAAGGAAGTCCGATTTTTGTTTTCTTTTTTCTATAACTCAAAGTGAAAAAGGCGCAAGGATGGATTTTACATGATGGTTAGCCCAAAATCCGATGGTGACGACGTGTAGAATAGCAAAATGCTTTAGAGTTATTGTGACAACACTAACGAACATGTGCCATCTTACCTAAATGCATGTTGATTTGAGTGCTGGTCTCATTTCGGGTTAACTTTTCATTGTCAACTATTTCATATTGTAGCGTGCTGCGCCCAATTATTTTTGCTCAGAATAATTTATTACTAAGTTCTCAAAGTAACCTTTCGCTTTATTTTTCTAAGGTAGCGAACTTTTTACTTACATCGCCGCGCCGATTTTGCAGCAGTACTTAGGCGAATTTTCGGGTTGGTTGAATGGTTTTGTTTGGCGGATAACGGTTTGCTATTGCGGCGATATGTGTATGTGTTAGTGCACTCCACACTTTAATTCATATTCAATTCCTCTCTGATACTACGGGATACAGAAACAAACTGCCCTTTGCGTTTTAGTTTTTAATATAAATTTTCCCTCCCTGATATATTGAATATCCAGCACCTTTTTTCTTATTAAGTGAGGATGCTATACACTTTCTGTGGCCGCACCGGTTGTCGGTTTCCGGTTGGATCCGATCGGATTCTTTGTCGTACATGCACGACAGCCTTTCATCCGGAGTGCTCCAACCTTTCCCCCGAAGAGTATGCATTAAAATCGAACTCTAGAAGTTGGAGTTGTCTTACCTGCGCTTCATCTGCAACGACTCCCAAAGGGAATTCCGAAATCTTAACCAATACATTACATTCTTGCAGCCATTCGGCTCTTCCATCTCTTCCCTTGTCTTACGTTACCAGTAATTCTAACAAGCTGCGTGAGACTGTAGCGATTCTTGGTGAGAAATACGCTGGCATGGTTAGTTCTTTCTCTTCATCCACTTGTACTTTGTTTGCCATGCTAAAACCACTAAAATTGAAATCTACACTGTTAGTTGAAGCAAGTAGATATAGACTTACCCGAATATCAAGGCAGTAGTCCGGAAGAGATTGCCCGCTTCAAGTGTCTTTGTGCTGCCAGCCAAATCGATGGACCGGTGTTGGTGGAGGATACTTGTCTTGCTTTTGATGCCCTCAAAGGTCTACCCGGTCCTTATGTCAAATGGTTTCTTGATGCCGTTGGTCCTGAAGGTAAGTAGAGTGCATTAATTTTTTCTTATCTTATTTTTCTCCTACTTTTTAGTTTATTCATGAGAATGTGCCTGTATCAAGTTGTTTTGTTTGAAGATAAACATTGAAACATGTCGGTATCTTCAGTGTTACTTATTGGCAAATGGGATACATAACTTTAAACATATTAGTAGGCATTTTTGATTCAGTAACAGCAATCTAAATTAAGTTATGGAGACATACTTATTGCGAGTGATTTCGAATAACAGATTTAATATTGAATCAGTTTTCTGTCTACATCAGAATATTTTATAAAACTTCGTTTCCTCGTAGGTTTGAATAAGATGTTGGATGGGTTCAGGAATATGAACGAGGGGAAGGATGGTGATGAAGCGTCCGCAATCTGCACATTCGCGTACACTTCAGGGCGTGAAGGTGAAGTAGAAGTGATGCAAGGGATCACTCGCGGCCGTATCGTGGCACCGCGTGGCACCAGCCGCTTCGGTTGGGACTCATGCTTTTTGCCGTCTGAAGTATTGGGGAAAGGTCTAACATATGCCCAAATGTCAGATGATGTGAAAAATGCTATATCTCATCGTTCCAAGGCGGTGGCTAAGTTGCGATGCTTACTTGATCGCCTTTCTTCCTCTTCCGCTCCTTCTGGTTGAACAAATTCATCCGCGCCGTTACGTGTGGATTAATTCACATCATGATTCACTAACGGCTAACATTTGTGAACGCAAGTTAGTGAAGAGATTTGATTATATAATAAGTCCATTCATATTTGGTAATTGCGAAAATCGTTATTTTGTCTTATGGTTTGTAGTTCGGTTGGGCACTTAGGAGCTATCAACTATTACTCATCAATAAGCTGACGGTGGTGTGTAAAGTTTAGAAATACGCTGCAGAATTATTCAATAACACTATTTGAATTATGGGCTTTTATAGCCTTTTAGGGTTATTTATCTTACTAATCCCAATCGGTGCTAAAGGCATGGCCTTAGATTGAGTGCATTTCGTTTGATGGATCAAAGGATTTGCCTTGAATGTGGCTTTAATGAGAGTCACATGGACGTTGAATTTCCTATAGTTTTGTGAAAAAATGTTCGAACCTATTGTTGGTTTAATTAGCAATGTTTAAAGCAAACTTAGTAATGTTCATTCAACCAATAGGTGGTACGTTCCATATTTCCAACAACCCCATTGCAATAGAGAGTATTCTAGTGATTTATTTTAAGGACGGTTAAAAATAGCGACCGGCAAGCGTCCAGGCTAGTTAGTCGCTAGTTTTTTTGAAGAACCGCGATCATTTGAAATCAATTAAAATATGCTTTAGGGTTACTACCGGGAGCCAATCGTTAACCTTTCAACATTTTATCGGGAAAACTATTCGGCTTCTGGAAATATGAAGCTATTTTCTCCTGTGTTATTAACTGCATGTTCGTACGATATCCACTTTACAATCAACTTGGCTAAAAGGCATACTTTGCCCCATTAAGGCTCATTGCATACGGCTTCTCAAATTATGCCTTACTTTAGGGTGACCCATCTCTCGAGTACAGACGAGCTGAGAAGTCCGACGATCTGCGGAGGTCCTCTTTTTAGTTAAGTTTATTGAAAAGAGATCTGACCCCCGCGAAGGTAGTCGCAAGCCCGGGATTATTGCAAAATGAGCAGATTGCAAAAATAGTGGGCTTTTTTGTTTTTCATGGGGCATCTTTGTACATATCACCCACGCAAACGTGTTTGCCATCTCCTTGTAATCTTAACAATTTGGCAATGAAATAAAATTGAAAAGGTTCTAATGTGGATCCGTAGAATCCCTGGATGGAAAGACAATTTGAGAGGCCAGGTTATTGCCAGGGCCAGGTTTCGAGCTTCTTATGACATGCCCTACGATAGTATCATCTTATACAAAGACTTTCCTTCCACGAATATCGTAGGTTTGGAGTACTTATGTTAGCTCGTAATGGGAGTGATCGAGCAGATATTGAAGAACTTTTTCGAACAAAGGAGGAGGTGGGAGAATTCGATATACGTGGAAGAATGTAGGCTGCTAAAGTGTCACTAAATTCTTCACTGAGAGTAAAATTAGGTATCAATGCAAACTAAGCACGAAATACCGCCACAACCATTATAAACAAAAAAATTGTTATTATCAATATTGTTAGTGTTACATCAGCGTCGACGATAGCATCGACATCATCATCAGCGGTAAAAGCTACTAATAGCGCTTGTACTGATGTCTCCATCGCCGTTGGCTCGCCTCCCTATCTCCCTCCTCCAATTCATCATCAGCATTAACACAGCCACCAACAGCAAGTAAATCCGGGACTATTGGTCGGAATACGCAGTGAAAGTAGCGGGGTACTACTGTATTTAAGTGTAAACTCCTAATTTTCCTTTACAACCCCTTTGAAATGCACGTGGGCGGAGAAGATAATCACACCGCTCCGCATCACTTGGCCTCAGGGAAGGAACTAAGTCTTAGACAGGCTAAATGCGAGATGAGTTCGGTGTAAAGTGCGCAGAACCAATTTTCCTAGGGATCTCGTTTAAATGACGTGAACTCAAAAATTGCAACAACTCTTCGAATGGGGGAGAGGCCACTCTGACCCATTGCACATGACCCCCTTACCCGTCAAAATGTAAATCGTCGACCTTGACACCGTCACGCGATAGAAAAGTGCACCGATTGCATTTTTTGCGCAAAATAATCGGTATTTTAAAACACAACATCACTACAATAGTTGGATATGAGCTGACTAAGTCAACTGCACTCGGTAGCCATAGTGGCAACGAAAATAGATACCTTTGGCCCGCGAGGTCGGCTGAATCCACTTAGAATATGCATTGGATACTAATAATAAATTATAAGTAGCATGAGTCCTATTTCGTTTTAAGACTTTTATAAGCTAATATGAAATGGTGAATTAAGAAGAAAAATAAATTTTGAAGGCAACTCAACCTGGAGAGCTGGGAACAAGTTCCTGGCCGCCTTCACATGCGATAGTGCGCGAAAGTGTCAGACTGTACACTGACACGTTGTCAATCAGTGCGCGCTGCCATCAATGTCTTTGTTACGAAATTGCCTTGTGGTCTCTTTAAAGGAACCTAAGGAAAAAGAAGGTGGGAGGGGAGGGAGGGGAAGAAAAAACAATCGAGTACACTTGTCCTCAAGGTTTATAGTGCAGGAGACATCGTCCACAATATTCGAGTTTAAGTATCAACCCTTGCTCACGTGGAGCAGTCCAACCGGACTGAAAAGTGCATTCTGCTTTTGCCGACTCTGCATGGGGCAAAAAGCATAAAAAACGTAAATAAATGCACATGAACACACAGGCACACGCGAACATACACACATTATCAGTCACATCCAAATCCACAAGATGTGTTTGTGTGTGCAAACACATGTGAGCTCGACTTTCCCGTCTCTGGGTCATATGACGAGGCTGGGACTATTTAAGTGGATGGAGTCGAGGCAGGCGGCCATAACTTCGACGTGGATAAATCACGATTTAATGGCGCATCCTGGACGCTCTCTTCTGTATTTAGTCGGTTGGATTATTGCTTTGACTCTGGCGGACGGACCAACTCAATGCAAGTTATGTTCCCCATTTTTACATTCCCCTTTGTTTCCTTTCTTGCGTCTGGGTGTGGATTAGGTTTTTTTTTAATTTAGGCAATGTTTAAACTATTGCGGGTGACAGATAGTGAGTAGATCGAATGACACCTCCTGAAGCAGTCGAGGGAAATAGGCGACCGTACGAATTGACCTATAAAACATTATAATCTTTGTCCATTTCTTCCATTTCACAGTCAAAATTGGCGTCGTGGCCAACAGTACTTTTAAGGTGTATGACCATTTCAATGGAGGCCTCATGGTGAGTTTTCTTAAAAGACTACACTAAACTATGACACCTCAGTAAAGACGAAGGGGTTTGTTGGGACAAGAATTGTATTTTTGGGAGGCTGGAGTGCGAATGTATAGCAAATATGCCTGTTTTCCCAGTCATTCACGGCGTTTTTGTAGTGCCATCGTTTTTACCTGCAGCCAGTGCTATGTAAACACAAATGATACAAAGGAAATATACTCCAAAATGGGCATTTTTTTACATCCCTCCACTTGTTATTGTCATTGACATTCACGTGTCGAAACACAGGACGAAACACGTCCAACCTCGACTCGATTCAGCCTTTCGCCTTGGCGATTTCATGTCAGTCAGAACCATTGTTCCTCTGCCTTTCACACTTGGCAAGACAGTCAAAAGTTTATTCTTAACAGCAACCATCGCCTTGAAGTAAAGTGACTGCTGACAGGAGGTAAGGAGAGTGTTGAGCCCACTTGTCATTCAGTGTTCCCCTGACTGCCCTACAATACTTCTCAAATGACCGTGGGACCAGCTTGAAAAACCTGTTTGTGACTGTGAGCAAGTAAAAGCATGACTCGTGAGAAGTCCCCACTGATGGTAAATTCACCGGCCAAGGGTCTAAACTTAATGGAAACATTCTCAGAGAGCACATGAGAACAGTGGCAGGGAGACGCGAGTCTGACGAGAGAGAGAAAGGCTGTAACTTACAGCCAGGTGATAAGAGACCTTGATAATGTCCTAGACTTACAAGATTTTTGGCTGCGAATTCGCCAAATTGACGTTTAGTACGCGAGAATCCCGTGCAGAGCCATACATTGAGGAAGTTTGGAAGGTAATAATTAGCTACCATCCTCCGTCCAATCACTAAATGAATCCCCCAATGGTCTGTCCAGTTCTCCGAGGTGCTATAGTTACTTAAAATTATTGATTAA
Organism: Dipylidium caninum; assembly: GCA_017562135.1. Classification (NCBI taxonomy): domain Eukaryota; kingdom Metazoa; phylum Platyhelminthes; class Cestoda; order Cyclophyllidea; family Dipylidiidae; genus Dipylidium; species Dipylidium caninum. Next base: position 180,951 of record QEYB01000461.1, read on the forward strand.
ATCAATGATCAAACAAAAAAGCCTTCACCTTATTGCCCTGCCAACTTGGTAGGTCCTCGACTCAAAACCCGGGGTGAACTTCGGCTCCAACCTCCTGCCCTGTCGTCCACCCGAATTTTGTGTCCAAATTTATCCTGGTACGTTGGCCGTTAGAAGGTAATATGCGTCCTTTTCACTATCTCCCATTTACAATGTCGTCTTGAGACTACAAAAGGAACCTAATAATCTCTAATGCGGTGACTTATTTCTACGCTACTCAACCTCTACGGACAGCACTTCAGTGGATTCACCTCTCGGGATACTTAGAAGAGAAGATCGCTTACGCCCTTTTCTATCCGCGAAATTCCACTGTTGAGCCCATCTGCCTAATTGTAATGCAGGACTCTGAGACAGACAAATCTCAACGTAAGTGCCTACTGACCAAAATGAGTTTAGGTTTAATGAAAGGGGAAGAAAAGGAAGTTAAAATATTTCACGAGCCCACTGCTGTCGTGTTACTAACCCTGCATCAGTTATGTCAAGGTGGTTTGAGAGCGAAGCCTTCGTCACACTACTCCAAAAACTCCCCTGCCTTAAGTGTGTGCATATATGTGTGTGTGTGTGTTCAGGTCTTCATTCTCCTCCTCTCGCCGCATCATTGCCTGTCTCCGGCGGAAATTCGTGTTAGACTTGTAGAGACGACACACGCCTTCAGTTAAGCCGGTGTGTAGCTGTCTAAGCCACACCTGTGACAGGGGAAAAGCGGAAAGGGACGCAATCACCGTGGTCCTGTCACATTCATAACCATGTTAAGAGAGTCGTCTCCGTAGAAGCACTTGATGCAGATGAATAAACAGACTGATGACATTAGATGTCCACTTATCGCCCGTTTATATGCATCAACGAAGTCCACCATTGCGCCGGCGTTACAGAGGAGGAGGAGGAATTAACAAGAAATTTTCAAGGTTGCGCCACCAATGTAATAAAGCCCGCTGCAAAAGTGGTTAATTAGCCGTGCCTGGTCCAAAGTTGCGTCCTCATGCCTGGAGTCTTTACCGCTGAGAATCGGAGGAAAGTATGTCGCAGGCGGGTTCGAAAAATACTGAACTACATGTTCGGGAAAGGGGCTTTCGGGGGACAGACTGGTATGGACATAATAATTGAGTAGTACCTCCCCGTAGGACGAAGGTGGTGAGTGAAGAAGTTGATTAAACGAAGGCAAAGTGTACTCTTGATGTCATCCGACCTTCACTGTAACTAATAAAAATAAGTAGGCAAAAATTGCGACCAGATAACAGCAAGAAAAATGTTGTTGGGACAAACTACTGTAAGTCTGTTTATGCGGTCGTTTAAGAGGTGATGAGGCACCATATCGCTCCGTAAACAGCTACCGTGGGTGAGGATTTACCAAAAACTCGAGCAATTTATGTTCTGGGCGATCGTATATCGCCTCGACCCTGGCAAATCTACTACTTCCCCCTTTAAGTACGAGGAAAAAAAGCTATGTCACCATGGGAAGTCATTCATTTTTATCACAATGATCATTTGACTGTCCTCTAACTCACATGCCGCGTAGGCAGGCCTGAGCCAAACACTATTGTCTTGCCTTGCCTTGAAACCTAAGGTAAGTCCGAACGACACGCTATTTGTTTAAAGTGAAGAAATATTTAACCGCCCTTTTAAATGGCCCACATTCATTACCTTAATAATCAAGTATAAATAACAAATACAATGCGATTATCGAGTATTTAACTAGATATAAACTCTGATTCATTAATTATTGCCTGATTCGGTTTAACCGATTCAATTACAAGGACTCTCGTCAATATGAAAAAGAATGTCTCGAAATACATACACTGAAGCACTTTTCCATTGTCCAGAACTCAGTATTCCCGATGGAGTTCAGAAAATTGAACTATTTGTAGCAAGCCGAGAAAAAACTAACTTGGTATTCCTTTTCGATGAACCAATTCAGGTAAATTTTTGAATCTTTTCATTCACAGCTCCCGTTGTACCGAACTGACTCCACTTTTTCTGAACTACAGTCCATTAAAACATCAGCGGGGATTTCTTTGAATCAAGAATTTGATGGCTTATCCATTCACTGGCCCGGGGGTAAGTTTTAACGCATGAAACACATTCGGAATGAAATCAATCTGCCAGTAGAAAATTGTTCAGCGGTTGTAGTAATAATCATAGAAATTTTTTAACAAGATTACTTATTCAACTGGCTATTTAAGTCTTAAGTAATGGGGTTCATGACGTAGCGGGATGATGTTAATACGATTGTTTTCGTGCTTTATAGCGTTGGGATATAGGGCAGATGAGCATTGGATATACATAACGGGCCACGTTGAGTTATCTCCGCTAAGACTTAGGATACTTCACTGGCGAGATTCTGGCTTCGTAGAGACCATGGACTTCATCTTTGATCCCTCAAGAACAAATCACTCCCGATCTGAGGACCCTGACATTCGGCATATCTCCTTTCATGCCAGTCAAGATCAAATATTAAACCCGGCATCATTCTCTGTCCCTTCTGTTCCATCGTCTTACTTCATTGTGGCCCCAGTTTTGTATTTGTTCCTATATTTTGATGACCTCATTCGGTAAAGCGTCACTGGAAAAAGGCGATAAATTTTCAATTGACCAGAAAATTCCTACAATTTTGATATTTGGGATTTGTACAAAGTATCTATATATAGTAGACAAATATATTTACCGGAACACCCACTTTTCCTTCTTCCTTAATATTGCATTCGAGATACTAAAAAATGAAGAGATAGGTACTGAGATCGCTTCGACAGTGGCTTTCTTAATCATGATCAGGGGAGCTTAAAAGAATTTGCCCTAAGCATTGATGGAGAGAGTCGACATATAGAAGAAGAAGGTGTGGTGAGTTTCTAGCCACCTGACTTTATAAAATTTCCCTACCTTAACAAATCTTACCATGTCATAGAGAGTGTACAGACCTGCAAATTGTAATAGTAATTGAGTGACGCAAATTAGCACTCTTCGTGAGCTAGATTAATAGTCCAGAGGAGATAGCGCGTGACAATGACCTTTTCGAAATAAAATTACGTAGTCCTTAATATATTGCGAGCACGATTTTAATCATTAATCTGCGCACTGTTAGGGAGTTAACAGCATGGTATACCTGTTAACAAAATAATTTCTAATGCAAAAGCATTTCTATCAGCGACGTGTACAAAAAATTATTGAATAACATTAATAAACTGTTTAGTGCCCCATTAGGTTCCATTTTTGGTTATATCTGACTTCACTCCTATTTGGTTTTACTGGGCTAAAAATGCTATCCAACCTCTGTGGTGCAAGGGTCACTCGGGTTTTTCCGATTTCAGGATTCGTTTTGTCTGGCGATGTGTGGAAACTGCCGGGAGCCCAACTGTGCTGATTCCTGTCTTGAAAAGCTTGAAAAAACCTTGAATAAAGTGTCGGATGCTTTAAAAGAAAGCTACATTTCTACTCGAACTGATATAACCTTGGGGTTTGGGTTTCAAGAACGTGGTCTGAGAATTCGGGAGGATGAGCTTATTCGCGAACTGGAAGCTAATTATAACCAGAACCTTATGATACTTGAAAGGCACGCTTTGTACTTTCTTACCAAGCTTGTAGGTTTGTAGGATTACTCGAATTCGCCAAAACTCGCAGCCCTTGTGAACGTAGACGCATCGTGATGTATATTAATGAACAACTAAAGTCGTAATATTTCCTCACACATTATAGACTGGTTTATTTTAGAAAACTTGGGTTTGATAAGGAGGATCCGCAATATCCGAAAATTTCCTTCCGATGTGAGAAACTGGCATTAGAACAGAGCATTGCTTGCTATGGCAGTCTCGAAAATCGAAGTACTCGTCTTCTTTTTGTTTATTTTTTAATTCCACAGATATGTTTTGCTTTAGAAGCAAGAGTGGAGATAGAAACTTATCTCCATCCGCCGGAAATTCCCCGGCTTGGGCTCTCTCCGACAGCATGTCTGATAAGGATTTCATTAGTCCACTTGTAAAGTCTCGTGACCGTTTGAGCTTGAGCTCGGATTTATCTGGTAAGGTTTTATGAGCGGTTGGTGCTGTTTGGCCTTTCTGATCGTGTGTCTAGTACTGGGGAACCCGTGAACCCCTTTTTTCGCTTGTTTGGCCTTAAAGTTATGGAGGAACAAGCACGTTTTAGGGTTATGATTTCTAGTTTGCATTTGTTTTTCTTCACGTAGGTAAAGCAGATTCAGGAAGTTTTGAAATTTTGGATTCTTCGACCCTATCCAATCAATCTTATTGTTGGTCTACAAATGATAAGGTATGGTTCCTGTAGTTTCGTTTTGAATTAACGCCAACTGGATATGTGGCCACGTTTTAAATGAAAAATTTTATATACACATCTTTTTTCTTTTATATCATGATTTCTTTAGCCGGAGGCTTCGCGGTTGAATGTCCAAGTGCCACTCTTCCCTTCATTTGACGGGCCGAACTGGCTTATGAGCGGTTCTTCCTCTTCTTTGCCAAGTACGAAAGTTGATCGAATGTGTCCCATTGTTGCTGCTGACTCACGTTCGTGGCTTTGGACAGGCAATAACCGAGGAAATGATATCTTACGAGAAGATACTTATGGAAGTGACGAGGGTTTAGAAACTAAGATGAAATCTCTTATCCTGAAAGAGGGAAGCAACAAACCGGTCGATGACATTGAATCTTCTCCGGTAGTATTTTATCATGCCTGTTGAGACGTTGGAACCTGTTTTTTTCTAAGTATACTTGATTGTTAAATCGTTGCACCTGTACGAAGTTGGATTTTCCATTGCAAGTAAAAGCTTCAGCAGCTTATTTGGTTGACGCAAAATTTTATCAGTTTCAATGAAAGGTGTACCTTATATTCTTCCTTGATGAAAATTCGGGATTTGGTGTTTCGCCAGGTTTATTTTGTTTGACTTTCTCAATTTGCTTTGCTTTTTCTTGTGAAATTGGTTATCATACATGTTAAAATTAGCTTGGACGATGGTTTATTTCTGCACATTTTTTTTAGAATTTCCATTAAAAATAACTAGAATAATCCTTATTCATTATTTGGTACGCAGATTTTTTTATTCACTGAAATTAGTTATCAAATATGTCTTCAATCGGCTTACGAAGTTTTTTCTTTGATGTATACCGTGGTTACAAGCTGGTGACATTTGAAGGCTTAAATGTGCACGTGGGTTCAACTCCGACCTCTAATACTTACCGTATTTTGGGCTTTCACATTATAAATAACTTGATTGTAGCCCTAATGACATGGGATATCAGTTACAAGAATTTGGATACTTTATGTTTGGGTGGATTTCCTTATGATGGAAACTTTTTGCTTTCTATCTCCTCATTCTTTATATGATTAGTAGTTGTGAGGGACTGATATCTCATCAATTCTGCTTCTTTAGGAATTTCTACAATGGTAAAATTCGCATTATTTATTGAGCCATTTGCCAGACGTCATCGTGTTGAAATTTAGTGGGCCTGTAAGAAAGCATTTACTTGGGTCGTGTCTTGTTGCACAATGCCTGTGTAATGTATATAGGCTTTTATATTTTTTCTTCTTGTTTGTAAGTCTCATGCACATTGATTATGAGTTGTTAAGTAGATGTTGTTTTTAAGATGAAAATCTCAAATATTTCCGTTATTCACAGGTACTGTTTGTAATCCCTTCTACTAAAATCACAGAGGCTATGATACCTCCAAGAAATCCCTTTTACAGTGGCATTTTGGTGCTATGATTTTCTCTTTCGTCCTTGTTTGTGCCAAACTGGTCAAAACAGACATAGATCACGTGCATGCTTAAATCCAGGTGCCTCGCACCTGTGCCAAACTGTTTGTGTGTCTTTTCAGTTAGCGTAAATGTATTTACTGGAATTGACACTTGAATTTATTTTTCCTTAGTTTCTTTGCAAATCGACTGATGGCGAACCACTTTGCAAATTTCTCGGAGGTTGTGCATTTCAAATGGCAAGCGATGCCTTGATGGCGTCGAAAAAGTCCTGTGTGAGGGCTTGGCTGGCTCGTCAAAGCTTGTCATTTAATGAAAAACAAATCGACTTGGAAGTTGGTCACTCATCGTCCTCGGTTCCCGAGTCCACTGTACTCATTCGACAGCTACGTGAAATTGGTAAATCTGACCCAGCTATGTGGTTGTCTAGTAAGCGGACCTATGAGATGGCATCTCATCAATCATCGGAACCAATGTTGCTTTTGACGGCCTCTTGCCAGGGCGATAATTGGAAGGAACGGTGAGTTTGTTTTGATCAAATGTTGTCAGGCGGTGAGATGTGAGGATTTTGTTAAGACAGTCAGCTGCTCTTATGCTCTCGAGATTTCTGTCTGAATTAGCATACTATTATTCCACTTGATTTTTTTGTGATTGAGCAACTGTTTTGTTAGACAGACAGCTCGACAGAACCCATAAAAGCCCTGTGACAACTCATGACGGCATGGTCCAGTAACAAAACCTCAAGAGGTTGAGTTGTATGTGATGCCGGCTTCAGAAACTTGTTAGATTTGCTCTTCGTAGATTAAAAGTTAAAATGTCCTCTAGTTTTTTTCACATCACATCTCGTATATCAGCATATTGGCCTAATTAATTGTCGAAAATATTGGTTGAAAAGCGTAATTTGACGCGTAATTTGGCAGACTGTTCACGACAAAGTGGAACCAAAAACAGCTTTCCTATATTTGGGCAGAGTAATTCAATTGGAATCTGAAGTGTTCAACTTTCATTACTCTTTTCCCCTCATAGCGGAAACCTCGAGCATAAACATTTGTCTGACAGATAGTCGGCATGCAACACAACTGCGTCTTAAGTGTCATTGAAGAACATATTGATGTAACCATGTTTTCTAGCCTCATTTTCACTTAACGACCCAAAAATTAACAAGAGCTTCTACTAACTGCCACTTTCATGTCGGATTTCGTAATTCCGAGCGACGTTTGTGTGATGCTTAACCGGATAACAGTTAGCCGTTGGTAAACATTATACTTTCGGTCCTAACATAATAAACCGCGGGAGGTACGTGCTTTTGTCGGTTATATCATCTTCATAAAGACGCGTTTTTAATTTCGGCTTGTATGTGGTGGTGAGTTCCTGTTGTAGCCACAGTTTAACAGGCGTGGGAGAATGTGTGCACTTTGTGGCCAGAACCTGGGGTAATGGGATTGACCGTTGGTGTTTGGAAGTGTTGCCACGTAAGCGGCTATTTGATGTTCCCTTGTCATTTTTTTGCATTATAGTTCATCTACTTTGTTCTTTTTCACAAATAATTGCTTGTTAGGCGCCAAAGTGGTAGGTGTTGTTTAATTAACCAACCATCTGTTAACTACTACAAAATATTCACTTTTCAACTCCAATCCTGAAATTATAAATAGTCTAACGGTACTTCAATCTAACGCATGTTTTATTACGTGGTACGCCGATAAAATGGCTTTACTTTTTTCTCCACATTCCAGTAAGAAGTAAGTTGCGAAAACAAAGTAAATTTCCCATTTTTTTTCAACATTATCAGGTGGCTGCTGAAACGTTCTGACCCGACACCCTCTGATGATTTGGATTTACACACGGTAAAGAAGTCGAAGTTGGCGAACTTCCTGTTGGACAGTCAGGAGAATTGGCAGGCTGATATTGAGGCCATCCTCTATCGTTCACCCTTCAACGGTAGGACAGCCAATTGGCTTCAGCCAAACCGCAAAGTTGACACAATCTCCACTGGTCTGCCACCTCGTCTCTATGGCGCGCCCAACACCACCAGCGTTGGAGCCACTTAACAACAATTCCTTCCTTCTGCTATGCACCAACTGATTGATACTCGATTTTCTCCGCATAACTAATACATCATTGTCATTTACTCTCACATCTTTCCCTTTTTTTTCATTTTGACTGTTTGATTTCTCCTTTTAGACGTTTTATGTGGCGTTGAAAATGGCCAATATTCTGGTTTACTGTCATTATTTTCACCAACTAGCTCACTCTATACAGTAAAATCTGCTCGTTTTTTCTCACATTTTTAAATTCTAATTTTATAATAAGATGCTTTTAAACCGTGTTGACGATATTTTAATAACTAATTATGAAAAATTGTGGAGAATACGTCTGTCAGCGTGATTAATGCTAAAGGTTGGAACGAGGTTAACAGATAAATTGGCTGTTTTTTTTCGTGAGGCAGAAAAAGTGATTAAAACCGACGTTTGGCGTCAATTTTATCAAACGAAGATCAGATTGTTTTTTTTCTTCTCGTTGGTGAGTGAGGGGCGTACTTTTTGTAGGGCTTCTAGCTGTTAGTAATGCGGAAATATTTTTTTTTTGCTGTATGAAGAATGAATACGGAAGTTGGTTTGCTGTTCTCTGCAACTTCAGGCGAGGTAGCAGTAATGCGGGTGAAGGTGTGTACACAATGATGTTGCTCTCAACTCAAAAGTCTAGCAGGTCGTTCTTTTGGTTGATAGAAGTTGCATTACCGAGTGAAGCGGTCACCTATCGGTGAAAGTAGGGTCATTTTGCAGAGCATGGATTAACTTCAGCGTCAGCGGTTGAAAAACACCGGTGGTTTGCGCCTAGTTGTGCACATTTGACTCGACTATTTCGCTCCCGCAGTCTTTTCGTATGGGCGTGGGGTATCTGGCGGAGTAATTCAGGGTGGTGAGCAACTTGAGTGTTTCTAGCCGTTGATTCGGTCTGAAGCGTTTCCACTTTGGAGAAACTGAGGAACCTTTTGGTAGCATCTAAGTGGCTCGTGCAGAACTTGACGTTCTAACATTCCTTGCGTGTTGGCAACAGTTTCTGGTTTTTTTTCTTTTCAATAGACAAATTGGAGGGCAACTGTGCCTTCTGGCTTGCTTACTTTCTTTCTACTTAGGAAATTTAACTACGAGTAACATAAGGCAGAAGTTATTTAACTTTCATGGCATGTCAGTTGCATTGCACCCATGTTGCCTCGTTGAATATATCATTTTTATTGCTTTTCCACAAATTAAAAATTTCGAATTTGGTCTTTTTTAGGTGTGGAGGGGTTGGGGAAGATCTTTGACACTCCACTCATTGTTGCGTTGGGGATCTTCAAAATGCCACTTTGAGAATATCCTTGTCGCTCCGTTAACACCTCAACGAGGCATAGTCCCTCCACTGAATTTATACCTCTCGCAAAATAGCATTAAACTTGTGTCTAATTTCGATGTCCCTGAAGTGAATAAAAGGTCAACAATCCGCCGTGCTGAATACAATCGCTCTGCTGATGCCACTCGCCATAGCCTCGATGTTAGACGTAATCGCAGTCACCAGCAATCGCTCTATAAATTTGCCCTTTCAACCTGTCTGGGCGTCAAATCAGGTATTTCGTCGTCGTCGTCTTTATTCCTTGATTTGGGATGTGGGAATCTCATTCCTTTTGGAGATACCGATTTAACCGCAAAAATCCCACTAAAAATCGGCTTGGATCAACACGTTCAACCCGTATCGGGTATCGATTTTGCGCGGTGTCTATTGGTGGGTTCAAGGTTGCCGTTACGTGATTCGTCAGTGGATAATCTCATTTCTATTTCATTTGCACAATGGGTAACGGCAGCTGAGGAAGACAAATTAATCAATCTGTTCGCAAGTGAATGTGTTCGGGTCCTGTCAGATAAGGGTGGGACAGCAATTCTCCAATTCTATCCTGGAAATAAGCGCGACCTTGATGTACTTTGTGAAGCCTTTGCTGCCACCCATCCCTGTATTCGAGGCTGCCGTTTAAGTGTTCGGAGTGTTGAAAACAGGGGCATTAAAATCTATATATACCTTGTAAAAAATTAATGTTGTCCATTGGGTTGTGCTCTAAGGCAAATAAATACCTCCTTGTTGTTTATTGAAAAAGTTAACCTGTACTTAATGGGAAACAAAAAAGTCTACGACACTTGAAATGAAATTGGAACCCTTATTTTTCAAACATTAGTCGCTTATCTTTGTATAGCAGTGAGCCCGATCAAGTATAAATAGACAATTAGGGTAATCTTTGAATCACAAATTCGCTTTCAAAGTCATTATGCGCAGCGCACGGTCATTTTTATCATTTCGACGCAATTCAATTTTTGTTTTGCGTACCCATTTGCCTGAGATCTTTTGTCAATGCAATTAGACGCAAATGAGATAATTTTGACAGCCATGAAGAGGGACTATTCTGCGTCTACGTTTCTCACGTGATCCTTCATTTTAACCACCACTGTCTGCTACTATGCTGACATGTTTGACATTCCACTGCAGCTATTGGCAGCATGATTAAACTACTGAGGCGTGCTTTTAGCACCCGTGTGGGGTAAAAGTGAGGCGAATTTTGACCCCGACGGCTGTCCTGCATTGGAAACAAATAACTTGATGACCCTGACAACATAAACAGTCGGCGAGGGTTCGGGTGACTGCATAATTAAATTTTGAAGTTATTTTTCCAGTCTTAATTTCATATAGCCTTCCTCGTCCACCATTATTTAATTTCGTGATCTTCCATTTCTTTTTTTTAAGTGTTATTATTCCGTAAAATGGACTATCTCGGTTGAAAGTGCTCAGAGCGGAGAATGGAGAAATGGAAATGGGATTCCGAGGTTCAATAACTTTTGGGATGCTGACAATGAGGTGATAAATTTGTACGTGATTAGTCTGGGGTAGGCGCGTGCGTGGCTCACTTTTATGAGGCGAATTGTGGAATAAGAAGCACACAAACACGCATTTTATGTCTCTAAATTAATTGACTTAAACAGACGCCAAAGTCTCCTCCAAGCAGGTTGTTAGATGTTCTCTTACAACGCCAAAAATCCCCACCGCCCTTTTGACTCCTTGACTCTTCACGCCCTCGGTTTTGTCTTAGTCTCTCGAAGGGAAATACCAGTTGCGGCAAGATTGTAAAGAAGAAAAAGAAGAGGAAAAGTCTAAGTGACAGTTTGTGACGCAACTCTCGACAATTGTAAAAATCCATTTTTAACTGTTAAAGCGCATTCTAAGCGATGGAAGTTATTTTAACTTCCAAGCTAGTTATCTCGTCTTTTCTGCTTGTCATTTAGTTGCTAGAAGTCATCGACTTTGTGGCAAATAGGGCGACCATTCAACATTTCTCCAGACATCCCTCCAAGGGAATAAGGCCAGGAGTCGAAAGCGATCCAGTAGCACCATACATCCGTCACGATTGCAATGTGGTAAACACGATGGAAGAGGAATGAGGAAGGAGTGGAAGGGACGGGAGTGGTGTCGTTGGCACCGCCTTCCATCTGCTAAGTCCACCTGCGGCATCATTTTTACCTTTTCGACTATTCATACTGGCAGGAAATTAGCAATTTCCTTTATAATTGTTTAAAAAACTGCTCGTTTGAACTAACCTCCTTCCTGTTTTCTGACCCTCGTCTTCTAAAGGTCAAAAAAAGGAGAGAGTTTCCCTTAATTGACCTGGACACGCAAGAGAGCCCTGGGCAATGCAAGTTGTGTGTTCGGAAAGGTGAAAAAGCCTGATTGACGTCGTCTGTTGATGCATCTATCGCTCTTTGTTCCCTCTCTGAAGGGCTTAAATACTAGAGCTGACTTAACAATGGGCAAGGCCATTGGGCATGCAAGCCGTATCCACTGCAGTCAACTCTTAGACGCTTTAACTTGAACGGCAAAACACTGATTTGGACGGACAGAGTTGATGAGTAGTCTCCCAAGCGCCAACATTCAAATAAACGAAGTCAAAGCAATTTTTTTCCTTCTCACAAGCTCCACCACGGGCTTGTCTTTATTACGAAGGAATTTCCCCACTGCTGTGTAGTTCTCAAGTCAATGATTGTGTGCGTGGATCATTTCTATTCAACGCAGCATCTTCACAATGGATTTGGGACGATTTGTGAAGCGAGTAGGGGCCTTAGCCCAGGACATCTCATTTGGTAGGGTGACTGTTGGCCGATTGGATGCCGAGGCTGTGGAGAGGGAAGAATGACAGAGTCTGGATTGCGTATATTGGTTCTCGCCGCATATATTTTGAAGTCTTACACCAATAAGAATAGAAAACTACAGTTTGAATTGGCGCCTCGGCTGACTGGATGTTCTGTTAAACGCCACGACTACACCTAGATAATGTGTGAACTCTTTTGACCCGCGACAAGTAAACCGAACACTGGGTAGGGCAGACTATACGTGGCTTGTCTGGATGGAAAGCTACGTTGACTAGACAATTTGGATTCACGAAGTAAGTACATATACGCGGAGGACCAGTGTCCTAGACTATGAAGGTGACTGGAGACGGAAGTTAACACATCTTTGTTTGAATTAACTACACCCCTTGGGGACTTTTCGATTACGCTGTGCATAAATTTGTCAGTTGCACGACTCCTCCCCACTTTCGGCGTATTCGGCCACTTTGTAGGTAGGTGCCAGCACAATGGCCGCAGAGGCTGGTGTCAGCGAATACTTAACTGTGCCAGTGTGAACAGGTCAAATCACCTACTGATTGTTTACACTATCGAAGAAATGTTTGCTGTAGCGGATGATTCTGGCTCCGCACACCACTTTAGTACACTGCAATTGTGATAAACACCCAGTTGACAACACAAAGGCGTCCATAAAATGGATCGGAAGAGCAGGTCGGGAGGGCACGAAGGACATCCACTAAACATGGTGCTTCTTCTCGCCAAGTTGGCCCATCATACTGGACAGCAAAATACATGAATTCGAGCATACTCCGGGATAATATCATTTCGTGAGCCAAACGCCACCTCTTACTGCAAATGGATCCAAATCCGAATCGGAGGAGCTACTCGCGATTCTCTATGCCCGTTCCAGTGTGAGAAATGTTAAAAACAACAAGGTAAAAGATGACCCAGAACCCTACGACATTTTTTTCACCATCCATACAATAAGAAAAGAATATACTAATCTAAGGTTATTAGGCAATAGCATCTTCACACTACTTATCGTTTAAGTAAACGTGAATTTTAAATCTTAAAATTGCCAATGACTTTTAAATGGGAAATTTAAATCACTTAGATGAAACTGTAAATACAGCTTTTCCCTTCTCCTCTGCCGAGCACTTCGATCCGAGCACCACGATGCACTTAAGCATTCCTCCCTCTGTAGTTCCTTCTGCCGCCGTACCCACGATGGCCTGCTGTCTTTCTCTCGACTTGGCGGATCTCCTCCACGGGTATGCTACAAGTCCACCCCTTTCCGCCCCTCTGCATCCCCGTGATTCCATCCCCTTTTATGACTTTAGGGGAAACGACATGTGTACTTGTACAAAAGTGTGTTGAATTTTTCATTCATCGGGACACTGGCATCTAACTTTGTAAAGGACAACTCTGAGGGGGCGATTTAAAAGCGTAGGTTGCATTTTTTTTCAGCAGAATGAGCATTAGTTTCAAGTAACGAATTTGTTGGATTGCGTTTCGACAATTCCAAAGGCTTGTCACCTACTACATTTATTTTTACTCTTCTTTCTCCACCAGTTGCCATCATTTATCATGCACCAGCGTAGAAATGGTGTATCAAACATAGAAAGGCGGATAAATTGCCTATTTCATGCTTGTACAGATCTTTCCTTTAGTAGTACTTTTAATTTAAAGACTCTCTAATTTTCATCGTCTGTTGACTTCGCTTCCGTCTAAGAGCCCGTGCGTCGTATCTATGACCTTTTAGTCCTTCGACACACACCGCTTGCAATACCAACTTGGAGGAGCATTGAGGGTGTCGGTGTCGCATATAATAGTTCCTCATATTTTAGGGATGCTGAAAAACATCCAATAAACTAACATCTTACTATATGTTTAAACAATAAAACATAGGAGTACTCTTGAGCACAAGGTTAAAAAGATCCCCTTGATTGTTTGAATAAGTTAATAAAGAAAAGTTTACCTAGGACAAATATTTGTTCTTCCTTCAGTTGTCAGACATTTCGTTACCTATTTCGTGTTCGTTTATAAGGAAAAAAAGACGCAATTCCTGGAAGGGATAAATTCGGTGGAATGTTAGACCCTTCCGAGAAGGGGAGAGGAAGACTATGAAGAGCACAGTTTTTAAAAATTCCAGAAATCGTGGGTCATCCTTCTGCTATATGTAAAACATTCATAGGTTAACGGGTTCATTACTAGGCACAACATGTCTCAGGTTAAAGAGAGAAAGGTTTGGGAAAACTAACTTAATCTGGAGGTCCTCTCACCATTCCTCTCCACATTCGAGCAAAAGCCCAAAATATAACGCACCGAGGATACACTTACGTTGTGTTGTAGCATTGAAATATCGGAGGACTGAAAGATACTAAGAACTGTTTAGTTGGCGTATAGTCTTTCAGTCTATTCACCTGTCGACTAATTGATAAATTGTCTTCGAACCTGTGGAGGAGTCCTGCATGCAAACCCAGTACCAGGAAAATTTCTCTAACAATCTTAATTATTCATTCACATTTCCTCACTGTTTATCACTTTACTCACCTAATATCTATCGCAAAGTTAGGTGTTTTGTAGTTTATGCATTCTTCTTTGTCATTTTCACCCGAAACACTGCATGTTTTTGTCGGATAAAAGCGTTGCTATTAGTTCTGCGGAAGGTGATGGTTGATGACAAGAATGATAACTAGGTGTAGCAATAGACGAAGATAGTTGAAGTAGATGGTGATGTAGATATTACACGAATGGCAAGGGAAATGTGTCTCCGATAATAGAAAAAGGGAAGGTAGGTGCGTTCTATCGCTCATGCTTTACATCCGTCTTTGGTTTATTCGCACTTTCAGGAGTCAGTCCATGTGTCGAATGCACTGGCGCTGATGACTCCTTTGCAACGTCAACTAAGCGACATCTTCTAGTGCCATAATAGTATTACAGAAGACCTACAATGAAATCGGCAATTGCGATGTGGTCGTCAGATTACATTTTACGATTCACATGTTTAAATGCTTGCACTCGACATTACCGTTTCAACAGTTTTCATAAATGAAAAGTTTCGTTAGTTGAAGAGGAAAACAGGTTCACTACACAGTAATGCACAAGTTAATAAACCTTTAAAACATTAAGCACGTTCGTTGTAATGATGCCAGTTTTATTGTACGGTCCGTGTATTAGCTGAGTACCAGTTGTTGGCTGAATGTCTTGTAGGGGTAGAGGGCGGGCTCACAACAACAACGTCAGTTGGGTCTTCATATGGAAAGATAGTTTCTTTCTATTTTATTTTACTTTTATTCGAGATTGTGAATTAAACCTATTACACTGTTAATCTGAACAGTTTATTGACAAAAAATTTAGAAAACCATGCTGGTAGTGGGGTTCTAACCTTTGAGTAGAGTCTTTTCGCCACCACATTACCCGGCTAACCGTTTCAGCTATAATTCAGCAGGTGTGAAGTATCAATGGAGTAGATCCTATCGGTTTCGAGTGCCGTAATAAACGAAGGCGCGAGAGTTGGCGATCGCCAAACTTGCGAAAAATTCTATGAAGATAAAAACGAGATTTGTTAGGAACTCTTTTTCTGTTTTATTTCATTGTTGTGCTCTGTATTAGTGGTGAAATAATGTTGAATACCATGAAATATAACATAAGATGTCTGTAAATTAGCTCTCCCCGGACAGCCAATCAGCGTCGGAGGCTGGGGCCAGTGCTCACGGTTAACCAATTAGGTGGCGTGGCAAGTGAAGTCGCAGATTCATAAACCGTCGACCCTGGAGCGCAACTGTCACCTCGCAACATGACTGACCGTAGACAGTCCGTGGCTCCCAGCACCTCCTTTCGATGGCGTTCTCGATCTGTGGCGACAGAGGATCAAGAGAACTCTCGTGGACAGGCTTCAACAGATCAAGGAATTTTTCCCAACGCTTTTCGTACTGCCAGTGTGGCCACCAGCCATTTACGCCGAATGACGAAAATGTTTAGCATTGACAAGACTCGAGAGGTGATTCGTGTTGCTCTGGAGGATAGTGATCGTGTGGAATACATCCGATTAGCTTGTGAGCATGAGGAGCTTACAAAAGAGATGAAACAGCTACGAGGCTTCGTAATGGAGCTGTCTGATCGTTACGAGGCTGCAAGATCTTTAGATCCTCTACGACGCTACAAACGTATGCAGTCTATGGCTAAGACCATTGTCCTACAATTGCGAGTCAACGATCCTTCCGCCTCGTCTTATGCTGCCTGCAATATCACTAATGTCAATGGCAACGAAACTTTTGATCTAAACTCCGTCGGTTGTGGTGGCCTCATTGTGGGCGACGTCCTGCAGTCCTCTGTGAAGCAAAAGGAGATGCGATTAAAACACGAGAAAATTGCTCGTGGTAGGTGGTGGACAATTTTGTTGATTTAAGTAAAAGCTTCGAATACTTTGACATCACTTAAGTTGATAAGTTGACTGCCACATGCGAACTATCTGTTGATTTACTCCAGCGAAGGCGCAGTCTCTGGACCCCTTAAGGTTTACCAAAGCCTAACAACGTTTGGAACGCCTTGTCCCGCCAGTAGAGGGAACAAAACACGAGGCTGTGAATATTTTTTTTCGTCGGTAGATGGGCACTTAATTAGAGGGAGCGCGCAGCACCCTCAGAAGCCTCTGTTTACCATGTACGCAATAATTATGTCACTCACAGAGAAGTGAGTGGGTGTGGGGCGAGTCAAGGTGAGGTTTTTTTCCCTATACGTCCAATCTAAGGTCTCAAAACGGTATAAATGTAACTGAAGTGATTGTCTACCCAGCTGGGAACGAGGCAAAAAGTGTAACAAGATCAGCATTTAATTATTGGAGTGAAAGACGACTCTGTGTGGTCTTAACGCAAATAATAATAGTAAGTAAAAACCGGAGTTACGGTTTAATGCAGGAGAAATCTTGCCCTTCCGTTTTGATGTCGTTGGCATTTGATTGGGGCAAATAATGCCATTTTATTTGCATGTTGGAGACTTACTTGAACTCCATTCAGTCGACAAAACCAGGCAGACCAGGCACATTCACCTCATTACTTCTTAATTCGTCCAACTTAAGAGTAAACAACGTTACTGGCCCGGTTCTGTCTCTGTTTGTGTGCGTAGAAGAAGATGTAAATTGGTACTAATTCAGTGACTTCTGTCTCCACAACATACAATTTCGTTATTTTCATTAATTTTCCTGACTATGCCCTAAATGATCCCGTAATCTAAAAGGCAAACATTTCACCAATTTTTTTTTCTACTTGTAAAGTAGCTTTCTTTCCTGTTTCATTGCTTTTTAAGGGAGTAAAATACGTTTATCTATCCTACATCAATTTCTTTTTCGATACTCAGAGCAGTCTTCAGAGTAAATGGAAGGCATCCGTTTCCTTTCCCTCGTCTTCCCCGCTCACACACGAGTCTCGGCCTTTCCTTTCCTTCCTTTCCACCCCATCTCCGCCTTCCCCGCCCCCGCCCCGCCCCGCCCCCGCCTCGCTCCGCCCAATGGCTCTGCCTCTCGCCCTCCACCTTAGATGCCTTTTTTTAAATCTAAACGAAAGAAAGTGGCATTTCTGGTCAGTCTAGTATAATTTCAACGCAACTGTCATGATAGAGGGAAACAAAAAAAATGAAAGATGAGAAAAACAGGTCTGTGAGAAGGAATAAAGACGTGGTAGCAAGGAAGAGGGTCCGAAGAGAGGCCTTAAAGATGAAAATTTTAATATATGAGGTAGAAAATAAAGGTGGCCGTCGAGGGAAAATCATCTTTTGTTTGTTTGCCTTCCCATAAACGCTCGCAGCGAAGCCATAACTGACCTAAAGGAGATGCGATTATCAGGAAATGTGCCATAAAGGAGAAGAAACTAATGCAATCCAGCACCGTTTACCTCCTGCTGCAAAAAAATATCTCCTTTTTTTATTAAGCAACACTTGGAATTTCGAGACGTGCAATTCTACCTCCTTCAGTTTACTGGAGTTTAAAGTTCTAAATTCCATTATAAAGAGAAAGTTGTGAAAGATTAAGCTTGAAGGACGGAGAGGTGGACGAATTGGCAGAAGTGGAAATGTCTTAACCCTGCTCCAAGTACTCTCACCTCTTTAACTCATTTTTATGCCTATTGAGAGAAAGTTAGCCTGAAGTGCTATCGAGACGAGGAGAAATTTCACCCTAAAAATCGTCAGAGTGCGAAATGGAGGAGTTGACGGACAAGTGGCGGACAGGTGGGTGGATTAGGCCGGCGTAGGAGATAAATAATGTAATCAAATGGGAATGGATGTTTATTGCATCGTCCGACTTATCTGGTCTAGGCCACTTCCTCTTCCCATCTCCGGTTGCCATCTCCCTCCGCCTCCACCTCCACTGGAAGTTACCAGAATTTCATCTTTCTGATGCATAATCGTGGTTTAAAGACTCTGAAGGAGTAGCATTAAGCTGTCGAATCGTGGACTAACAGGCTTCGGGTATTCTTGTCCACTTACACCTCTTTGAAGGTCCACCGAGCGATGAAGAATCGGCGAATAGGAGAGGGTCAAGAAGTTTCTTACTTCAAGTAGATGCTAGTCGCAAAATCACGCGGAATTAACTGAACTATGCTAATGTATACACGGACATTCGCCAGCTCTTGATGTAGAAGAAGTGGATGTTAACCTCCACGCGCAGAACTCGTACAAGACAGACTGCGGAGACGCGACGGAAGTACTCAGCCTAATCCACAGACTGCCAAACTGTGTACGCACACACGCACACACAGACATATGATTTCTTGGAGCCTCCTAGCCGATCCGTCGGCCGGGCAAAGAGACAATAAAAGCGACAATGTCAGAGTGAATTAGTCGAGCTGTTGGGAGATAGGTGTGTGTCTAAGAATCTCTTGAGATTTTGATTCCACAATTAAAAGTAAATTGGAGGTAAGTCTAATGATGGTGATGTTGCTGATGATTGTGGCAACGGCCTCGTATTAGGTATTTTCATCTTACCTAATTACCACCCGTTCATATTAATATTATTAACAAGCAAAGTTGTTTAGCGTTTACCTTTTTCCCTTGTCCTCTAATTGTAGCCCTTTCAAGTGAACAATTGCAACGTGACATATCGAAATTTCATACGGAAAATAAGGAACTGCGCTCCCGCAGAGACGCAATAACTGAAGCGATTAACAATGTTGATATCATGTACAACGCGACCAAAACTGAGCCCTTTGTTAAGCGTTACGCAATTCTTAAAGAAGTGATCAAAGAGGTTCAACGATTTGCCGATGCTAATGTTGACTACTCATGACAAAGTTGTGTAATTCCTCCTCTTTTTTTCCTCCTCTCTCGCCCTCTCCCCTCCGCCTCTCCGTCTCTGCCCCAATTCCCGTTTCATATAACATTTTGAGGGAGTCAACATTCCCACAGATTGTTTTCATCACTCAAAAAAGCTATTTTATGGTAGATTATAAAAGCATTTGTAGAAATGGCCAACGTCTCTATATGGACGTAAAAAAGGAAGTTTTAAAAGTACCTTTTTCCATCTTACTGTCACATCTACTTCGCAGCCAGAAGCAGGCAATTAGGAGGTGTAGAGGACATCTTTTCATTGGTTTTCTTCGCCTTCCCCCTTACTGGAGATGCACGTCTCTTGTAACTAAAATAAATGTGCTGGGAGGCTTCTTTCTTGTCCCCCAGGTAGACTGTAAGATTTCCCCTTGTCATGGCGTCTGTTTTGCCGCGAATGCACACATTTCTGAAACAAGTCTTTTACCTGACCACACGCTCAGCGATGCCTTGGTCAACTACCAAAGATAGTTTTTTTTACAAATTGCCCCACTCCTTGCCTCGAGGATTGATTCGGGGTATCTCTTGAAAGTGATAAAAGTCCAGAGGGAAGTTTTACGTGCTTTAGACAGCCCATTCGTTGCCAGGTCTAGTAGTAAAGCCATTCCAAGCTTGGTACATTATAACCCATTCGTAAACGACACGCCTCATAGCGAAGTTGAGGAGGAAGTGTGATCACATCAACCCCACGAGGAAGTTAATTCTTAATTATGGCCTCGAAAAACACGCGTCATTCCAAATGACCAACTCGGCTGCTCCCGGTGAATTGATGAGACGCAACTTCTCCCGCCCCACTGACAATCAGTGTAAGAAGTGGGGGATTAAATTTTTTTGAATCTGTGACGGACCCGAGCTACTGGGGGGGGGGGGCGGGGTTGAATGCTTTAGCATTTGTGTTCCCGCCCATTTATGATGTGGGATATTTAGTCGCTGAACTCGACATTATTCCGATAGAATGAATTTAAGCTTTTGGGAATTCCTTTTTCGGTAAATCATTTTCTAGTCGAATAAACTAATGACGTAAGGAGACATACACCGATGTGGACGTTCATTGCCGTAGCAGCCGTATACCTTCAGGAAATAAGGCAAAAGGAGACGAGTGATGAGGATAAGGCAGCAAGAGTTGGCAACCACATTACAAATCATGACAACTGGTTAATTGTCAGACAATACGTTTTGTTCCCTGTAAATTAGCTGAGATGTTCAGTTTTTTTTAAACTCTTCGTAAGTCACTAGTCATAAGTGGTGATGGCTTATTGAAAAAAGTTACATTCTCCCTCATTTTTTAAAGAGATATTAATCACATTTTTTGGTATATTAACTATTAGCATAAATTCATTGAAACAAATTTCCCGATGCCACATAAATTACGGATATGATAGAATAACATATATTCAAACTTTACATTATCTAATCCGTGTTTATGTGTTTGGAGTTTGGGGAAATAAAGTGAGTACTTCATCATAACACACAAGAAATAATAAAAAGGGAATAGTAGGGAAATAGTACTCGCAAAATTAGAGGGACTGAATTTTCTACTGTCTTATCTTCTCGCCCAAAAAGGGCATTTTGAGGTTACATTGAAACCGTGTCAAATGGAGGGGGTTTTTAAACCTCGTTTAAGAAATGAACGGCGGAGTTAGACACGGTCGGTCACGCCGCGTAGCTCGGCGTAACGTACGCACACGACAGCAGAGGTGGGTGAGCCTTCGTACTACCCCCATTCCTTGCGCAATTTATCCTCATCCTTCAATCACTACGACCCTGTGTGTTGGTGCTACGACCGCACTTCACATCACCTGAAGCATATCATTCACTCATTTTAGTGCTTGTAATAGATGCAATTGTGGCATCTTGGCCTCACATCCGCTGCCGATTGAGTGGCGGTGTAGTATTACTTGCCAATGCAACCAACTCAACATGCATTTAGCCATATTTAAGAGCACATCATTTCCTCGCACTGTTGAATGGGCAGGGGAGTGTGTATCTTGGGTAATACGAAATAGGATATTGAGTTTCAGAAGAGCTTGGACATTTCCCTGGAGTTCTATTCCGGTATAGCGGTCTCCGGGGCATTAATGATGGGCTCAAACCGGAAGATGGAAGCGTCAACAGGTAAAATATGCCACAAAAAAGGGAGAGAATGCTAATGTTGAGCAATCGGCAGCAACATAAGACGTCATTAAAATGAACAGTTAAGAGTCACATCAAACGATATAACCTAAATTTTTGATACTACTCCACATCTTCCCTGTAATTATAAATGTTAAATGGAATTCGTTTATATTTAATGCAAGCGAGTTCTTTACTTAACGGCATTAATTATAATCCTTCCCTTCGGCGATGGATAAAGCTGAGGATATTCGGTGGCAGGCGGACGAGCTGGCTTTAGAGGCTTGTTTTGACAAGTAATGAATTGCCACTGATGGCATTAAATAACTCTACTAGCATAAAACTCCTTCGACGATCCCATAACGTTAGGGGTTGCCCACTTTCGACCGGCCACTTCCTTCCCATTGTTAGTGAAGCGCCTACTTTTTATGCTACGCCATTCATTCAGGCCATGAACTGGTCGGAAGTTATTTTTACAATACACCTTTCCTGTTATTTTTGGTCGAGAGCCAGGTGGTTTGATTTTATGCTCTTGTAAACACTCTTTCCGTAAGTGCGTAATCGTAAGGGACGGAAAATGCGTTGTTCCTCCATGGAAGAGAAACGAAATTTTCTCGCCCCTTTCACGCTGCACGATGAATGTTTTGAGGTCGAGAGAAGAGAAATGCATGTACTGATAACTTTCCATTCCTTATGTTGCTACTTGCATTAGGAAGTTACAACATACTCCTGGATTATGTTGCCAGGAGGTATTGGAAAGAAACAAAAATGGGGTAGGTTTATGACTACTTAAGTCGGTAAACAGTAGTGGTGACAGCCAGAAGGGAGTAAAAGTGCTAAGTTGACAGTAGGGGTAGACGTGAGGAGGCCTTCCACCCTGAAAGGGGATTCTAATCATGTACCAGACAAGGGAATTCAAAAGGAAGGATGTTTAGCCAACAGGTTTGGTTGGATACATTCGTTCCTGGAGCAATGTTGGAGTCCACGAGGAGCCAAAGTACCTCTTCCACACTGCAGCATGGCATCAGTTATTGCACTAAACTTTCGAAAACCACAATGAAGAACAATCCACAAGTTCAAAGAAAGGCCAACTGTCTAATGTATCCCGTCGAGACACGTCTTTTTCGGCGGCTTCTGGTTAACTGGCCAAATCGGGACCAATGGAGCTGAGCCATTGGAGTGAAGTAAGAAAAAAATATTTATTAAAAAAATAAAATAAAAAATTTGAAACAGACCTACCGCCACCTAATTCGTGACTTCAAATGGTATTTGAAGGAGGGTTTTATTAAGGCAGAGGTGACTGAGCTGATTCTTTGGTGGTCCAGACACCGATGATGAGAGTATACAGGGAGATTTTCATTTTGTATTGAAAATTCTACCACAAGACAGAGTTCATTTTGCCCCCCTCCACTGCCCATTCCTACCGCCCATTCCTTCACCCAACCCTTTTTTCTTCACCAGCTAAAGTTATTTTGTCTGCTCCTGTCAGTTTTTGCTCAAATTTGGACTTCTTACAATAGAGGTGACTTTAAAGGTAACAAAATGACTTGGGAATTGTTGAAAAAGGAGAACAAGTGATGTCACAATTGCACATAAAATGGAATTCCTCTCTCTGAGGCCAACTTTCACCACTACTGACTCAGTTAAGCATCTTCTTCAACTTAATCTTTAACACAGAAGTGTTCAAAAGTTGACTCTTCTTCAGCAAGCTGGTCGTCTTACCGTTTTCTGTATGTTTACTCCTGTCATCACAATTTTATTCCCTGCTAATTAAAGTCTAAACTGTTTAAAAAAAAACACTCAGATCTACGTTAGATCTCTGAAAATGCACTCAACCAAGGCTCCGCACTGCATTAAACTGTAACCATTCCTCTTTCCTCTTTGTCCTTCTCCTCTTCTTTTCCGATCTCTTGTCTCCAAACCCCGATTTTGTGTCATTTAAACACGGGTCAACAGTGCAAGACCAGACAGAATGTAACAAACAAGCTGCTTTTTCAAAAGATAACTTTTACCGGAATTATATTTATGAAAATGGACAAAATAAAGCACCTTTAAATGGGGAATTTTTAACTGTTCTAATTAATCATTTCTAATTCTACCCCACTTTCCCTTTTCGCGGGCACAATTTCATTTTTCTAAGAATGTCATTTTTTGCCATTACGAGATATAGTAGATTGGTGGGAAAGATGACATGGTTACTTTAGTAAACATCTTGATTTCACTTTGGCAACATTAATCAGGGCCTTAAGATACCGAGTTAAAAAGTTATTTTTTTGACATCACCGCACGTAACCTCGAGCCATTTTTGTAAAGCGTGCGTATGACAATTTTTTTGTAAAAGGGGAATTCTAATTAAAGAAGTAGCAAAAAAAGGGAGTAGATGAGTAAGGAAAGTTAACTGTGAAGTTAAGATAAAGGATTTCCTCTAAACGTCAAATTCCATTACCTCTGTGGGCGAAGGGTGCAAGATTTTGAGCGAAATAAATGTTGACCATTTCTTAAGAGGTTTTTTAAGGGCTTTCACAATTTTAGTGTATAAACGAAATGGATGAGTTAATATACTTTTTAATTGGCAAGTATTAGATGTGTGAGAAGGAAAGAGGCAGGGTTTCAAAAACCCGCAACCCCGAGCTCTAATCTACAATTACACCAAAAAGAAGATCGCTGTCTGGGGCAAAGGAGGGAAGTCCTCAAGCATTATCAAGCCTCGACTGACAGGTCACACACTAAACATATTTTTTATCCTGATCTAGTTGACTTATCCTTTCACTGAAACACCGCCAATACTGTTGCCAAGGCGAATGAATACGTGTCCACAGAAAGCGCATTGGACAGTTAAGGGTTAAATGACCGTTGGGTAAGGATTGTTTGCCTATAAATAGACAACCATTTTCACTAAATATTTTGAAGGCTCCAGTAAGCGCACTTAAGGTAATACTCTGCTTATGTTGCATTCTGTTTTTCTCTAATGCATGATAGTCGGTTAACTTTTTCGAGCTCTGACCACTAAAAGTCCGTTTCTCTGCTTGAGAGTTACTGAAGGAGACATCTTGAAATAGAGGGATGATGTTGTTGATGTTGTGGATTACTTTTAGCCGCCTTTTGATACCATCACTTGGGGTGCACACATTTAACTGATGGATGTAAATAACCGCAATGAAAAATTGAAATATAAATAATGGCAAAACTTAAGGGGGAATGACATTTTTGAAGTCAACAGTTAAGAAAGTTTTCGATTAAATGCGATTATACGCAGCCGTTCTTAAGTTAAATCAAAAACTTTTCTTGGAACAATTAATGGAAGTATGTGAAGTCCAAAAACGAGATGACAGAAGTGTTCAAATGCACCAAATCCGGAATGATTTCGTAGACATATTGGAGCGTTTTAAAATAGCTCCAATTCAAAGTGAAGTGGTAACTAGACATCGATGCGGCTTAAGATAAATGTACCGCCAGCGAGTTTGTGACCACCAGACGTGACAGTTATAAATTATCTAACGCCTTATCTCCCGTAAATCTCTCGTATTTAGGTAAAAACTGTTGAAATCTCATAAAATATGTAAAAAAGGATTCACCTGTGTGAAGTTCCTTGGCAAAAGCTTGCAGCTAAGTTATAGTCTCTCTATTAACATATGTAGTCAACGAATTCTCAGGTGCACCACTTCGCCAACATTCAAGTTTTCTCACACAAAACCAGGCAAAACCGTCCAAGCAGCGGCGAACAAACTTGCCCATGCCATTCTGTCTCCGAAACTGATTCGTCCAGGTCGCTAGGACTAGTTGAATACGCAATCGTGAGTAGACGATGGTCAAGACGGTGCTGATATTCTGCGAAACATCCACGTGGGCCGAGTGCTGAATTCCGGCAGGGCTTCAATAAGTAAAAGAGAATCTTTAACTAGACTTTGCACTGCTTTCTCTCTGCCAAGTCCGAGATGGTGTGAGGAGTTTGCTTTACGGCTTCACATGTCCATGCTCAACATCTACCTCTTTTTAATTTTTTTTCTCTCTTACCACGTTAATTCTGCGAAATTACTGGTACTCGAGATTCTTGATTAAATTCACCTTCTAACGTAGCATAACTTCGAGTTCACGGCTTTAGTGAGGGTTGCTTTTTTGGACAATGGCCTACTGTTTCACTCATGGCTTCACGCTCTGTCACCTCAAAGCACCCATGACAGGAGCTTTAAAGTAGAGACTTGGGTGGCTTTTAGTCGCACCGATTTTCGACCTAATTAATTACATAGAGACAAGACAGGATGCGTGATTGGATAGAGAAGATAGGAGGAGGAGGAGTAATATTATTGATCCTAGCACCGAAATAGTGTATAAAGACCAAAGTAACTAAGTATGAATTGGCCCTAAAGAAGACTTATAAACATGATGAAAGTGACTATCATCACGAGACCTGCCATTTTGCATTATTCAACACCTTTAGAATGGACCTTTCTACTGGGGGAGGAGGGGGCGGCGGGGGAGTTAAGGAGAGGAATCACGGGCATGCAACTCTCATTCTGCCTAGTTTGATAATTCATCAATCACCACGTTCAGTCGAATACCCCAGTGATTTTGAAGATGTCTTTTTCACACCAACCAACAGCCTCGACTCGGGTGCCGACTGAGGGTGGAGAGTCCCCCTCACGTCAATTATGAATGTCTCGGGTGAGGAGGTAAACATAACGCCACCGGTGGATTGTTGGTTTGACAGCAGAGAGGCGAGAGTTTACAGAGACGCTAAGGCGGATCTAACAACAAATTCTGTAATGTTTTAATTAAGTAGGCTGTCAACAATGAAATGGACAAGAGTGGGATGTGTTAAAAAATTTTACTGTTGTGCACAATGGCGTGCGATCTCACTGATACCACTTTCTTAATAAATGACCTTCTTTAGCGTAACACATGCTTCTCGAGCTCCTATATGTTTCATAACACAGACTAGTTTAACCCTTTAAATTTTTTTTCTTTTGTGTGGCCGAAGTTTCGTGGCTACAATTTCAGCGTTGACAGTCTCCGTGAGGTCCGCATCTCAGGCGACCGAGAAGGGGGAAGTAACAAGCCCTCCATTCCCCTCATTCCCTCTTCTCCCTGTAGTGTATTAATAAAAACCGACAATCTCTTACTGTAGGATTCTCGATTGAGGAAAACTCGACGTGATTGGAGAGGGGACATCCGTAAGTGGTAGTGGTGTTAGGATGGAAACTATGAAATTGTCGTTGAAAATAAGTGTAAAAGCAAAAAGGACAATTTTCTTTACTTTTTGGAGTCAATAGACGATTCGCAGTCTTTGAGAGCATCAGTTTATTTATTTATATTCTTCTTTTCATTTAAATCGTAATTATGAAGAAGGTAATGATCGAGGGTTGCAATATCAGGTGAACGTAGAGGATGTGGTTAAACTCCTTATTTTAGAGAAAATAATTTGTCGACAGTAAAGGAAACTTTATGTGTTCCTCATTCAACTTTATCACACTCGTGAGTTTTAACTTTTTCCTAATTTATTGGATGTATGACTAGTTTTTGGTTTAGATCCGAGTTTACGACTAGCAGTGCGTGATTACGGATTCCACAGCAGTCGATCCTAATTCCTTTTCTTCGCTTTCACCATGGGCCGGTGGTCTTCCTCGAGGCTTCTTGACGAAAGTCAAATCACCATAACGGAAGTTTTGGAACCAACATCGAGCGCTTTTCCATTAGCGACTCCATCTCCAAGCTTGTTGAGCTGAGCTGCGTTTCAATTTAAAACGCCTGCAAGAGAAGTAGATGTGAACGGTTTTTCGTTTCTGACTGGTGTCAGCGCAAAATCAACCACGAATGGGATACAATCCCCAAATGAGTAAGAAGGGTATCGTCAAAGAGCCTCGGGAAGACCACCGGCCCAATTTCGCAACGAGGAGGAATTATGGACGACTTCAGTGGAAGTCGATTTGCACGCAACTAGTCGTGAACTCGGGTCTGAACCAAAAAACTATCCAAACGCCCAACAAGTTTATCACATGCATAAAAATAATGAACGCACGTTACAACGTATCTCCTCACTCGTAACTGAACACAGTCTAAACGGAGACTCTCGTTTCATCGTTTCCAAACATAATAGCACTAACCAAACACAGCTTCTCCCTTCACTGTGATCAGACGTTGCACATCCAACGGATCTCTCCTCCTGTGTAGGGTGATGATGTTCTACAATCACTGGGGTGTGTTTTATAGAAGTTGTGAACTTGATAGAAGGTCCATGGTCATTGGGAGCGGCACATGCTTCATATTTTTTGACACAAATTCGGTTAAAGTGTCGCGTTAGCATTGGGATTTCTGGATAATTTACATAAAAAATCAGGATAAACTGGACTGATGTGGTAAGCTCGTGTGTACGGCGAGGAGAGCGACCTTTGAAGGTGTATCGTTCAAGTGTAGAGTGATGGAGGTGGGGATGGAAAACAAACTCTGTCAACTGCGTCACTCGCGAGATGGCGGACTGGGAGATCGCGCGGGCTGAGGGCTGAAGTTCATGGAATGTGGCAGAAGATCCTCTGCACTACTAGGCCACAAATGTTCTCTCTTTCACTTGCGCTTAGTTTCTCCAAGGAGGACACGGCAATGATATTATTTCCCACCCAACAGACTGGGTCACAAAAGCACTCTTATCCCTTCATTCAGGGTCGATGCAAACGAAGAGGAAGTTAGAATTTTCGACGTGAAAGACTGTGATGGAATGCGACTTCCACCTGAGTCGAGGTAGTCCAACGCCTCCGGCCGATCTCCTCTCCCCCGCCATCCTTAAACCGTCAACTCGTGCGACGCTGCTATGGCGCTGGGGACTTTTGTTTAACTCGGTCTGAATCCTTTAAATGCGGAGTGATAGAAAACCAACTCCGCCAACTGCGTCACCCGCAGGATGGTGGACTGGGAGATCGAGGGGGCTGAGGGTTGAGTTCCATGGAATGTGGCAGCAGATCCTCTGCACTAGTAGGTCAAAAATGTTCTTTCCCTTCCATTGCATCACCTCGAAGTGTCCATTTTAACGTTTTCACCTTGGTGCAATCCATCGGCTTCAATGAGGGCGGGTGAAATCCGTGCCCGTCGGGGGCAAACGATCGACAGGCAGGTGGGTGGAGCGTTTTACGGTCTGTGGAGAAGCACCAATTCGCCTCGGTCGCTAAGCCTTTGCGCTCGAGCTGATGATTTGGAGTGTCAACTGTCAACCGTCTTTTTATTTTAACTCGGTCTGCTTATTTATTACGATGCACGAGAAGATATTTCTCTCCGAAATACTTTCGTGGACTGGGCTCAGCTCGCATCTTTAGCCAAAATCAGCTCAGTTTACTTAGTCTCAGCACAGCATTTCACTGACACAGTTCTGTCAACGAATATGAAAGTAGAAAGGTTTTAAGTCCCAATAATATGAATCAAGATCGGATCGGGTCCAATTAGGACGAAATCGCTTTTTTGTCGTTTTGGATGAGGAAGTTACATTGATTCACGACTGACTGCGCCTCGGGCGACCATATCGCCAACCTCGGGAGCAGGCGACTACGTCGATTTTCGTGGAAATCCGACCAAGTGGGAAGCTTCACACAGTGCTAAGAAGGACCAAAAAGTGATTGCAGGGTTGGACTTGCACAAAACACTCCTAAAAGTAGACAAAAGCAACATATGCTTCAACTGATAAGTCCGAGGATGCATTTTGGATGCTGTTTAAAGAAATATCACACGAAAACTAATTACAAAGGGTGATATTCGTCAAAATTAATATTTCTAGGATAAAAGTAAACAAGTCAATGGAATTTTCAAGTGAATGTACTATTGTCTGAACACAAACTATTGTGACGAACGTGTTGAATGCTCCGCGATTTGGTCGGAATCGCCTCGAGTTTTTGGTTCGCGCAAGCAAAAAAGACCTCCATTGCGAAAGGATAAAATCAGGTCTCCCGGAAATTTCTGCTCCTTTTTGGAATGAAATAGAATACAAGTTTTGAGAGGACGATTTGTATATTTCACTTTTGATAATGATCCGGAAAATTTAACCATTGTTGGTTTTATACCTCCTAATTTTTACGTCTTTTGTTCTTTACATAAACTCTGTAAGGACAAATACAAATGGTAGTTGGGGGATGCTGAGTCCGGAAAACACGGTGGATGCGAGAGAATTTTCCAGCCTCGTCCTGTAACTTTTTAACGAGTCCACAAATTGCAATGTGGCCTGGCGTTATCGTTAGAATGCAGCATGATGCCCTTCCTCTTCAAAATTGGCGGTCTCTTTTCTTCCTCGATTTGAGCTTGTCCCTCGGTTCTAAAAGTTTCCAACGCATTCGTCCTCGAATGTCCACTATGCACACCACACAACTCTCCTCTTCAGAGCTAAATTCGCTTTAAAGGTGGAAGGCCTCGGTTCCCCGAGTTTACACTATGCCACATTCAATACGATTCTTTTGAAGGTACTTCAATCCACTTTTCAGCTACAGTTGCCATTCGAGCAGGCAGAGCTGTGCCTACGACGATTCGCTCACCCACATTCGTCTCATTCACTTCATGTGACATCCATTGTGAATGCTTTCACGCCAGTCCGCCCTTCCGAACAGAGTGTGGAACGAGTTGCCAAACTGAAGTGAACTGATCTGCCGTCTCCGAAGTTTGGTCTCAACAACATCGTCGGCGATCAGATGTGGTCGCCCACAACGTGGCCCATGAGAAGGTTCGAAGTCACTACTTTCCAAGTTGTCTGACCATCTTGCGCATGTCCTTTCAGAAAATGCACCTCCAACAATCACTTTCAGTGAATTTGTGCACGCGTCTGTAACATTTCCTCCTTTTTGAGGAGGAAAGAAGTTGGACGCAGTGGACAAGACACAAAGAAACGGCACTGGATGTAGCCTTCGTAGGTAATTCAGTCTTCTTTACATCGTAAGTTGTGATGCGGTCCAAATTCCCCTGCCTTCATTCATGTGGCATTTAACTTGAATACTTCCCAAACTCCTCTCTTTCGAACATAATTTAGAATGTTTCACCGGGATGAATTGAGGCTCTCCGCCACCCCGATGTTGACAGCAAAGGATCCTGCTCCACCACGGCCTCGGCAACATCGTCGTCCATCACATATGGTCGCGCACAAAGTGGACTATTACAAGGCTCGAAGTCACTGCTCTCAAACTTCCCGAACCATCATCGGCCTGTGCTTTTGTAGCATTTGCCGCTTGTCGAGGAGGAGAAAAGGTGGACACAGTGAATAAGGCACAACGACGAGTTTACGACGAGTTCTGTCCGTTTTTGGGATAAAGAAGATACAACTTTTCTTCCCATCGATGTAGTTTATTAAATAATATTACTGCTATCAATTTTAATGACTTCCTGTCAGCGTAAATGTGAATACGATAGAATTTCCACGCCTACGTCTGCAATTTTTGACGGGTCGCCAAAGCAGCATGTGGCCTGGCAGTATCATTATTACCATCACCGCCATCATCATTAGCATCATCCAGTCTGTCGTCTTTCCTTTCCAGCACTGTCAGACTCTTTTTCTTGACCTGCGTCTTGACAACACTTGGCCGAAAGGAGCCCTTCCTTTGGTTTTAACAAACTCCTAATCTATTCTGTCGCGAACATTCCACCATAAACATCGCAACATTCTCTTCCTCAGAGTCAAATTTGCTTCAGAAGTGGAAGGACTGGGTTCGCCACCTTCACAATAAGCGTCTTTCCTTGCGACTTTTTCGTAAATAAAGCAACCCGCCTTTCTTGTCCACTTGTGATCCGGTCCAAGAAGGACTCGCTATTGTCCCGGCCAAGCAGAGATTTGCACGTGAAGACTCGAGCATCCACAGTCGCCTGAGTTACTTCCTGTGTGGCGCCCATCGTGAATGCTTCCACGTCAGTCCGCTCTTCCGGAAATGGTCCGAATTGGTTAGTCGAGGTGAAGTGAGCCTTTCCGCCATCTCCGATGTTGACAGCAAAGGATCTTGCTCCGACACGTTTCTCGACAACATCGTCGTTGATGCGATGTGGTCGCCCACAACGTGGCCCATGAGAAGGCTCGAAGTCACTACTTCCCAAGTTGTCCGACCATCTTCCGCATGTCCTTTCAGAAAATGCGCCTTCAGCAATCACTTCCAGTGAATTTGTGCATGCGTCCGTAGCATTTCTTCCTTGTTGAAAGTGGTATAAAATAACAGTAGTGCCAATGAATTTCATCAGTGGTCATGGGTGGTGCACCGTTGCTTCACATCTAAGATTAAAGCGAATTAACTTTGTTTTGGTCCATTAACTGCGTCAGTGTCTGCACATTTAGCGACAAAAATTGTTCTCGTATAAATGAATATTGCTTCCGGCAGACCTCATCTCAATTTCACAGCTACAAAATGCCACTAGATTGAAGTAAATACCACTTTAAGCCCCTCTGGCCTCAATAGCCTTAAACTTCCTTTGAGTATTTCATTTGCCACCTCGTCAGCACGTCAGTTGCCTTCAAAGTGTCCCACCCAGCCGACAACTACACTGGAGGGAGCAGGCCGGTATCGTTTGACGGGCGGCATTTCAATAATTTGATGAAGAAGCAAGGGAAGAGGGTAAATTCACAGGAGTATGTCGAAATGTCTCACCTTCCGGCAGGGACGCCTGAGTCTTCGAGTCCTGAACAGTCTGGAAGAGCACGACGCTTGGCTACAACCGACCATTTCGAGAGTCAGTTGATATTCCTCTTAAGTCAGTACAGAAACTCATTTCGTAAACATAAAAGCGCTGATAATCTACTTCGCTTTAAACTGGCAACTTTAAATTTGTTTGCGGGGCCTTCGGAAGTTCTGAGAAGAAGCGAGGTAGTTTCCGCTGGTACCCGTATAGGCCCCTTGAGAGACTCAAGACTGTTTTTGTCGTGGCTTTCTCCTCTGGATTCTCGTTGACAAAGTCTTTCAGGCCAACGATAAACGCCGTTGCACGTTGATTCGACGGTGCCGCACTCTTAACCTCCGCGATGGATTTACAAGAGTTGGTTCTTATTCTAATCACCAAGTCTCCTCTTTCCATAGTAAACAATTTGCTTTTTTTTGAAGAATTAATCTCAGTAAGCTTTACGCAGTTCTTGTGTCGGGGACGACGAATACTGCAAAAGCAAACATTTGGGTAGGTCGGTTGACATCACCACCGTCTCGAAGAACTTGAATGATATTTTGCCCCCCCCCCCCTCCCCCCTCCCATTGAAAAGTAACAAAACAGACAGCAAAATATTACAATTGACATGTTTCGCCAGCCTCCCGGGAGGAGTCGAGTGCTACCCTCGGCCGCGTGGACATCCCAGGAGTGTTAGGAAGGAGGCCCCCAGGCAGCCAAACAGGCTTCGGGAGTTGGGAATTTGGGCCTGAGCCCGATGGGTGTGGATCGGGCCTGGAAATGTAAGGGAGGAGGCGTGGACCAACCTTTGTTCGAATGAGCAGTCAACTCGGAGTTCGTTGCAAACAACCAGTCCCATCTGATATAGGCGAATGAATTCACCAGTGTGATTAATGTAATTTTTACACGATAACCCGAAGTGGCCTTGGAACCGCCAAAGTAACTCACCTCGATCGTCCTGTTTTGTGATTCCCAAGTGAGTATTCCTTAGGTCTACATAGTACACGGATACGCCCGTGTTCTCTCAAAATGACTTGACATATTGCCAATTTTTCAGTGACATTTGGAGAATTTTTCGTTTATTGGCCTCATTCTACTCCCCACTTGGTACTCAAGTCTTCAATCGCTACTTCTCCAACCACCGCGTTATATCAGGTCCACCAAAAATCTGCGTCTGTTTCTAGGGAAACAAATTTCGCTCAGTAGCACAAGTTTTACCTGAGTGCACAATCAGCTCCTTGTCCTACCCTTTAATGTTTACATACTGATGCAGCAAATTGACTAAAACCAAGTTAATTCACGTTATGTTTGAGTGTAAAGCGAAGGTGTACCATCCATGAATGATGTAAACTAATAGCCACCGAAAGAAAGCCTCATCTGTGGGTTGACTTTGAAATGCCTGGTGAGACCGTCATTTTGTTTTTGTACAGACAAGTAGAAGTGTTTTCCCGTTCGTACCAGAGTCCAATGGCGGTATTGCGGGGACAGATGAAAATGGACGTTACTTTCATTTGGGGACGTGGCGTTCACCGGAGGCTTACATCTCAACCAACCCCAACAGTCATCGCCACCTCCAGCCACCCCGCACCCCGTTTAAGCCTGGTCGTCCTCCCACGCTTGGGCTGTCAAAGCATTCCGAGGTGGCTCAACCCCCCGTCACCCGATTCAGTGTGTTGGCCAGGTGAGGCAACGTGCTTCACCACTCATCAACTCATCATTTTTTGGGCGAGTGGCAATTTCATTATGGGGGTAACTGCAGTGCGCACCCTCCACAGTCTGCCACCTCTGGCCACCTCACTCACCAGCGAATGAGAGCAGAATTTAAGCGGCACGGAAACGTCGACAATCAAGGGCCTCTGTGGGAAATCTGTGCCAAGTGGGATGATTTCTGTGGCCTGCAGCCCAGGCCACACAGTCAGTTGGAGGGAAGTGAGAGGAGGCAGGCAGTGACAAGCGTGACTGGACGGCGATTGGAGTGGCTTGAGCTAAAGCTGCGGCCGTGTGTAGTTGTGCACCGCCCCTGGCAAGATCACAAGCTGTGAGACCACGACCTTGTCTCTCGACGTTGGGGCCAAATGCCCTTTTACGTTTGACAAGTGTTCGGACTGAGGAAGCGATATTTTCACCACGCCTCTCATTTGGCCTTCCCTCAAGTCCTCCAACTACACCATCCTCAGCCGCCATCGCCATCTATACACACCCTGCTGGCAATTCTGCATTGTAGTCCTCTCTAAAGGTCGGCTGTCAAAGCATTACGAGGCAGCTCAATTCCTGCCACCCGATTTGGCCAGTGACCAGGTGGAAGAGTGGAGGTGCGGCAACTTGTTTCACTACAATAAAATTGTCGTTGCGTGGACAAATGGCGTTGCATTGTGGACCACCTCTGACTGTCTCACGCACAATGGACTCACAGCAGTATTGAATGACACGCAAACATCGACAATCAAAGAACACCTCTTTCAACTGTTTGACCGCCTTCGATAGGCATGTGGGTCTGTCGCGTCAGGCCTGATAATCGTCATGCAATCGCATCGACGATTGTCGACCAACTCTGACGCCCAGTCCTTCTATCTCATCGCGATTCCGTGAATACGGCCTTGGTGAGGGGAATGGGCTCCTCGTTCATCGTTTGAATTGGGGGAAGAGAGAGGAGGAGGAGGAGGAGGAGGAGGAAGAGGAAGTAGGAGAAGAGGAAGAAGAAGAGTCAGGCAGCGGATGGAGGCACAGCACCAAGGCCACTTTGACTTCCTCCTCGAATCCAGCCAGACGTTAACTTACGTGACTCTGGGGCACAGTCATCTGTAAAACCTCTAAAATTGTGTGTGTGTGTGTTGTGTGTGGAAACATCCACTTCCTCGACCGAATAGTCGGCTGAGTGCGAGAGCACAGAGGCTCCTCCACTCCCCACCTACGTTTAAGTAATTACGCTTGACATGACTGTCACCGCAGCTGAAAAGGCGCTCAAGCGGAGGACTCGTTAGGCTAATTTGCCTAGAAGAACTGCGGTGTGCAATGCATCCAGACGCGGGAGTTGGAGCTTCTTCGAGCACTCTTCTCCTCGTCGCCAATCCGACATTCTCCCATCCATCGTCCACTCCAAAGGTGATTCCAGGCAAGTTGGCCCTGAAAAGCCCTCTACAAGTTGGCAACAATATTCGTGTTTGGGTGAGAGCAAAGAAAAGAAATTGACGATTCATTTGTTGTGTCTCGTGCCATGTCTCGTGTGTGTGTGTGTGTGTGTGTGTGTGTGCGAAGAAGGTGACAATCGGCGTCACCGTCCAGCGTTGAAGTCTTGCAAAGTGTCACTTCGTTGAAGACGGCCCAAACAAGGTCTTTCCTGATTTTTTGGCGTCGCAGAGGCAGATTTGATCTTCTGGCCCATAATATCCCTTTTCGTGCCTCTCGCAGGGCAGTACTCATGTCCAATTTAACAAAAATTCACCTCTTTCTATGACTGCAAATTCGACATTTTCAAATTTTTTATTTGGCCCACTAGCGGCTCTATTTTATTGTTCGATGTTGACGTATTGACGGGACATTAAGCACGTAAAGTGTGAAGCGACAGTGCAGTCATGGCTGCTGATGAAATTCATTGGCACTACTGTTGTTTTATACCACTTTCAACAAGGAAGAAATGCTACGGACGCGATGCACAAATTTCACTGGAATGAATTGCTGAAGGCGCATTTTCTGAAAGGACATGCGGAAGATGGTCGGACAACTTGGGAAGTAGTGACTTCGAGCCTTCTCATGGGCCACGTTGTGGGCGACCACATCGCATCAACGACGATGTTGTCGAGAACGTGTCGGAGCAAGATCCTTTGCTGTCAACATCGGAGATGGCGGAAAGGCTCACTTCACCTCGACTAACCAATTCGGACCATTTCCGGAGGGCGGACTGGCGTGGAAGCATTCACGATGGGCGCCACACAGGAAGTAACTCAGGCGACTGTGGATGCTCGAGTCTTCACGTGCAAATCTCTGCTTGCCGGGACAATAGCGAGTCCTTCTTGGACCGGATTTCACAAGTGGACAAGAAAGGCGGGTTGCTTTATTTACGAAAAAAGTCGCAAGGAAAGACGCTTATTGTGAAGGTGGCGAACCCAGTTCCTTCCACTTCTGAAGCAAAATTTGACTCTGAGGAAGAGAGAATGTTGCGATGTTTATGGTGGAATGTTCGCGACAGAATAGATTAGGAGTTTGTTTAAAACCAAAGGAAGGGCTCCATTCGGCCAAGTGTTGTCATCGAGTGGACGATTTCAAGACAACAGTCGAAGAAAAACGGTTGGCCATGTAGAAGCCAAATGTTCGGCGCATGCGGCTTTGGAGACTGGGCAAAAAGTTATAGGGTGAGGCTAAGAAATTCTCTCGCACCGACCATCTACCGCGGACTCAGCACTACCCTAGGAAACACTTGTTTTTGTCTTTACAAAGTTTTTGAAACGGGTAAAAATTCGAAAAGTGTGGGGCTGGTTCAAGTTTCGCATCAAAAGATGGAAAATTTTTCAAAAAACGGACATTCAAATTGCCTTTACGCGTATAAAAGTTATTAAAAATTGATAGCAATTATATTAATTAATGAGGTTTTATTGGCGGTGAGTGAAAATGTTTTCGCTTTATTCCAAAAATGGACAGAACCTTTCGGCAGAACTAGACACTCCACGTGAGGCCTGCGGTGTCATCAAGTGAGAAGGAAGACGGCGATGCCGACTTTGCTGACAAGTTTTACCTCACGTCAATGTCTTTGGCCTTCATCGGACACTTGGGTGGATATATTTTTCCCTCCTATTTTATAACCCCGTACATTTAGAAAATGATGGTGGTTGGGGCGGATTCCCTCACCCACAACTGCAAACACGTCAAATTGTCTGACGCGGGGAGTACACTGAACGAATGTGACAGCTCGTAGAAGATAACCTCGTGAAGTGTACGTGTGGCGGTGGGGATACCCGTGTCCCCAAACTGACTTCTCGTCTGGCGACCAGTTCTTTCAGTCTTGTCGAAAAGTGATGTTGAACGGAGAGTCGTTTTTGTTGATAGTCGATGATGTAAACAAGACACGCTAATTTGGGAATCTCAGAGTTTGCTACTGTTTTTGCAGATTGCAAAAGCATGACAAACTCTTAAAGCCGTCCCGAAAAGTCACGCTCTTTTAGCTAGTATATTTGAACCATGCCATTCGCCATAAGTTAGTCGTATTCCCAGTGGGTGAAAAAGTCCCCTTATTTATGAGGACGATTCTTTGTGAAAACCACGTAAATATATTTTGGTAGCTGTTAATGAAATTCCGTTTAAAGTTAAGCGAGAGACGTAGAAGCTTTAATGATACAGCGGCGATACACATCGAACTGCCTTGAAGTTTTTGCCCTTCGAAAAACGAGCGATTTTCGGAGTCGCGGGAACGGGTTGGTTGAGGCAGAATGTACCAGCCGCGTTCCGCAGTCTTTTGACGAGTCGCCAAAGCAGCATGTGGCCTGGCGTTTATCATTAGGCAATCTGATGCCCTTCCTAGCTCAATTAAATCGCGGATCCTCTTTTCTTACAGTGCTGGCTTTAAGTCATCCACTCGATGACAACACTTGGCCGAAAGGAGCCCTTCCTTTGGTTTTAACAAACTCCTAATCTATTCTGTCGCGAACATTCCACCATAAACATCGCAAACATTCTCTTCCTCAGAGTCAAATATTCTTCAGAAGTGGAAGGACTGGGTTCGCCACCTTCACAATAAGCGTCTTTCCTTGCGTAACTTTTCGTAAATAAAGCAACCCGCCTTTCTTGTCCACTTGTGATCCGGTCCAAGAAGGACTCGCTATTGTCCCGGCCAAGCAGAGATTTGCACGTGAAAGACTCGAGCATCCACAGTCGCCTGAGTTACTTCCTGTGTGGCCCATCGTGAATGCTTCCACGTCAGTCCGCCTCTTCCGGAAATGTCCGAATTGGTTAGTCAAGGTGAAGTGAGCCTTTCCGCCATCTCCGATGTTGACAGCAAAGGATCTTGCTCCGACACGTTCTCGACAACATCGTCGTTGATTGCGATGTGGTCGCCCACAAACGTGGCCATGAGAAGGCTCGAAGTCACTACTTCCCAAGTTGTCCGACCATCTTCCGCATGTCCTTTCAGAAAATGCGCCTTCAGCAATCACTTCCAGTGAATTTGTGCATGCGTCCGTAGCATTTCTTCCTTGTTGAAAGTAGGTAATAAAAACAACAGTAGTGCCAATGAATTTCATCAGCAGCCATGACTGCACTGTCGCTTCACACTTACGTGCTTAATGTCCCGTCAATACGTCAACATCGAACAATAAAAAATAGAGCCGCTAGTGGGCCAATAAAAAAAATTTGAAACATGTCGAATTTGCAGTCATAGAAACGAGAGTGAATTTTTGTTAAATTGGACATGAGTACTGCCCTGCGAGAGGCACGAAAAGGATATTATGGGCCAGAAGATCAAATCTGCCTCTCGACGCCAAAAAATCAGGAAAGACCTTGTTTGGCCGTCTTCAAACGAAGTGACACTTTGCAAGACTTCAACGCTGGACGGTGACCGCCGATTGTCACCTTCTTCGCACACACAACACACACACACACACACGAGACATGCACGAGACACACATAAAATGAATCGTCAATTTCTTTTCTTTGCTCTCACCCAAACACGAATATTGTTGCCAACTTGTAGAGGGCTTTTCAGGGCCAACCTTGCCTGGAATCACCTTTGGAGTGGACGATGGATGGGAGAATGTCGGATTGGCGACGAGGAGAAGAGTGCTCGAGAAAGCTCCAACTCCCGCGTCTGGATGCATTGCACACCGCAGTTCTTCTAGGCAATTAGCCTAACGAGTCCTCCCGCTTGAGCGCCTTTTCAGCTGCGGTGACAGTCATGTCAAGCGTAATTACTTAAACGTAGGTGGGGAGTGGAGGAGCCTCTGTGCTCTCGCACTCAGCCGACTATTTCGGTCACGGCAAACTGGTATAGCGCAGGCAGACTTACCAAGGCGCACTTCGAAGTAAAACAAAGTTGACTCGCATTAGTCTTAAGTGTGAAAACGACAGTGTAGGCGCAAATACTGCTGAAGTTCAACTACGCTACTCTTTTTTATACGAATTTCAGCAAGGGAGAAATGCTTCAGAAATATGTAGAAAAATCACTGAAAGTGCATTGGTAAAGGTACAGTTTCGGAGAGGAGATGCAGGAGAGCGTTTAGAAAAATTTATGTGCAGCATCAAGGCCACTTTGCGTCCCTTCTCGACATCCAGGCAGATATCAGCTTACGTGTCTACGGGGACACATTCATTTGCATAACACTCCACCGTCTGGTTAATTGAAGTGACGAGGAATAAATGGCGAGAAGGCAGAATGTTTGAAATGGAAACGAAATAAGCCAGGGGGAAGAGGTGACAATAAACTTAAACCCTCCGATTTCCTCCGACATGAGATGAGGGAGCTGAAAATTAAAGCGTCCCTCGGCGTCTCTTCGTAGGATAGGGAGGATCGGACCTTCCCGCTGCCAAAAAGCAGAATAAAGTAAAGCGCCATATTTAGTTGCGCCTACACTTAACATTCATTCTCCAACGTCCAACCCTCTAGTCACATACTAAGCGACACAGGAAGGGAAAGTGGAGCATAAGGTGGGCAAAAAATGAACTGAGAGAGGCCATATTTACGTCGAGGTCTAAACACCCTTTTCACATACACACACACACACACACACACACACACGGCAACAGTATGTCTCGTAAGTGGAATTTTTTATGTGTCCGTGGGGAGACAGAAACGGCCGAGCTTTGGGACTTCGATGGACTTAAGGGAATTTTACCACCTGTCCGGCGATGTCCACCTTTCGGCCTGAGGACCGCAATAATCCGTCCCCCATGGCCTTTATTGCGGCTTAATTGTCGTAAATATGGCATTTGTCCGGGTGCTGCCACAATCCCTCGCTTCCGTCTACGTGGAGAGGAGGTGAGGAGCGGCGATTAGAAGCGGCCTCCACCACAGTCGTTGTCAGCAGTAAAAACGGGTGGAAGTTAAAGTCTTCTCTCAAAGTGACACTGTTTTCGTGATTTCGCAGCACCTTTTAATTGTGGGCAGGTGCTAAATTGGGAAGATGTTATCCTCCTCGCCTATTGTGGCGTTGAGTTCGCTTGGAAGAGTAAAAACTGTCGATAGGAACGGCCAATTCGTTTTTGTACTCTGATTTAGGTGTCACAATTGTCAAGATTTTACGAAGGAGGGAGGCAATTTTGCCAATTTCTCGAAGAATTCCTTTTTCATTAGGGTTCCGGAGGTATTTCATCTGCCTAAGCGTCCATCACCTCAGCGTCCGGTGGATGACTCGACTGGTTTCGCTATGCCCGCCGAGGTTCATCATTTGGAATCAACACAAATCGGCTCCAGGTATTTTGCCCTAAATCAACGCGGAGTAAAACTCAGTTTTCATCACACTGACTGGCCAAAGTGTGTTTAGCACTCAGCGCTGGGTGTAGAAACCTTCAATCCCCACGCGGAGATTCCTCTACACAGTCCGAAGACACAAGGGCTTTATTCACGGCCTTCGAAAGGAAGGTCCGAATACAGACAATTAGCATTCCGGATTCAGAAAGAGGTGGAGGAAATGACGCAAGTGAGAATGGCAAAATGCTACATATTTTGGTCCTCTCGCGCGGCCCTTCATGTAATTTGGGAAAAGCTCAAAATGGTGGCTAATCAGCTTTCGTGGAGTCAATCAAGTAGGCGGTTGAATCTTCCTCCGAGCTTCGTTTCAGAAAACGAACAAAAACGACAAACAACCACCCCGTCCGGGTACGTACCTTACAATTGTACTAAAAAACTGCCTAAACCTTAGGGTCAAATTCTTTTCAGCACTTCGGATTTTGTCTCATTATTTGGGATGCGTTCCGTAGCGTCCTGTATGAAAAAATCGACTCAGGTGATCAGAGGCCGAGCGGACAAAGACAGCCATAAGGTTGTCGTATTTCTGACAAGTCTGTCCCCTGACCTAATCGCACTCTTCTCTGAGATAACAACTCGATTCAAGCCAAACTGTCGGTTCAAAGACTGTCTAACTTTAAATAAGCAATTGGTTGCGGACACAGGGCAATTTGGTCGCAGTAGTAGCTTCCGCATTGACTAGTCCCATTTATTAGCGCGGAAGCTATGAAACGGGAGTTAATTACAGGCAGAAACAAAAGGAATTTTTCACATCATTTATTATAATCGATCGAATGAAATTCCATTGGCATTTACGACTTTCCCCTAGCTGTCGGACAAGTAATATATGTCTCTTTGAAAATATTTTTATTTTTAGAGCTAATAAATGATTTAAAGTCTTTTGTAACATCATTTTGGTTATTATATTGTTTTCCCCTAAAATAATTCTTAATTACGCAAGAAGCAACAATCGGTGGGAAAAAAATTGAGTGAATGTGGAGGATGTGAAAGTATTTCCTATTACAGAGAAGTTAATCTGCCGAACAGTAATTAAAGTTTCACGTGGTCGTTCTATGTTATTATGAGGTAGTTTTTGAGAAATTCTGGTTGTATTTTCCTCATAAACTTCTTCTCATGCATGACATCCACCTCACGGCAAGGGGACTCCGCCGCCGTCACGGTTCCGCCCGGCGGTTGTTGGAAGAAAATAAGGAAGGAATAATAGATGATCACTGCTTAGGCATTCCATCATATATTGACTACAATTTGTTTGTTTTTGGGTGGGATTTTGGCCTTAAAATGTGTCTTAGGGATGCAGTTTTATCTACCCATTTGCCCTTCCGTAAAATCCACTTCTCATCACAAATGACCATTTGATGTAAAAACGAGGACAATTGTGTATTACGAAGCTAAATAATGCACATGTCCTCTGACTTTGCCGAAAAATAAAATTAAAATATAGTGCAAATACGAAAAGTTGTAAGAAATGAGTAATGAAAATATTGGGCAGGAGGGGCTGTTTTTCATAGTTTCCGATTAACGTAGGCTCCCATTGGGGACGGTCTTTTGCTTAATTACTCTTAGATTGACATTTCGTCTGCCCCCATTGGGACAAGCGCACCTGGATGCCCACTTTCTCAACTCCTAACTGCCCAGAACCATTTGGCCCGACCGTTTTTTGCCATTGGCAGGGGAAACACACTTACCGTTGGGTGATTCCGCTCTACTCGTGGTCGAATTAATGTGACAGTTAGGCTGCTAACCAGTTTTGTTGGATTAAAATACAACTTCAAAGTCATTCTCGGCTGTGGGTAAAGAATGGAGCCACGTAGACGTCATTTCTTCCCCGAGTGCCACTTCCTCCCCCTTTTTTCTAGTTGTGTGTCGACCAACTGGCATCCTCATTGCTTTGAATATGTCTGAGGAACACAATCTCCAAAAATTGAAATGAGGTACTGATAAACCGTCTATACATACGAATTTTTTGGACAACTCCGCCCTGTGATGATACCAACGGCCACGGAAGTCGGAGGCCAACATCACGTTTCGGATTAGCAAGAGACCTCGTGGGGTGGACACGCTCGTCGGGGCTGTCCAGCAGCAAACAACATTTACTCGGCGCAACTGGAAGGAATGGTTGGATAGGCGAGGTGAGAATAGATAAACAGTCATAGATGAAGATAATGTTGAAGAAGTGAGACTCTCAACTCAAATTTCCATCTTATTTAAAACGACGATTAGAATGCAATTCTTGGATGTTAAGAGACAAAGTTGAGGTACATTTAAACGAAACCTTCCTATCCACCGGGGAGCATTTACCGATTCCATCCAATCAGCACCTACCTGGTAGTCAGAGCGGTAAAGTTAATTCCTTCTGAATTGCCCATGTAAAGCTAGGACTTCTGGGAACACCATCTACCCCGTGAAAGAGAAAGTGAGAAGACTTTTGGAGATGTGAAGTGCCAAGCAGACGGCGTTAATGCTCGCCCTATTTGGCCGGGTTGGAGAGGAGCGCAACCGGAGTGTGAGGAAATGGGCTAAGGGGAGAGGAGGGAAGGAAGGGACAGACTGACTTATAGGCGAGGAGTAGCCTCACATCTATCATAAAC
Organism: Dipylidium caninum; assembly: GCA_017562135.1. NCBI lineage: Eukaryota > Metazoa > Platyhelminthes > Cestoda > Cyclophyllidea > Dipylidiidae > Dipylidium > Dipylidium caninum. The sequence goes on from QEYB01000461.1 coordinate 223,892, forward strand.
CTGAGTTTACTCAATTAGCGTCTTAGACACTGGGTGAGGGGTCTAGACAAGCCATAGAACACTTTAATTGCGGAGAGTCGTCTGCAGGAAGTAGAGTCGGAGTCTCGTAAATGAATGTGAATGAGTAAGTTGTTTTTAATGAAGTAGGAGCCTTCTTTTCTTCCCTCCTTCACCTTCGTCTCGCCATCTGTCGTTAGATCTTACAGCCTACAGACATCGGTGAAGCAGTAACAGTGGGAATGCGGTAGAAGGATTAGACGGGCGCCTTGTGGTGGTGGAACAAAACAGACCCAATCGTGGGGGGGGGGGGGGTGATGAAGACTCTAGTTGGCGGACGGGTAAATATACCGTCACACCAGCACGAGGGCTTCGGAGAGCTTCGGTGAGGAGTTACCCGGCCTTTAATTTCGCGGCAAGTTGGGAAGAATAGCGAAGAAGGGCAACCCTTCGTGGGGAGCATCGGTGGATTGCGGTTTTTAAGTAAGAATAAAAGTTCAAAATTTTTACTGAAAAACTATAATTTTGTACGATTATGTAGTGGCAATTTGCGCCGAGGACCTTTTGCCAACGTTTAGGCGGCGCCATAATTCCACGCTCATAAAATTTCTGATCTTTGCTATCCAAAAAACTGATTCAACTGTGATTTGACATCAGTGACGTCCTTAAAGATTTTACCCTTGAAGGAATTCTGCATGGGTCGACATAAACGGCAGTCTGAAGGCGGAAGGCCAGAGTTACATGGCGGAGGTGTCAAAGCATCCCAACTCAGATCCAACAACCCTTAGCGTGTGGCCACAGACGTGTGGGGCTTCGCATTGTCAACACCCTTGAGACAATTTGCCACTTCTGGTCGCTTTGCTCGAATGGCATCGCTCATTGACTGTTTGGTAGACTTCCAGAGTGCAGAATTCCTTTAATGATCCAAAATGACTGACAGCGGAGCTTTTCTTGGTGAATCTCTGCTTTTGCTGTCGTCTGAGGCGGTTCATTTTACATCACCCACCATCTCTTTCCATTAACTTTCTTTCTAAACTGCCAACTTTTGTCGCCAGTTATTAGTCATGTCGGAAATGGATCAACATCGACGCAAATCACAGATGTTAATGCGTGGCACCAAGTAAATCGCCTCTAACTGGTAATGGAACCAAAGACCGAAATGACTTGACAAGGACAAAGTTTTTCATTAATTTCCCTTTCAATGCATGCATTTCATCCTCATTGAGCTTCTCAGCGACATCACGTGTTGCGCTCTGACAATCTGCGTCGACAATAGCCTCGATGTGGATGGGTCCTCATCGGCTTCAACTAGACGCACGGCCAGATTGTTTAGCATTTTTCAATGAAACTCCACCACAACGGAATATGAATATGATTTCGAAAACTCTTTGAAGGGAGATTCGACTGCTATGAGTGATACTGTAGTTGAATAAATTTTAGGTATTGTCAATGGCGCCGGGGTTGAGAGGTCTTGAGATCGTCCCCTTCACCGTGGCAGCTTACAATAAAGTGCGTGGCACCATGGAGATTTTACGATGAGAGTCGGGCAAATGAGTTTATTTTCATCTCGGGCACAAAGATGCGGTCTTTGGCGAGGGAAGGCAAGGAACCACCCGAGGGTTTCATGAGTCCTTCTGCGTGGAAGGTTCTTGCCATGTTCTATGCCAACAAACAACAACAACAACACCGCGAACAACAACGGTAGCATGGAATCGCCTGTCATCCTACTTTCCCACCATCCTAATTGTGCTCTTTTCAACTTCTCCTTTGGTTATGCTTTTCCACTTTGACAAAGACAACGGTGAATCGTGTTGGCCCTTGACAAGACAAAGAAGCCCATTGGGCACCACACAAACCACCGGCCTCCTTTCTCTTACAAGGGACCACCGCTACGGTTGTTCGTGTCAGGACGCGAGACTGCGCGGTCCAGAATTGGGGACGGTGATGAAGTGGAGAACGAGTTCAAGGGAGAGGTGATGTCCATAGTCAGAGAAGAAGAGGCAAAGCCATGGTGAGGACCACGGGAGGACTGTTGACATGAGGTGGCGTGGCGAAACGTAGCGGTTGTGGAGGGTTTTCGTGGGAGCAAGGAGTTAGTGGCGTGAAACGCTGAATGCGAAGTAAAAAGGCGGCGAATGGATTGTAGGTCTACACCAGGATCGGGCGTGAGGATGTAAGGAAGGGAGAGTGGGGGAGAATGAATGTGTGTCTGGGGGGTGGATGACATTGCTTGTTTCCTCATTTAGCAATTGGCAGTGAGGCGAGACTGCAAACGAATGCGACAGGCGACGCAGTCTGTGCGAAGCCTCCCTGTGGGAGGTGGGAATATCAACTGCATTGAAGTCGAGACTGGCAGATTTGGCGTGTCCTTACAGGGGCGTGTGAGGCGCCTCGTCCACCTCCAATGTGCTGCCGCCCTCCAGAGGAGCCCTCCAGAGGAGGCCTCCAGAGGAGGCCTCGGACACATCCAGACGCCTTGGAGTGCAACCACCACGCAGTGAGGACACGCGACCCATGAGATGGTGGAGCGCGGCCCTGCATAACTCGCCCGTTAGACCGAGTCTCTTTGGGCTTGGAGACCAAACTGTCTCGACTCAGTCCTCCTCCAGCCAGTCCGCGTCACTTACGAGCTCGTGGCACACTTCATCCTGGCTGCACTTGGTGGTTGGGGGGGTGGGGGTGGGGGTGGGGTGTCTCGTGGTCCCCTCCAAACTGGCCAATCACAAGAGACGATGTGACATCCTCAGTGCGACAACGACCGAGGGGCTTCATGCTCATCAACCGGAATGATTGCAGGGCAGCTGAGTCGAACCGACTCGTACTCGGAGGTGCATCATGCACCCCGTGCTTTCCACCCAGTCTGATGCACCTCGCACGTGAGCCGACTCTGTCGGGCTAAAGTGGGGTAGGTCGACACAACCACCGGTTCGGCGCAGAGCCAGTGAGTGGTGCAGATGTGCAGCGCCGAAGGCGTAACGGAGGGCGGTTGGAAGGAGGGGTATGAGGAGATCGGATAGTATGGGAAAAGACAGAATGAGGTGGGTCAGGCGAGGGGAGGGCAGGGGAGTGGAAGGGAAGGGAAGGGAAGGAAAGGGAAGGGAGGCAGGGCAGGGGAGAGGGAGAGGAGAGGGAGGAGGACAAAATAGGGTTTTAGGCATGCATGGATGGAGGGAAGAATAGTTGAGGAGTAGGTGGAGCCGGAGGAGGAGGAGGAGGAGGAGGAGAGAGGAGGGTGGGAGAAGGCGGACGCAGTGAAGAGGACACAGCGAACCAGCACTCGATGCGGCGTTCGTCAGCTCCACCAAACGCAACCACTGCAACGTGTGCGGAGAGAGACCGACATCCTCACCGGTGCACATGGTCTTTGTCAACTCGCGTCTCCTGCTGGCGAACTTGGGCAAAATATGAGTTTCCACGGGAAGTTATGTCCGTTCTGGGAATTAACCAAAATGCGCGTTTTCTCACCACCATATACTCTGCTGAATAACATAATTACCACTACTTTTTGACCTCTTCGTGTCCTTTCACAAAATGCACCTTCATCACACACTTTCAGTGAATTTGTACATGCTTTGATGGCATTTATGGCTTGTTGAATTTCGTTTAAAATACAGTGGCGCGAACCAGCTTCATCGGCAGCCACGGATGGGACACCATCGCTTCACACTTGAGACCAACGCGAATCAACCTTGCTCCTGTAAATTTGCTACTTTAAATATGTGAATATCAAACAACAACAACAACAACAACAACAACAACAACAACAACAACAACAACAATAACAACAACGGAGAGCCAATTGTGCGCTAAGTAAACATGAGCAACATGTCGAACTTTGTTGTCATAGAAACGAGTTGAATGTTGCGGTGGACCTCAGTTGTTTACTTGTAGTGAGAGACACAAAATGCGCCTTGTTAGGGCTTGATTCCTCACGAGGCATGCGAAAGGACCACCTTCAAGTCAACGCAGCCAAAATCACGCCGCCTCACCCACGAAAGACCTTGTTGGCCGTCTTCAACGAAGTGACACTTTGCAAGACTTCAACGCTGGACGGTGACGCCGATTGTCACCTTCTTCGCACACACACACACACACACACACACACAATTTAGAGGGTTTTTACAGATGACTGTGCCCCAGCAGTCACGTAAGTTAACGTCTGGCTGGATGTCGAGGAGGAAGTCAAAGTGGCCTTGGTGCTGTGCCTCCATCCGCTGCCTGACTCTTCTTCTTCCTCTTTCTCTGCTTCCTCTTCCTCCTCCTCCTCCTATTCCTCCTCCTCCTCTTCCCCTAATTCAAACGATGAACGAGGAGCCCATTCCCCTCACCAAGGCCGTATTCACGGAATCGCGATGAGATAGAAGGACTGGGCGTCAGAGTTGGTCGACAATCGTCGATGCGATTGCATGACGATTATCAGGCCTGACGCGACAGACCCACATGCCTATCGAAGGCGGTCAACAGTTGAAAGAGGTGTTCTTTGATTGTCGATGTTTGCGTGTGTCATTCAATACTGCTGTGAGTCCATTGTGCGTGAGACAGTCAGAGGTGGTCCACAATGCAACCGCCATTTGTCCACGCAACGACAATTTTATTGTAGTGAAACAAGTTGCCGCACCTCACTCTTCCACCTGGTCACTGGCCAAATCGGGTGGCAGGAATTGAGCTGCCTCGTAATGCTTTGACAGCCGACCTTTAGAGAGGACTACAATGCAGAATTGCCAGCAGGGTGTGTATAGATGGCGATGGCGGCTGAGGATGGTGTAGTTGGAGGACTTGAGGGAAGGCCAAATGAGAGGCGTGGTGAAAATATCGCTTCCTCAGTCCGAACACTTGTCAAACGTAAAAGGGCATTTGGCCCCAACGTCGAGAGACAAGGTCGTGGTCTCACAGCTTGTGATCTTGCCAGGGGCGGTGCACAACTACACGGCCGCAGCTTTAGCTCAAGCCACTCCAATCGCCGTCCCAGTCACGCTTGTCACTGCCTGCCTCCTCTCACTTCCCTCCAACTGACTGTGTGGCCTGGGCTGCAGGCCACAGAAATCATCCCACTTGGCACAGATTTCCCACAGAGGCCCTCGGCTCCGTCGCTGGCTTGGTAAAGTGATTGACATGCTGGCCGCCATCATCGCGGTGAAATAAACTGCTGTTGTTTTCAGGCCGCTCATCCGGAAGAGGCAATAAAAGCACTGAGATTTAGCGATGTTAAAAATCTACCTTGAACAACTTCCTTCCGGCATTCTCATCCGTGTAAAAGCCTCACAATTTGCTCTATCCACAACAGTTCTGTGGACTCAAATCCGCCCAACCTTTTATGAAATAAGAACTTCGTCGAACAAGCAGCCACAACCGAAGAAATTTGGCAGAGGCTTATTGTTGTTCTAAGCAGACTCTCCCCTGCCTTCGACTTCAGCCTTCTGCCTGATGTCGTCGAGATGCGACACCGCAATGAGGTAAGGTGCACTATCAACACCCCGGAGTCTCCTTCTATCAGACACGACTCTAGACCGCCTCAATCAGTCGAGTAAGTGCGGGTTGGGATCGCTGCTTAACCATGCCTCATGTTAAGTTCACGTAATTAGGTGACAAAACAGGCGAGGAGACTGAGCAGCACGGAGAGAAGTGTACGAAGGAGGAACTGTCACATGGCAGAACACAGAAGTGTGACTTTACTTCACTCACACACAGCCCGTCAATCCGCTCCCCCATTTCTTTCCTCTTCTGTCATCACATCGTGAGCATCACTTGACTGATGCGCTCTGGCTCTTTCTCATTCCGCCGTCCCGTCCCGTCCCGTCCTATAGGTGCTTATGAAAACGGGAGCGCAGAAATCATTCGAGGCTGCGGACGCTTCATGTCAGACGCGTCGAAGTGGCGAAATGATGAAAGAAAACTGTTAAATCTGTTGTCTCTTCTCCCCACCTGCAACCGTCCCCGAGAATGGAGATATTCGTTTGGCAGGGACGCTAGTCGAGGATTCTGCTCGCTCTTGCGTTGGCGGCTAGGAGATCGTGGTTTGATACTATGACAGCAACCTCATGCAGGCGGTACCGGCGTCGCTATCCCAAATTCTTCAGGATCCAAGACGTGAAGGTTTCCCAATCACGTTGATTGAATGCGCTGACAAATGTAATCATGTAGAGGTTGCCACCACCAGCAGCAGCTTCATTTCTGAGCACGGAGGAGCAGCAGTTCCACAACCTCAGCTGGGTTTCAGCACCTCCTCGACTCCGGAGTCCTAATCACTTTAGTCGCATTTGGCCGTACCGCGTCGCCTCTTCTCCCATGAATCGTTCCTCATCATTCCCCCCCCCACTTCCATTTTTTTAATCTTCGTCTATGCCTTTCCTCCGTGAATCGTTCAACCAGCCTCCTCTCAGCACCTACTCCAATCCCTGAGCTGTTGCTTGCAGCGCTGAACCTAGTCCAGACCTTCAAAAATTTGAATGAGTGCGACGAGAGGTGAACTAGTCGACTTGCTGCCGCTGCCATTTTGCAAATCGCTCGTTCACTCGACCATGTGCATTAGTGAATTCGATGCGACTGTATTTAGAGATCGCAAATGGCACCGATCCTGTTACCTTTTTGTTAACCTCGGTTTGGTCCACTCTCGCTGCGCGTTTTTCATTCGCCTGAGAAGCGCACCGCTTGCTGCCACTTTCATTTCAAACGAGCTCTTTACACCATCCGAGAAACCGGCAAGAATGCCTGTCACGAGGTGTTGGCCCTTCGTGTGGCGCTACTTCATCGGCCAGCTGTTCCGACGTCGGGACATTGAGCCTCTCGAGAGCGTCTCGTCACGCGTCATAAGACGACGATCCTCATGCGAACATGCGAATCACGGGATGCAGACGCGATTCATGCTGGCGCGGGCAAATCGCTCGTATCACTGAGGGGGGTAAAATGCCGTGCGCCGGAGTTCAGGTGTTGGTACACGTCCATGCGCATCATCGCCGCTGCAACCGGCTTGCGAGTGTTCAAAGGATGTTCTTCCCTCCCCCACTCCATCTATGGGCATTTAGGTAAAAATAGGCCAGAGAATTAATATAACCTCTCTTCCGACTGACTCGATGTGATCTCAGCTGCCTCCCTTTGACGTGATCTGGTCTGAGGTGATGGGCTAGGATTTGCCATGATTGTGGTCGGTTGGCCCATCCGGTAACGCTTCTGACCTTCTCACACGAATAATGCAATGTCGAGTGTGAATAGCCAAAGAGAACTGGTGCGCGGAGGCAATAGAGGCTTCTTTCGTCATCAGTCACTACAGACATGTGCTTCTTCGCTCCACAGCGCAGGACATCGTGAAGTTTTTCGGCTGCCTGTGCCAGTGCATTCGAAATGATCGAAATGGCTTCACCGTTGTCCTCCACGACCACCAATTCAAAAATCTAAGCGGCATTTAGGCAGAAATGGGGCACTTCGCCCTTAGTCTCGTCTCATCTCCAACATTCTCCATCCTCCGCTATTCGCCCTTCACCCGAAGACTTTCCACAGGTCTTCCTTAGACTCTTCGTCCAGTAATATGTTCAAGGAGCGCAGTGGCCGTGGGCAGCGGACATCTTTGAACTCGACCCCGTACTTCGCCGAACACACAGTAATTTCGTGGTCAATCTACACCCTCCTTCTCCCCGCCTTCAACCTTCGCAAAGTCCATAACTGACCGCCACGTCTGTCATTTAAACAGAGGCGAAGTCCGTATGCAGAAATGCGCGCAACTTCCGGTCCTACCCCAACACACCCCTCAAAATCAAACCAGACGGCCGCTTCATCTTGACTGACCTCAGCCCAACCAACCCACCCCACTCCCAACTCACCTCATATTCTCCCATGGATTGACGTTTAACAACAAAGTTCCGAGTCGTCTTGGCTCTCCTTAACCAAGACACTCGGAATAGAAGGAAAGTCCATTCACATTAAACCAGTGACTACCAAAGTTGCACTGACAGGAGGTCAGCGTTGTTGCTTCTATCTAAATGGTGCGTTTCGGGGTGGAAAATGGGTAGTTGAGACGAATTGTCAGGCTCAGCTATTATTTGTTAAGTTCAGACGCCCTCTTCATAAATGACGAAAGCCACGAGGTTTCTTCGACGAGGATACAAAATGACTGTCGCCAAACCGAACCCAAGCTCAGACCTAAACGAAGATGCCGCATATCTATCTTCGTGTGCTACATCCTTGGGGAAGATGAATTCGCTGAAGCGGAAGACGGCATCTCTCGTCCTCTCGTTGCTTTATCCTCAAGGGTTTCCGATAACCGAAAATGGTAAAGGCGGAGATCAAAAAGTAGAATGACAAGTAGGTTTTCAATGCTCACTTCAAAAGTTCTTCTCTTCCTCCTCCTCCTCCTTGCCCTTCGACGGGTGGTGAAAGTCTAAACGTGTTGTGTCATAGGTACTGGGTGAATTAGTAAGTGAGGAGAGATGGAACGGGGTTAAGCTAATGGGCGAACATCATAGCACTGTGAGAAGTGGTCTCGTGAGGAGTCGAACCCCTGGGGACGAATAAAATCTCCCCTGGCTATTCCACTTCTTGTGAAGAACCGCCTCACGCCTCTTGTCTCCTGCTATCAGCTTCTTGTTGAGCATACGTCCACTACCCATTGGCGTTTAACCACACGTCAGTTCTACGTTTCGGAGGTGGCCGAGCTGCATTCAAGCGTCTGTCGTGGAGAACACCTTTCAGTCTGTTTGCCGGCTTGTTTACAACTGCGAATCAGGGCGATGACAACGCAACACCGCCCCTCGCTTTCTCTCTCTTCGTGCACACAACATCTGTCCTGACTGGCTATCTCCATTGGGGGAGGATGAGGAGGAGCTATGAAAGTGCGGCAAAGGGCCCTCTCAACCTCCACCGACTTTGCCCCAGTCTCTTGAAGGGGTGTTCAGTTAGACTGGGAGGGCCCCCGGAACCCGCCACTGGCAAGTTGCCATTTGTGGCCCTCATGGCAAGGCAAACCACAAACCTCATACACAAAACAGCACTGACACACAAGCACCAATGTGGACTGAGGAGAATGCGTGGAGATGCACAAATGCCGCAACCCGAAGTCCATATGCATGGCCGATAAGCGAAAATATGTAAGAAGTGATGCAGTTTGTCCTTTACATCCAGCAAACGTGGAGAGGGAGACAGAAGAATAAGCGGAAGCGGTAAACAGAACGAAAAGCGGTAGGAGATGCGATGGTAAAAGGAGGTGGGGTGGAGGAGGAATGAGAGGAAGCGACTGAAGGTGCTATTAGGTTATGGAAAGAGCAAAGAATTTTTGGAAATGAAACCTCACGGAACGCATTTGTCCGTGGGAATAGAGAGTAAGAACCACACAGCGTATAATGGACGGCTCCTCGGTATAACCAACGAGCAGAACAATTCACGCTGTGTATTCCACTGACAGGCCCGGCAATGGGGGAAATAATGGAGGAGGTGGAAGACGTATAAACAACTGCCTTGACGTACACCCACATGGTGGAGGAGACAATGTGGGAGATGGGGACGAAGAGGCTGTCCACCCATCCACAGAAGCTGCTCCCTCTCCTACCTGTCTTGGCAAGAACATTCGCCTTACCGTCCACCAGAATTCCAGTTGCCCCATCCCCTTACAGTAAAATTCGCTCTCAAAACTTCATGTGACATATTTGTTTGCACTACCACCATACTACAATAACAGACCAGTCGCCAGTGTCTCTTGCATTGCCTCCCCAAGGAGTGCCTGCATCCAAGGTGCTCATCTCTCCACCCTCTCCGTCGCAGTTCACCTTGTTTGACGTGACGTCTGGAATAATAAATGCATTCTCTTGTGGGTTCATCCCCTCAACTTGCAGTTACCAGCACTTTTCAGATCTGGTCATAGCGGACACAGTCAGTGGGGGTAAATGGAGAGAAAGCTAGTTTTCGCTAGTCGTTGGTTTTTTATAAAAAAAGGACTGCTTCCAAGATGTGACAGTCAGTTCGAATGTCTCCTGCGTGGTTTGCAGTGGATGAACGAAATTTTGAGCGAAGCAACTGAAGGATGGCTGGGGAGAAAAAAATTAAAGAAGAGTTCTAAGAAGGCCAATGATGGGAGAATTGGGAATCCATGGACGCGGCAAATGAACAACGCGCGGCGAGTGTAGTGTGAACGGAGGGGCGGAGAATGCAGACGGTGAGGAGTTCAGGGAATCTGGACAAGCTCTTCAACCGCCATCCCACTTGCTTGGGCGATTTCTGTTCCTGTGACTCTCGGTGCTGAGCAACTGCTCAGAGCCATCTCGCACTGTTTGTCCTCATCACGTTTTTCTCTCCTCGATTTTGCTGATACCATTTGTCTAACACCTCGCCGTCTCTCAAGCGTGGATTTTCTCTTTCCTCTGGTCCTGACTTCCTTCTCGTTCAACGATGTTTCCAAGCCAACAGTCCAGCTGCGCAAACGCAGCCCCTCTAATGCGTCTTTTCACACTCCCGCCACAGCATATCTTCCGCTCCCTCCGCACGTGCCCTGTCAGGCCAGGAGGCAGGCAGGCAGGCAGGCAGGCAGGCAGGCAGGCAGGCAGGCAGGCAGGCAGGCAGGCAGGCTCGAAAGTTGACTTGGGTCCACTTCTCGCAATAGACAACAGACCCCACAGAGGACGGAACGGAGGACAACGACAGCCTGTCGGACCAAGTTGGAGTCTGCCCAACTCGGTTTGATTAAAAGGGATTTTCAAGAGTGTTGGGGAGGGCATGACATTCTTTACCCGTCTTAACGCCTTTTCATCTAGACAACGAGACGTCCTGTCGGCGTCAATGCACTTTTTCTCGAGACCGTAGCAACACAATGGTGGCCATCTATTCGCCTAATCAAGCAGGCACAGTTGGGATGCTGCACTCATAACCACACGTGAAGACTGTCTAATGTCCGCATTGGGGCGCACCACTTCTCGAATTTTGCAGCATTCGTGGCCATCCTTAACATGGTGAAGACGGAAGACGTGACGCACAGAGTCGTCTCTTACGCGTTGCATGAAAGATGGAAACAGCGTCAATGTTTGGATCTACTGCGTCCTCCTCTCACACGCTGTCATCTCACTTCGCCTTTGCCATTAGATTAGTAACAACTCTTTTCGCTGCTTCCAATGTCAACTGAATGCCTTACGTGGTTCGGAACAATCACTAGGTGGAAGAGCCGCGAAGGGTGCCAACTTGCGCCTCATCTGTAGAACGGAGTCTTTTAAGTTTGGCAGTGACATTCATCCTATTGGAACGAAAGACGTCCGACCAATTTGTCTACCGGTGGTTGCTTACAGTCTCGTCGCAACCCACCCATAAATTGCACGTTTGACTGGGACAGTGGAATTCGTCTCGTTGACAGAGCACAGACAATCGGGCCTTCCTGCAACCCTTCAGGAACGAGACGGGAAGGATTCGACCCTCGTAGGCCACAATCCCAATCGCTAACGCTGTCCATGTCCAAGATGCGGACATCGATGATTGTGGAGCCCAGTTAAAGCTGTGCGGCAGTAAAATGGAATTATGTGCTCTGGTCTCTCCACTGAGGTCGGCAAAGGGTTGCGCAAGTTCGAAATGGCGAACCCAAGCCGCTTGTGTGCGTGAATGATCTCCTCACTGCACCGAGAGTCATTCCTCTTCACCAAAGTCTGACATTAGCTACATCTGGTGCCTAATCTCTTCCCGAGACCGCCTTGTCTCCTTTCTGCACACTGACAGGTCGAATGCTGTCGGATACTTCTCCTGTCCTCCACGAACTCCTTCACGACGTCATTTTACAACACCTCTGCTTTCCAGCCTTCCACGTAGCACTCCGCTTCCTCCTCTGGCTACGTGTGCCCTAAGACGAAGAGGAGCAGACGAAGACAGAAAATTCGTCGAAGAAGTCAGTGATAACATTTAACCGCAGTCACAAACCATATATTTCATGTATCAACTATTTTTCCCCTTTTCCCGGCTACTCTATGGATGGGAGACACATTCCTGAAGGGGAAGGACGAGGCTGACGCGATAGCGAGCACCATACGTGCGGTTTGGCGTTGGATGGAAGAAAATGAAGCTGGTCTCGGTAGAACGACCTTCAGTTTCAGGGGTATGAACTCTCGAGTGTATCTGAATCCTCTGTACTCGAATTCCTATGGGTTGACAAAGGTAACCGGTTCAGTTATTCGATTCTATTCTTGAAGTCTTCCAGTCTCTTCCAGTCAAGCCTTGACAAAATGCGTCCGCATCGTGCCCGTCAATCTCCTGTTTCACTGAATTTGTCCTTTTTGCTTATCTTTCAGGAGGGGGACATCATAAGTGGCTGGGTTAGGATTGGACTTTGGCAATTTTGCGCCTCACACAACTACAAGGAGTCCGCCTTGCGTGGAAGTGTGCAACCACGGCTTATGCCGATCTCTTCTTACCTCGTATTCAGTCAGATGGCATAAATGACAGCAGGCAGTAGCGGAGCCTGTAGTAATTGGCCTATTTCCGTTAATTTAACTACGGAAGTTCACCTAGGACCATGTGAGCCAACCACGCCCAGAGCGGGTTCTGTTGTGTCACTGAGGTGAAAGTTACTACCTGCCGCTCACTTAACCCCGCTCTCGTCAGAATGTCGAGGATCGAAATTGTTCTTGGGGGAGGAGAGCTCGAACCTTTCCGCTTTTCCCCGCGGCATACAACCAACTGTTGGAAGAGGAAGTTTCATTAATGGAGACATTGAGGAGTGGTTTTCCCCCAAGGTTAATGTTAGGACAAAACGTTCCTACTTGGGCGATTGTCGGAGGATTTGCACTGATCGACATCGTCCTGGTCGACATCCCCAAACAACTTTAAAAATGGACGTAAATATTATGGTTAAAAACATATGGAGAGGTGGGTAAACTGTAAAGTTGACAAAACAAAAAGGGCAAATTTCTTGCATTAATTTTTAATATTCAGTCTAAATGACCTCCATTGGCGTCTACGACTTTCTGCCAACTATCAAGTAAGTCATATACGCCTTTTTAATGAAAATCTGTAATTTTAATTTTAACAAACAGTTGAAAAACTTCGATAATATCATTCTAGTTATCGAATTTTTAAATCCAAGTTCTGGAATAATTGTGTGAACAAACTTTGACATTAGTCGTCCTAAATTGCTCCTAATTTCCAACATGGACCGGTGGTCTGCCTCGAGGCGCCTTGATGACACTCAAATTGCCGGAACGGAATGTTTGGAATCAGTAGGACTATTTTTATCCGTAGCTGATCCCTCTGCAAATGTCTAATTAATGTTTCTCGAAACGTGAGCTGCACTATGAATAAAGTTGAAATCGTACAAAAAAATGGACGCGATTTATTGCCATCTGATTTGGACGCAAAATTACGACAAAAATGAAATACAAAGGCAAATAAATTTTAATAATTGAGTAAAACTAGTGCCTTTAACCTTTACAAATAAAAATATCGAGCACAAGTCACAATGTATCCCTCTCAGTCGCATCTAAACATAGGCTTACCACAAACGCCCGTTTCATGGTTTTCAACTTAATTAGTTAATTATAAAGACAAAAGGGTTATGGACACCGGCGCACTCCGTAGACCGCAGGGCAAGTGGGCGGGGCAGTGGGAGGTACGACACCTGGTTCCACTTTGCCAACGAAGGAGGCGAGATTGACGATTAACAATTCCGCCGGCCCATCGTATTCACCGTCGCCTGATTCACCGGGCGGGCGTTAGACACGATTTATTTAGTTACTGTATTATGCGTGTACGAATTAATGGAAGTAGATGTCGAAGTCCCACTATCCCAGTTCCACCCCGCTCCAAGTTGCGTCAAATGGCGTGTTACCGTTAAATGCAACAACTCACGGTGTTTCCACCGCCTCAGATCCAGCGTGCGTTTAGATGCACTCTCATCGATCTACTCTCTTGGCACCTTTTTGCCTTAACAAGATCCCACAGGAAAATGCCAACGGGGCAATCACTAATCCAACATTGCCGAGACCGGCTCGCATTTAAAAAATCGAACTTTGCCTCCAGAAAATAGGCCGCATGCTCCGCCGGTTGCATTGTAGCCAGAAGATTAGTTTTAATTATGCCGTTGGTCGGGTAACCTCCACTTCGAAACGCAAAGGAAGTTGACTGTTGGCGCGCGTGGTAAAGCGTGAAGGCTCCGCCTTCAGGAGATGACACATAACTGGACTATCCGTTGGCATTCGCAGCAGGTTTGAAGAACGATAATGGACTTGGTAGCCGGCGAATAAAGCCACATATGGTGGGGTGAACTATGAAATGCTTGTCGCTGTCCCCATTATATTTGCCCACTCCTGGGGGTCGGACGGGTTTTGGCCCTGTCTAACAGTCGAGGAGGTGGTTTTCTCCATCCCCCACGGGAAGTCTGGTGCGGTGTTGCCCCGGATATGTGGAAATGCTCGTTACACTTCAATTGAGGGCGCGATAATTGACTTGGCTTGGACAAATGGCGAATGCATTGTTGACCACCTCTGACTGTCTCACGCACAATGGACCTCCACAGCAGTTATTGAATGACACAAACATGACAATCAAAACACTCTTTCAACTGTTTGACCGCCTTTCGATAGGCATGTGGGTCTGTCGCGTCGGCCTATAATCGTCATCATCGCATCGACATTGTCGACCACTCTGACGCCCAGTCTTCCTATCTCATCGCGATTCCGTGAATACGGCCTTGGTGAGGGGAAATGGGCTCCTCGTTCATCGGTTTGAAATTGGGGGAAGAGGAGGAGGAGGAGGAAGGAAGGAGGAGGAAGGAGGAAGAGAGGAAAGTAGGAGAAGAGGAAGAAGAAGAGTCAGGCAGCGGATGGGGCAAGCACCAAGGCCACTTTGACTTCTCAATCACATCCAGCCAGACGTTAACTTACGTTGACTGCGGGGCACAGTCATCTGTAAAACCCTCTAAATTGTGTGTGTGTGTGTGTGTGTGTGGAAACAATACCACTTCTCGACCGAATAGTCGGCTGAGTGCGAGAAGCACAGAGGCTCCTCCTCCACTCCCCACACTACCGTTTTAAGTATTACGGCTTGACATGACTGTCACCGCAGCTGAAAAGGCGCTCAAAGCGGAAGGACCCGTTAGGGCTAATTGCCTAAGAAGAACTGCGGTGTGCATGCATCCAACGCGGGAGTTGGAAGCTTCTCAGCACTCCTTCTCCTCGTCGCCAATGCCGCATTCTCCCCATACCATCGTCCACTCCAAAGGGTGATTCCAGGCAAGTTTGGGCCCGCTGAAAAGCCTCTACAAGTTTGGCAACAATATTCGTTGTGGTAGAGCAAAGAAAAGAAATTGAGAATTCATTTGTGTGTCTCGGGTGGTGTGTGTGTGGTGCTGTGTGTGCGAAAAGAAAGGTTAACAATCGGCGTCAAACCCCATTTCGTTGAAGTCTTGCAAAGTGCACTTCGTTGAAAGACGGCCAACAAGGTTCTTTCGTGGGTGAGGCGGCGTGATTTTGGCTGCGTTGACTTGAGGTGGTCCTTTCCGCATGCCTCGTGAGGATCAAGCCCTAAACAAGCGCAATTTTTTGGTGTCTCTCACTACAAGTAAACAACTGAGGTCCACCGCAACATTCAACTCGTTTCTATGACACAAAGTTCGACTGTTGCTCATGTTTAACTTAGCGCACAATTGGCTTCTCCGTTGTTGTTTATTGTTTGTTGTTTGTTGTCTTTGTTGTTGTTTTGTTGTTTGTTGTTGTTTGATATTCACATATTAGACAATTTTACAGGAGCAAGGTTGATTCGCGTTGGTCTCAATGTGAAGCGATGGTGTCCCCATCCGTGGCTGCCGATGAAGTGGTTCGCAGCCACTGGTATTTTAAACGAAATTCAACAAGCCATAAATGCCATCAAAGGCACTGTACAAAATTCACTGAAGTTGTGATGAAGGTGCATTTTGTGAAAGGACACGAAGGGTCAAAAAGTAGTGGTAATATATGTTATCAGCAGAGTATATTGGTGGTGAGAAAACGCGCATTTTGGTTAATTCCCCAGAACGGACATAACTTCCCGTGGAAACTCCAATATTGCCCAAGTTACGCCAAGCAGGAGACGCGAGTTGACAAAGACATGTGCACCGGTGAGGATGTCGGTCCTCGTCTTCCGCACACGTTGCAGTGTTGCGTTTTGGTGAGTGACGAACGCCGCATACGAGTGCTGGTTCCGCTGTGTTCTCTTCACGCGTCCGCATTCTCCCAACACCCCTCCTCCTCCTCCTCCTCCTCCTCCTTCCGCTCACTACTCCTCAACTATTCTTCCCTCCATCCATGCATGCCTAAACCCTAATTTTGTCCTCCTCTGCTCCCCTCTCCTCTCCTCTCCCCTGCCCTGCCCTCTCTTCCCTTTCCTTCCCTCCCTTCCTCCACTCCCCTGCCCTCCCCTCGCCTGACCCACGCATTCTGTCTTTTCCCATACTATCCGATCTCCTCATACCCCTCTTCCAACCGCCCTCCGTTACGCCTTGGCGCTTGCCATCTTGCACCCTCACTGGCTTCTGCGCCGAACCGGTGGTTGTTAGTCGACCTACCCCACTTTAGCCGATCAGAGTCGGCTCACGTGCGAGTGCACAAGACTGGGTGGAAAGCGGGGTGCATGTATGACTCCGAGTACGGAAGTCGGTTCCGGACTCAGACTGCCCTGCAATCAATTCGGTTGATGAGCATGAAGCCCCTCGGGTCCGTTGTCGCCACTGAGGGATGTCCACATCGTCTCTTGTGATTGGCCAGGTTTTTGGAGGGGACCACGAGCACCCACCAGCCCCCACCCCCCAACCACCAAGTGCAGCCAGATGAAGTGTGCACGAGCTCGTAGATGACGCGGACTGGCTGGAGGAGGACATGAGTCGAGACAGTTTGGTCTCCAAGCCAGAGACTCGTCTAACGGGGCGAGTTTATGCAAGGGCCGCGCTCCAACCATCTCATGGGTGCGTGTCCTCACTGCGTGGTGGTTGCACTCCAAGGCGTCTGGTGGTCCGAGGCCTCCTCTGGAGGCCTCCTCTGGAGGGCTTCCTCTGGAGGGCGGCAGCACATTGGAGGTGGATGCGAAGGCGTCCTCAACACGCCCTGGTAAGGACACGCCAATCTGCCAGTCTCGACTTCAATGCAAGTTGGATATTCCACCTCCCACAGGGAGGCTTCGCACAGACTGCGTCGCCTGTCGCATTCGTTTGCAGTCTTCGCCTCACTGCCAATTGCTAAATAGGAACAAGCAATGTCCATCCACCCCCCAGACACCAATTATTCTCCGCCCCACTCTCCCTTCCTTACTCTCAACGGTTCCCGATCCTGGGTAACCTACAATCCAATTCGCCCCTTTTTACTTCGCATTCAGCGTTTCACGCCACTAACATCCTTGCTCCCACGAAACCCTCCACAACCGCTACGTTTCGGCACACGCCACCTCATGTCAAAACAGTCCTCCCGTGGCCTCACCATGGCTTTGCCTCTTCTTTCTGCTATGGGACATCACCTTCTCCCTTGAACTCTCGTTCTCCAACTCATCACGTCCCCTCAATTCTGGACCGCGCAGTCTCGCGTCCTGACCGAACAACCGTAGCGGTGGTCCCTTGTAAAGAGAAGGAGGCGGTGGTTTTGTGTGCCCAATGGGCTTTCTTTGTCTTGTAAGGCCACAGATTCACCGTTGTCTTTGTCAAAGTGGAAGCATAACCAAAGGAGAAGTTGAAAAAGACACATTAGATGGTGGGAAAAGTAGGAATGAGGCGATTCCATATCATGCTAAACCGTTTGTTGTTCGCGGTGTTGTTGTTGTTGTTGTTGGGCCATGAATGGCAAGACCTTCCACCAGAAGGATCATGAAACCCTCGGGTGGTTCCTTGCTCCCTTCGCCAAAGACCGCACTTTGTGCCCTAGATGAAAATACTCATTTTGCCGACTCTCATCGTAAAATCTCCATGGTGCCACGCCTTTATCTGTAAGCTGCCACAGGTGAAGGGACGATCTCAAGACCTCTCAACCC
>QEYB01000462.1:0-24038 GCA_017562135.1 Dipylidium caninum
GAACTCTGTTCCGGTTTATTATCGAGAGTTAGGGTAGGCAATTGGGGACACCACAACAACACGACCGGAAAAATGCTGGTCTTTAGCCATCAGGACCTTACCACCGTCGTACTCGGGTGCCATGTAGGTTGTGGAGCCCTGAATCCACGGTTTTTTTTTGCTGGTCGCTCTTTTCCCCACCTCGTAAATCTTTGAGCATCCGAAGTCACTTATCTTGAGTGTAGGCCTCCATGGAAAAAGAAGCATGTGGAAGCATATGTATAATCACAAAAAATGTTGATTGAAGGCCAATGGGGAATGAGATCAGTTAGCTGAACGGGGATCGTTTTTGATCGCCAGAAGGGATGTTGCAGGATGAGGTGAGGCCAATTCGCGATTTTTTGGCTCGTCAGCACAAAAAGAGAGGAGGGGCTTTTGCTTTTCAATGACCTGAGTGATTATACACTCGACCCTGCCAGTGGTGAGAGGCACACTGACCTGAATAGTGCATCAGCCGTAAACAAACCTTCCGGCCTTGATTGTAGGGCCCTCCATTGGCGCGAGTAGTTAGTAACCTTTTTCTAGAGTTTTCTCCTGAGGAGGAAGGTTGATGTGAAAGTAGGAGGAAATTTACACAATTGCAGGTGGCGCATGCCTATGAGGAACTCAAACACGAGTAATTTCGAGTAGTCGATGTAGGTTGATACGTTTTAGAAACTCCTGGAATGTCACCCCAATTACCTGTTTGCTGGATTGTTTCCCAAAACCTCGGCGTCAACCAAGAGAATCCTAAAATTTGGCAATCCTGTTAATTTATCCCTGCACTACCGGACTAGCTCGGTAGGTATTTTTGTGAAGCCAGTGACGAAGAATACATAGAATAGGTCGCTGGGAATTTGACGGCACTTCACGTGTAATCGTATACAGCCTGAGCGGCGCGAGATTTGTGGCGTTGGCATAGGGTGCGAGGCAGGTAGACGCGGAATATTAATGCGGGGCCTCTTCGCGGAGGGGGGTAGCAGTAGGGTTTAGGCAGCTTTTAGCACGTCCCTGAAGGTTTTTTTTTTATTTAAAACCAATGCGGCTGTATTTTGTGCGCCGTTTGGTTGCTGTGGCATTTGGCAAATTACTTGGTTATTTCAAGGAGAAGAAACGAGGGGGGGGGAAGGGAGGGGGGGGGGGATGGGGAGAAAACAAACATTAAATGAAGTTAGTGGAATACTTACATGGTACCAGGGATTAGTGCACGCAGTTTTTTATTAGAGGTTCGCGTTATAAGATCATTAAATAATCTTTGGCACTGGGTGTTAAAAAAGGCGCGGCCATTCTTTAGAACGGCTAGGTGTGAATCGAAGTAGTGGCTGACCTTCTCGAAATTTTTAATGCCCCGAAAGCAGTGGGTCAGGGGGGAAAAATTGGTCGTTGTAAAAAGTTGACACCTTTTGTTGTATATAATTAGAGTTTGCTGAAAAATTTGATATTTCCTCGTAGGGCGATCAGGGAGGGGGAAGCGGTTTGGTTGCCAAATTCGGAATGCATTGCCATGAAAGCCAGCAATGCAGTCGTACCCTAAATTGAAAGAAAAATACGAATAAGCAAAATGAACCGGGTATGAAGGAAAATATATAACTAGAAGAAATGAACAAGCGGAGTGCGGGATATGTTTTTTAAAAAGCATTAATGGTCTGGCCCAAAACTCCACACAGTCTTCGAGGTTCCGACTATTTGAACAGCCCAGGGAAGACGGCTCCCGCACAGTGAACGCATACAGATGGGATCCAGATCGCCTTGGATGCTGGCATCAGCACACACGGGATTGGGGGAATACACCAGGTACGAAAGGGGAAGGCGAACCTCGGTCTTTTTCCATTGGATTGAAAGCGAGGATGGTGCTCCACGAGACCCCACATCGGCAATCCACTCATTTCAAGCCTGTCCAGGCTCGCAGGAAATGCCAAAACCCCCTCTCGAAGACGTATTATATAGGGACGATCTTCGTGCATAGTTTTCCAAAAAAAAATGGAAGTCATGTACAAATTAACCTGGCCCCGATACAAATATTTAAAAGTTGTTTTTAATGTGAATCTTGAGTAATTTGAAGAAGAGAAAAGAGAGAAAGCCATCCTACCGGGTCGAAAAATAATTAGGTTTCAAAAAAGGTCCCCACCGGGGAAAGCCATATCATCCAGTCTTTCAATCCACCGGGTTTTATGTTCTCACGGGTATTGTCGTCGTTGGTTACACACCACCCTACCACACCTGTCTTGGAAAAGAAACCTTAAGGGAAAGTGCGAAGAGTGAAACATAAGAAGTGATGCTTCACCACACGCTGGTACACAACTTTACTAGTTATAAAGGCAAACACACATTGTCATGAATGCCACAGGGAAAATTGCCTATTGTCAAATGTTAAAGTTGATTGAAAATAGGTGAAAAAAGTAAATAAACCTGAACACCATAGTAAGTTGAATCCACCGTCGAAGGTTTATGGCGGAAAAGAGAGGATAAGATTTCAGTAGATGTGACATTGATGTCCCACACCTCCTTCCAGGCTCGTAGAGGTATGGCCAAACAGGATTACACACCAGAATGATGCGGGGGCAACGGCATAAACCCTCCACTATTGGTAGATCCTTCTCCTAAGAAAAATGGAATCAACTTTCGTCTCCCATGAAAAAGCAAGGACATCGAACACAAATGGGCGAATAATGGATGAACACAAGAAACGATAGTAGCCGATGCGAAATCGAAGTTCAATATGCATGTGTAGTTCACTTGTAGCGCTCCTAAATAACGCGAAACATTTCAAACGTATGGCATCAGTTTTGCCAATTTTTTGCGAGGACGATACAGGAGAGCACCGTGAACCAATCAATTTTGATGTTTTTTCCTTGCTCAACGGTCTACTGAAAACCAAGTGGCTCTCAACAATGATTTTTAATGTAACGCACAGAGCGTTGACCCAAGGCAATGCCGAACCCATTTAACAATTATCGGAAAGAAAGGAATGAGTAGTTTGGCACCTGCCTTAGCGAACGCCTTATTCAATCGAAGTTGTTCGAAGATTTCTGTCTCCGAAAGCAAGTGTGGCTGAAAGTGAGAGTAGGTGTGACAAAACCACTTGAAGTGATGCCGATACCCTGCAAAGAATAGATGGAGAGGTGGTGGTTATGGACAGGCCTTCGTCAGAGTGCTGCGTCTGTGACCTCCCATCACTCACTAATGAGGGCTTCGTCACCTAGCTGCTCTAGGGGGTCGCCGCCCAGAAAGTTCATTCCTGAGAATCCCAAGTTGAAGGTGAAACCCGGCATTAAGCGACGCCAGCGCTCTTGAGTTTCCACCAAATTCTACAACACAGGTGGTATTGAGTATCAAAGGCGATTTCTCGCCTGCCTTTTAATCAGTTAATCCAACACCCACGTACCCGCAAATTCATAATGCGGAGACGCACAAGTCAGGTGAAGCGAAATAATCGCAACAGACAGGTGACGCATACTGGTGTGAAGAACAGTATGACATATAGGAAAGAGTAGACGGTTCCTAAGGCATGAAATGTCAGTCACTCTCAACTCTGGACACCGCACCACGGTGCAGCGTCGGGAAACCCAACTTACCTTAACATCAGCAGGAGTCATTCGGCTTCCTCGTGGTGCCACGAATATGTCATCGATGTCAATATGGACATATCGTGAGAGACCAAGATCTACAGAGGCACAAAAATTGCAGCACCTCTTTTTACTAGCCCTCCTACAACATGTACGTTTTGCGTCCAGTCTCCCCTACCGTATTCCATGACCGCATAACCTTTGAAAGAAATGGTGGGATTGCGTCATGAAGTAGGAGCGAGGTCGACCAGTGTTGTAAAGGCGTATAAGCGAATAGAACCTTCTCGACGCCATCAATTCTACCAACATCTTTCAGTACAAGGCTTTGGTAAAATTGCCTCACCGCCGCAAACACCAGCTTTATCCTTGTCGCAGTCGATGAATGCACAGCTTTCTTCGCTCCAAATCCGAGCCTCGGCCGGGCGACACCTCCGTGAAAGCCACTGTTTGGAAGGCACTAGCATCCACAGATTCCCTCGGTACAAAGGTGGCCCACGACTCCTTCCATTTACGATCCTCCATCATGATGGCCTCTTCAGTCACGCGATTTCGGCGCAATACAGAAGCAAAGTCGGGCAACAAATGAGAAAAGTGCTGTACGGCAAGAGTGACATTTATAAAGCACTTCAGGGTAGGTTTCACGTCGCTGAGAAAAACATCGCGGCGAAAGTGCGCTGCCAAATAGAGACAAGGTGGTCTCTGTTCCGTTAAATCCCTTTCATCAACCTGACCGCCACGGGCAACTTGTAAGCACGTCACTTTCCTTGTGCAGAAAAAAAAACCTCTCGGCGATAGTGTTTGGTGCAAACCTCCGAACCAATAGTGGGTAAGCGGGATCCAACTTCCGAAAATAAAAAAAGGACAAAGTATAGGTCAATCCAGCCGATAGAAACAAAAAACCCCATTCAGTATGCCGTTTCATCACAACATCAGATGGGCTTTATGGCTGGTTAAAGGAAGTAGACTCACCGCAGCAAAACCCTCATTTTCCCACGACACCTTCCAAAATAGATGCATGCGAGAGAAAAGGCAATGACTCCTACATTCTCGGCTCTACAATTACCGTACGAGTGCAAGTCTGGCCCTGGCAGGCAGACCGAAGTACACCAAAATATCCTCAAAATATGACCAAATGAAAGGACTTTGCGTTGCTGAGCCGATGTACTTGAGAGGAAAAATGACCACGGTCGAAGAATAACGGACAAACAAGCCGGAGAGATTGAACAAACAGACATAATGAGTGTAACACCGTCTGAGTTTTGTCTATCAGAAGCGGTCACCAGCAGAACTAGAGGATGTGTGTGGATTTGATGGGGGGTTGGCTTAGGGAGGTGAAAAGGTACATAAGTTCGCAGATTGTGGGGACGGACATGCGGGAGGCGGGTGGAGGGTTCAAGTTCTCTGATAGCGGTGTAGTGCAAAAGTATACATACAGTCCCTGCGAAACAGACAAGAAGACCAATCTTCCTATTTGGTAACATCAGGAGGAAAGCGAAGTGACTCTAAAATACGCAGCAAAAAGAATGAGTTGGCGATGTCAATTGCATAGCAAGGTGAGGAAAGCGTTCGTCATTAACCGCGAAATTGTATGTCTTGTGCCCCATCCCACGTGTACATTGAAACATGGTAATCAAAAGGGATCAAACGAAGTACTTAGGTTTGCTCAGAAGGATTGCAAACTAACCCGCAACGCCAACCACGCCCACGCAGCCAGCCAGCCAGGACTACTGGCGCCCAAGGGGAGACAAGGCCACCAGGGCGAGATTCAGGCTGCGTCAACTAAAACAAGATGGCGAAGGTTCTGTAAAAATGGAGGAGGAAACGGCCCCAGTTTTATTGTTTCACACACTTCCTTTTCATACGACATGCTATTAACTTATTTTGAAGCGAATATAAAGAGTACGAGGCTTAAGTAGGGTGCTATTTCAAAGTTTATGACACCTTTGTCGAAAACGCTGACGATATAAGCTTCTCTTGTAAAATCAGAGACAATCGCGCCACTTAGACCAAGTCTACCCTTGGATCTTGCCACATGCAAATGTTGGTGCGAGAAACCGTCTAGCATGTACCCAAGAAGGAAGGCTTCCCGCCGTTCGTGTGCGTCTACTCTCTGGCTATTAGAATAAGATGCGGCGACGCGTTTCTCACTGTAACCAGGGAAGGTGGCACGCGGCTGTGAGCGGGAATTTTTTCACGAAGCCCGTCTAGTACACGTCGCCTGTCAATAAACAATGTTTAATAGGCGACTTGCCCAACAGGTAGAGTAAATTGGTGTGGTAGGAGAAGTGTAACATTTATTAAAATTTTTGCTCTTCGCTCCTTATGATGCGGTTGCGCGAAGGCTTCGTCCGACTGTTAACAGGCTATTAAGCAGAAGTAGGCTGTACCAAAAACTGGGACGAGCATTGTGCCACCACAAGCAGAGATGCATTATAAACATGTTCTCTTGACACAAGAAGGCGCTACACCTCCACATATTACAGTGGACAAGGCGGGAAGCAGACTATGACATATGCGTCACCGTTGTAGTCACTGCAGTGCTAAATTTGCTCCCGAAGGCTTTTGCACAAAGTGTCTCGGCCTGTAAAATGCTACTGGATTAGTGCTTATTCTAAGACCTATACCTCACTTTGTTTGCCGGCTGTGCTAATAATTGGCACTTGTCTCGAATGGTTTTGAATTGGCTGAGACGCTTCCGAGTGTTCGAGTGCTCATTTAGTTCTCTCACTGCTCAACTCGATGGAGGCCGGAAAACCAGCTGTAAAGGCGGTAAATAAAGGCCCACAAGGAGTAAAAACCGGCTTATTATTGATAATTAACCATTTGACACGGATCGTTCACTTGCTACACCCTTCAGTTGTGTTTATCATGTGTGGGCTTATCTGCCAAACTTCATTCCGTTTTTGCGCGAGTCATGGCACTGTCATCTGTACGCATTTTGACTTTAGCGTGTTAGTGACAAGAGGAAGGAGTTTTCCCTCCTGGCACACGAAAACATGGACAAAATCCACAATGAGGCTGATATTGTGACCGAGTCTAGTCTCATTGATTTACTATGACCTGCCTAACTCTTATATTAGAACGGAATTTTTTTGGGCACTTTTTACGCCGTTCACTTTTCAAATAATTCTTTTCTTTACCATAACCAAGCCCTGGCTCAAATGAAATTTATACATGAGTATTGCTCATCCTCATGCAGTTTAACTTTAGCCAGTCAAGCTGTTACTACTTATTCTCATTTTACCAGGAGAGAGAAGAGTTTCTTAGAATGGGCAGAAAAGGTTAAAACCCTACCCAACATCAGGGAAGAGGATTTCCAGGTAGAGAGCAGGGTGAGTATTACGTTATTGCTACGAATATTTATTCTTGAGTCATTCATCTTATTTGGCCCTCTAATTTTTGCTTTAAGAGTGCCTGCGGAGGTGCCTACGGGGATGTATCATTCGGTACGTATCGCGGTAAGTTTGCGGTGAAGAAGGATTTCAAACATCTGAAAACTATGCGTGAGCGGATTTATAATTATCGCAAGGCTTACACTCTTGCCAATTGCAACCACGAAAACATCGTAAAATTCATGGGTGCTGGCCCGAACACAGCAATTACCGATATCCGCTACGTCGTCCTTGAGAAAGCGACAAATGCCTCGTTGGCTGAACGTGAGCACGCTTTTATTTTTACGATGCACAACAACACCACT
Organism: Dipylidium caninum; assembly: GCA_017562135.1. Taxonomy (NCBI): domain Eukaryota; kingdom Metazoa; phylum Platyhelminthes; class Cestoda; order Cyclophyllidea; family Dipylidiidae; genus Dipylidium; species Dipylidium caninum. The sequence goes on from QEYB01000462.1 coordinate 7,282, forward strand.
GTCTTTAGTCATCTCTTCTCCCACGATTTACACCATTTGGCACGTGATGCTGTGGAACCTGCATCTGGCGGACGGGTTGGAGTACCTGCATTCACTACCCGAACCAATCATCCACCGGGATCTCAAGCCTCTTAACAGGCTTCTTTTCCATGGAGGCACTACACTCAAGATAAGTGACTTCGGATGCTCAAAGATTTACGAGGTGGGGAAAGAGGACCAGCAAACCGTGGATCAGGGCTCCCAACTCTACATGGCACCCGAAGTACGACGGTGTAGTCCTGATGGCTAGACCAGCATTTCCGGTCGTTGTTGTTGTGGTGTCCCCAATTGCCTACCCTACTCTCGATATACGGAACAGAGTTCCGATTCTCTCTGCCAAAAAGTGTGCACAACTGGCAACAGACTAATATCGGAATGAATTTGTAATCACCTGACCTATAGTTAGACCCGTGTGAAATGTCGGTATTATCACTGAGGCGACATTCTTACACTTGCGCACTGCTCGTATTAATACTGAGTGCGAGGTTCCGTTGTGGGACTGTCGAGTTGGTGTCAGTAGGGCACGGCGTTGTCGGATGCATTTTCGACAGTGCCTCTTGTGACAGGGCAGCCTCCATTTAGTCGAGCACTGTGACGAGGTGACTGTCGCCATTCTCGCAGGAATTGTCCACTTTGATCCAGGTCAGAGCGGAGGGTGGCGATATGTAAATGTTTTCCCTTCACAGGTAATCGCAAAAGAACTTTACACGTCGTATTCAGAGAAGGTGGATATCTACAGTTTGACCGTCTCATTGTGGGAAATGCTGACTCGAGTGCTGCAAAGCAATATGAATCCGCAGTGCATGGACGTTTGTGGTTGCCCACCGTTTCTGCAACAGCTATTTGATTTGTGAGGAAATGTCCATTTTCACATGTGTATCGGTTCCACGAAGGAAAAGTGAAGTCAGTGGAAGCTTTTGTGTGCATCTAGGGGACTGTCTGAGGATCCGAAACAGCGGCCTTCGGCGTCACAGTTGGTTCGGTTGTTCGACTTCATTGTGAGAAAGGTGTTCCCACTTAATATATCACAGTTGCGCATCAAATTTGGGACCACGAGCTTCTCCGAACAAGTGCCTACTTATCCCGTTAACTCGCCCTCCGTGAGTATTGACAGTTCGCGCAAGTTGTCGTCACGACAAACTACAATTGGCCTGTCCTCCCACCTCTTATCTCACCACTTTTGTTTACTCTAGACCTACTCTCACACGGTGAAATCTGCTTGTTTTTGCACTTGCATGAGACGCCCTTGACTTTGTCCTCTCACTCAGATGAGATGAGACAAACAGGCGCCATCCGCCAGTGCTTTTAAGTAGACTAACGCACCACTTGACCACATAAGGCTGACCACCACTCTCTGCTGACTTGCAGGTCGGGCAGCACACTTACCAGGCTGACGAGGTGGCGAATGTGAGGACTTGTGTACGTTGTTCCCACTTCTCTTTCTCTATACTCTGTCTGCCAGGTGAAGAATAACGTCTAGGACGGTGCATTACCAGTTCTTCAATGAGTTTGTTATCGATGTTCAAGGCGACTAGGGAGGGTTCGTAGGCTCCGACAAGCTTTTGTGAGCCCCCAAGCTGACCTCATATTAATTGACACTTCGGTGAATAGATTATCGACGCCTGCTTTGCCTCCCTTGACAGTATATTTTGACAAACTGGCCAAAGATGTTAGACTGAGTGCTCCCTCAAGTGCCCTCGGTCTGTGAGGCACTTGAGCAAGGCAAAGGCGGGAAAAGCTGAGGTGGTGTTGGCAGTCATGCTAAAGGGGAAGGGTTAGGAGAAAGGGGTTCTCGTGTGGATTTAACCAGTGACAGCAAAATATGAATATTTCCTCTATGCCTCCCTCTGCCTTTCTTCCTCTTCTACTCCGAAGTCTGATACCTTTGAGAAGTGCACTTTGCAGCCGCGCCGCCAAGAAGATGAGACAGAAAGTAAGGTCCCCGAAAATGATCCGGTAAGTGTCTGTTTCCACCTGATTCACAACTTCTCTTCAAAATGGTTCACTTCCGCTCCTTTTCATAAAATTGAGACTAGTAGCTAGTAGTGGTTAAATCCATACTTGTGATTGACAGTGTCCCAAGCAGGCGATTTGAATTGATCTCGAAAACCCTTTTCTCTCCATTCACAGGCGGATGAGGTGAGCATCGCCCTCGCATGGGTTTGACTTGACCTCCTCCCGTCCTCTCTTAATCCGCTCCACCACCCTCTCGATCCCTTGCAGAACTCAATTAGGGAGATAACTTCGACGCACGGAAGCAAGCCTTCCAGAGAGGTAAGACTTCGCAGAATGCCCAGGCCGTGGCAAACCATTCCATTTAGGGGCGCCATTGTCCCACTTCGAGGGGTAGGGTTGACTTTGGGCGGTTGTGGGTGGTTGTGGGTCTGCCAGTGACCGGTGAACCCGTGACAGAAGTGATGTCCAGAGAGGCCTTTGTGGGTTAATTTTCGGACTGGACTGGTCTAAAGTAGACACGCTTTCGGTCTTCTGTAGACCGTTAACAGGATGCCGCACTAGCTGTCTATTGCTGTTGGATTGACTGTCCCTTTATCACGCTGGTTTGACAAGAACCGCTAGAGGGGAAACAATTGCGCCTAGCCCTTCATCTCTAAACGTAGAGATATCGCTGCGCATCACCCTACTATTGTCGACTTGTCTCAGACCCTGCCACTTAACCACGCTTTTACAGACGCTTCTTGCTGGCTAACACTTAACGTGACTTCATTAACCCCTACTAATCTCTCTCGGTGCGACCACCTTTCACTAGTTGCCTGTGATCATCGAAAGCGTGAAATCCCTCTGACAGCGCCCACCTTGATCATTGTCTGCTAACCTCTGGTCACACCGATATCCTTCTTTTAGTAGGTCAGTCGCCACTTAGGTTGAGCCAAGGAAGTCCGTTGAAGAGACTATTGCCTTAACTGCTATTTTCTCACCTAGAATGATGTATCTGGCGCTGGGTCAACGGATGGCGACCGAACGTGGAAGATTTTGAGGTAAGGCGAGGAATGTAGGGCGGTGGGAGTGTCATGAACTGGGTGCAGATAGCATAGCCTAGGCTAAGTGCAGATGATTTTCTTCACCTGTCGCCTGCATCTCGAGTTGTGAGGTGGGGGAGGGGGGAGGGGGAGGGGGGTCGCTCGCCGCGTTATTGCCTCGTTGCATGAACATTCTAGTCGTTAGTGTGCACAAAACCCCCGAATTTGAGCCTCGTAAATTGCTTGAAGACCTCCACTTCCTTCAATAAACCTCAACAGTAAAGTGGAGACGATATGATCAGAGTTGACATATACCTCTACGTTTCTTTCAACTCAATGTCCAAGGACCTGTTGCAACAGAGATTACGTGTCCCTTATTGTTCTCACCTCATTTTCCGCATATTTGTGGCCCATTTCTAGGCAGCAAATAGGGCTTAGTGCAGTGTGCCGAAAAGTGTCATTTTCTACCTTTGGAAGACACTGACACTACCCTCCTTTTCTCCTCTCTTCCATTCTCTTCTTCTAGACACGTGAACCAGTGGATTTTACGGATGTGCCCGTCATATTAAGGGTGAGGACACTTCGCATAGTGATGATTATTGCTAACGATCACGTTGGTAATTGAATGTCTGGCCAACATCCTCATACTTGATCGCTAATATTGCGACGATGCACAGAAGGCGGGAGGCATCTCTCTCACTAAAGCCTGAACCGTTAACCTGCCCCTCCCTCCGTCTGTATGAGACAACATACCTGCGACCGAAGCCGTTTATTGGCTGACGCATTGACAGGCGACAGGCGACAGGCGACAGGAGTAAGGTCAGGAGGTAGTACACTTGTTGCGGACTTGGCTTCGTGAATTCCGGGTAGACGTGAGGCCGCTCGAGGTAGGACAACGGCCGCAACGACGGCGATGACGAGAGGGAGGAGAAGGTGGAGACGGAGGGATGGTAAAAAAAACAGACGAAGGAGGATAAGGAGCAATGGCAATAGATATGATGGGAGGCCAAGAAGCGGAGATTGACGAGTCACGAAACAGTGGAATGATTAAGATGGATTTATGGAAATGGGCTGCCATGAATGCCTCCTCTTACACCTCTTCTTGACGGCCTTCACAGCCTATTTTACCCACTGGTAAGTCGGAGCGGGAAAGGGAGGCGTACCGAAAACACGTTCGAGTGGCGCTGCAGTACGTGAAACTGTACAAGATGAAGAAATATCTGAGTGATCGCTGGAGGGCCGAGGTGGAGACGATCGTGGCGAACAGAGGCCTCAATTCCATCGACGCAGAACTGTTCAGAAGACGAATTACAGAAATATTGTGAAGGAATATGCAAATAGGGTATGCGTTGTAATTCGGAAGGTAAAAAGCAGTTGGCTTTCCGCCTGCTCAATACACCGCATTTCTTTCTTTTAGCGGCAAAGTTCTAAGAACGCCGGGACAAGAAGATGAATAGAAAAAGGTGAACGTAGGCAGGCGCAGGGACCTTCTGCCCCATTGGCATCGATGGCATCTTTCCCATGACCGTTAATATTAATGCTTATATAATAATACTAAAACTAATAAAAAAGCGCAGCACAAGGCCCCAAACAAGGCGTTGAGTGGTGTGTTTGGCAGCGCTCACCATGTTTACAACTGTGATGAGTTTGTGGTCACTGGCGGGAGTGGGGAAGTCGGAGTGCTGGAGTTCCCTGCCATTGCTTGCACTACGTGTGCTATCCCCATCGTCCTCAGTGTACCCACAGTCGACACGAGCGATCGTGAGGCACGCCCACCACCTGTAGTCAAACATAGACGCTACTTCTGTTTCTTCTGCCTTTAGACCTGACGAGGGGACATTGTTCAAGTCACGAGGGATTGTCACACACCTCAAATACGGCTATGTTAGCAGCAGAACGCACTTCCGGATTTAGCTTGGACGCAAATTTTTATTGGTCTGTGGCTTTTAAGGCCGCTCAATCTCTTGGCTTGGTGAGTCAGTGAATATGGCGACCTGCCTAAAGCATGGTATATTTGGAGCGGCCTCTTAGAGTGAAATCCGAGTGCAGTGAGACCACATTCCACCACGCGGGACAAATGCATGCGAAAGGCATTCGGGGAAAGATTCCCCTCAGGTGAGGTGGAGGAAATATTCTGTCGCCCATGACACGAGTCCACGTCACACGTCTGTGTTTATGTCTCACAATGTAGTTCTGCTGTAGTGGAGGTTGTGTTCCAATTGTCAGGGGTCGAGTGCTCTGCCTCATCCGTTGCGGTCGGGCAGACATTCGATTGCAAATCGCCCAAGGGCCGTGGACATGCCACCTCTTCGCCCTGGCAACTAGGTTGTATGTCTTCTCTTTTTCTGTCAACAAATTTTGCAGGATTCAAGTGAAGTAATCGCGTGTTAGGGTCACGGACCTCCCCATGCAGACAAGTCGACGTCTTCTTTCGTCGCTCTCTCTGACAACGCTGGATCTTGCATCTCTAGTCCGATTTTATGCAGAGTGTGGGACGTCTTCAAAAACTGTGCCGTTATGTATTCGAACAGTAGGTGATACGTTGGAGGCTGGCTTGTCAAAAATTACCAGCCCACTCTGACTTGAGCCTTTGACAAACTCGGCGTACACGGTCGTCCAGTGCGCGAAATTCCCTTCAGTTGCGTGTGAGTGTGGTGTCGGCAAGGCAGCGCCAGACAGGTCCTCGACGGCTACGAAGTGTCTCTGAGCGCCGCCAGCCTAGCGCCTCGCCCCTTCTCATGTGAGGTGGAGTAGTTAATTGTGACGCGCTCTCGGCAAAATCGTGGTCGCCAAAGCCTAAGTGTTCCGCATCGAGTACACGCAGTGCATAAATATCACTAAGCATCGCCTAAGGCGCAGTGTGTGGTAAGACGGGGGAGGAGACAAATTGCTGTTGAGTAGGCTATCTGGGACCCAGAGCAGCGGTCACATATCCTCATGGAGTGTAATCGCATGCAAGCGGTATTGCGATGCACTCGGGACTGTCAGCAATGTTGGCGCTCAACATGAAGACTAGTGACTAAGGCAGCTTGCACAAAACATTGTGCCTTCTTGTGTCCAAATTCAAAAAAAGCGTTTAAAGAAAACAATACTGCTTACATGTTTGTGGTTATTTCTATACCCATTTGGGACCTGGTCCTTGTTTTAATCAGTGATAGAAGACGCATGTTAGCGTGACAAGTCAAACCGACTAGACGGGAGCTGTTGACTCGTTCTCCTCTATGGGAAGGAGGAAGAGCACACGCAAGCCTCCACCCAAGGCAAAGGTCATCGAACCACTACCGAAACAGTTCAATTGCCCGTTTTGCAATCACGAGCGTTCGTGTGAAGTGGAAATGTAGGTCGTCATTTGGTTGACGCGCATCCTTCTCAGCGACAGGGAAAAGAAGACTGGTTACGTGAAATGCGGAATTTGCCTTGAGGACTATCAAACATCCGTGAATGCACTCAGCCAGGCTATTGACGTGTACAACGACTGGATTGACGAGTGTGAGCTTGCCAACTCCTAGCCAGCCCATGTACCCCATACGACTAAATAGCGAGAATGAAGAGGTGCCTAATCCTGTGTTCCCGTCCTTCGGAAAGGGGACTCGCCTGTGTTTAAAGCGGCCGACCCCTGTTGAAATGCGGCATTACAGACCTACCTGGACAATCATTGTGGCTAATCCTCTGGTTACCCCTCCCCTTCCCACAAACCCTAGTTATACCCACTCCCCTCCCCCCCCCCTCCTAAGATCAACCACTCTAGCCTGCATTCCGATTCACCCCCGGGTTCACGCTAACTTCCCACTCTGAATTCCACGAATTCGCTCGCGTTGCATCCACTGGCTACGGGTGTAACTTTAGGAAACCGATAACTCCGGGCGCTTAACTACTGGTGGCCAATATCGGGCCCGATCGTAACGGAGTGTCCTTCATGCGGGGATCAACAAATTTCCACCATGGGAGCCACCACCTCCCATGATATATGGCGTACAACTTGTCAACACTAGACGCCGGACACTAGACTCGAGGAATGTACAACTAAACATTCATTACAACTAGTCGAATCCAATTGGGTCCTGAAAACTGGAGTCAAGAAAAGTCAGTCCCGCAGATCAAAGACGACCAGCACAGGACAATCCGCTACCTTGAATGACCTATGTGTACAGTCTATCACCTTACACCTCCAACAGGGCTCCTTCGGAGTCTAACCACCTCACCTGGTCTTACCACTACTCTCTTTGCGACTTGTCTCCCCTTTCCCTCCCACATGCTTCAAAGTCCATATGGTAAAAGGTCTTTTTTCCTCCAAGAGAGCCGACGGAGGAGGGGTTTATCGAAGCTCTCCCTCCTTCTGCTTAACATGCAAGTGATCGCATGCCCATTTCAGGTCGAAAAGTGGCGAGAAAGGTGACGCAGAAAAACTCCGCGGCCCTTTTGTTTCTTTGTTAATTGGAGGATCTCCCTTGAGTTTGACATATTCACCTCAGGTTGGTTGATACATCCTGAAGGGTCAAAAGGACGGCTTTTGAAAAAGTTTCTAATGAAGGTATGGGAGGGGGGGGGGTAGCGGCAATGTTGTGCCGAGCTTTCTTATGCATCTTTTGACTTGAGACTTTGCGCGTATTGTCATGAGTAAAAAAGCTGAAGAATGTACATCGTATTGTTATAGAATTTGGGGTATACAGTGAATTGGATGTTCTTTTTCGGGGTTTTGATATTCATGGTAGGACTCTGTTCAATGCTGACGTGTGTGAGATCTTTGGGGATCCCCATTTGTGTTACGCGACCCGTGACTTTCTTCGTGTCTGCGCTTCTTCGCTTTTTGAAAATTTGAATACAAATGAAGAAGTTAAATTTGACAGTCTCTTATGCGAGGACGGATATTCCATATCTTGATGATCAGGTATGTTTTCGTGTCTCCCATCTCGATATTTCTTCTCATGGTCAATTTCATGTTGGCAATTTAGATGTGAATGCAGTAGTCGATGACTGCGCTGTTTTGGCCTTACGAATTTCCATTTTTCATGTCGCGTTGCAAACCATTCCTTCGCCACTGACTGACTGAAGTCGACGTGTATACGTCGGTCATCAATAACCACATTATCCATCTTGAAAAATGCTTCCTCACAGTCTTCTTTACGGGCAAACTCTATGAATGCGTACTGGAGGGAATTGCCTGTTCGGTGGTCGTATATTACCTCACAGGAAAGGATCTCGCCGAATCGGCTGAATATTATTTCTAGGTCTTCTCCACGAGTGACGGGGGTTGAGACGACACACAAATAAAACATTTTCCGGAGGTTTGGCGTTCACGTCTGGTAAATCACCAAGCAGAAGTGAGCAGTTGAGCATTGGTATGTGCCTCCTTCATAGCTTCAATTTTCAGCTCGTTTCCGCATCTGACAACTCTCTTCCCTCCACATCACAGTTTAAGTTTTCGTCTTCTTCTATGCGTGGAGCGGTGTCATCTGGGTCCTGTAACAGAAACGTAACCCAACGATATTCATACTTCATAAGACTTAAAGAACTTTGGTAAGTAATAAGGTATTTCTAAAGTCTTTGGATCTTCAAATGGATCATCCAAAATGATTGCACAATGTATGCGAATATTGCGATAAGGGCGTGAATTCTTGTCGCAGTAGGCATCATTTATCTTCGATAGGAAATCGATCCCTTCTGCCACCTGGGGAAAGTACAGGTTAGAACAAGTAATCTTACAACTCCAAATACAGTATGCACATTGTTGAGGTAGTCGAGGTCATCAGCGAGTGTAAAGAAGAATTGAGACCCATGCTGAGAATTACCGTTATTGACCATTGAAACTAGGCCGCGTTGTTCGTGGAAAATCTTTGGGAAGATTTCACAATCGAAATATCTGGCCTGTTCACCGTAGAGATGTTCAAAAATGGAGCTACCCCCGAGGCCAGTACCAGAAGGGTCTCCAGTTTGGGCGACAAGATTACGTTGCACGCTGTGGAACAAACAACCGTTGTAGTAATTGATCTTGCATAACTTGATGAAGTTGAGTGAGCATTTTGGCCGAGCTTCCGTATACAAATCGATGACAACTCGCCCTAAGGATGTTTCTAGCAGTACAGACATCAATCCTCCGGTCACGAAGGGACGAGGATGCGCCGTCGGCGTGTTGCACTAAGTTTCATTGGTGATTAAAACGAGGAGGCGGTTGGTATGGGATTGTAATAATATGGTGTAAACGAGGCTCAGCATGTCAGTTGGAAACAATCCGCCAATGAAATTACGGAAACAGAGGGGGCATCTTTTGACTGCATTTTCACCATTGCGATCGCATTGTCATTGCATTTCATTAGTCCTTAAAAATAACGTTGTGTTTTAATTATATAAAAATTGCTGCTTTTACCCTTTTTAAAGAAAATAGTTTTGCCATTTGTTCCTAGGTTTTGAGGCAATATGCGGAATGTTTAAACCTTGCCTGGTACATATGACTCGTCTAGGTTATCTTGTCCGCTTCGCTCGTCCCGCAGGTCGTTACTTTTTTGATGATATCAAGCCCCTGATTTTGCGTTCATTCAACTCCCAAGAGGTAATTTTTGCGTATCCACAATGCATTGATCGCCATCCACGGAATTTCGAGGATTATATCTAAAAATTGCCTCTACATTAATGTTTGGACCGAACCCTATACCGTCTTCCTTTATTTTCAGTTTGAACATGACGATCAGGAAGGATTGGCTGGCATATGTTCTCGAACCCCGCGACATCCTACCCGATTTGGAGAAACTCTCAGATGATTTAAAAGTCAAACTAATGAGATCTTTCCTCTCCCAGGCTGAATGCCACGAACGTCGCCTCTCTTCTGTATCTGCAGGTGAAGAAGACAAAGCCAGTCTCGAAATGTTCGTCGTCTTCCCCCGCGTCAGACCCTGTTCGTATAAACTATGATAAGTCTAAGACTCTTGATTGTCTGGCACTGGTGATCGCGGCTAGTCTCAACTTTAATGTCAACTTATTTGCCGGTGTGACCACCGAGCTACCGCTTCGTCTCGCGTCTAGACTGTATCGTACGCTCTTTCACACTCTTTTGGAACGACACAGTCGTGGCTTTTGCTGCAAATGGAGGACCTTGCGCTACTCCTTACGACCTGGGCCCCTGGACTTCTCTACAACCTGCTCTTGCTTTCGCAAATTTAGTATACCATCTTTGGTGTTTACAGGTATGTGTATTTGTACTTTTCTGGCTTCTGAGGCTGGCTTTAAATGGATTAGTTAAAATAACTTTTGCATAATAAATTGGATGGCGAGTGTGTGACGCATTATAAAAAGATTTAATCGCAGCGTAATCGCAAAAGATTTTTGTTTAACGTCTTCAAGTTCTTGTGATAAATAACTTGACGAAATGGACTTAACTCCGGATATAGTCATTATCCATGCATAACTTAAATCCTTTCTTTTTTCGCAACGTTTCAAATATATTGTTTGCCATGAGCTACATTTTTAATCTAGGGAAATTTGTTACCTGCGTCATTCTAGCGGACGTCCGTAAGTGTCAGAGCCCCCAAACATTCCCCAGGAACAGTAAAAACTACTATTCATGAATGTGAAAAACCTGCTCTTTGAAACGTTAATTTAATATCTCATAAGTAGAAGGCGTTGTTTAACTCTTCACAAAATAGGTGGCACTCTCAGATAGTATGTTGGCACAGCCAAATCGTGACTTGACGCCAGCGGTGTGGGGCCTTTCGGAGGTTCCGGATCAAGCTTTCTTTCAGGACAGTCGAGCAGATCGTGAGGCTCTGCTCAATGCGTCACGAGGAGTCCGCTCTGCGTGTTTCACGATCTTCTACGTCGTCTGCAGGTCGATGGGCCTACATTTAAGCGTTGCTCGTCCCACCCCAGTTTCTCTTTGCCAAAGCCCATAATCAGTTGCGAAACGGACATGGAAGATGAAGTAACTCTCTCATCGGATCGTCTGGTGGCAGGATCTGCTTTCACTTCTCGGACGTTTGGCCTTCCAGCATAATCTCCTGGAGAAGGCTGTCGGATTATTTCTCCTCGCTCAAAATGCAATCAATTACCTCGGGGTATGGATTAGCGTGCTAAAAATTTAGCAACAATTTCTTATGAATCTTTATACACGCCTCTTATTATACACTTTCGTTCTCCCCTGTCTAATACTCTCGTTCGTCATTTCACCCCCGATTGGCTCCTGAACAAGTTTATGGTGGCCTAAGAGGAGGAATAATTTGTGCATGTTGTTTTCTGGCTGAAACAGGACATAAATCTCGCTGCTTTGTTCAAGTTGATTCATGGCCTCCATCCAAGGCCTTACAGTAAAGCCTTCCACAATAGTCTTAGGAAGCATTTGATTGGCGTCGCCGTTCCTAAAAACCCTCCATTCACTGTTACCTAGTTTTCATTCCGGCTCTGTAGTCATGTTCAACAAAGTCCGTTTCTCTCTTTACAATCAGTTGGAATACATAGAAGAAGCTGGAATGACACCCTTGCTGGTGGAGAGTTACCTTTTCTTGCTGCCAGAAACAGCAAACTATCCGTATTGTGTCAGCATCCCCACCCACGACACCTTGCTGGCGGCTAGTAGATACATTTTGTACAGCTCTGCGCCAGAGTCTGGACTCAAAGGATCCAGATTTCAACTTCCTTGCTTTTCTTTCGGATCACCTCTGAGGGTAAATTTACGTGGATCATCCTCATCCTCCAGAGAGGTCAAGAAGACTGAAGAGTTAGTACGAGTGGATAATCTTTTGCCGTTCGCAATGGTACTCAAAACCTAATAAGGAAACAATCCTTTTCTTTCAACTAGAAAAAGCAAGTTTTCGCAGCATGAAATAATCACCGCACTCGAGGTTGACGCCTCAACACTTGTATTCATCGTTCCGCAACTCGGCTTTGGCTTGAGACGTCACTTACAAAATCTGATTAGCGACACGCTCATTGCCCTCGCCGCCCGAGGCACCAAGTCATCAAGGAAAGAAGCAATGCAATTGAAAAGGATCTTCAATGATTGGCAGTCTTTCTATACCAAAATTGTTGTTAACAACGGAATCAAGGAAATACTCCAGTGTTCATCGGCTCAAAGTGCCGCGTTTTGTGAGATGTTACTGTTAGCTACTGAAGATAACCCTCCTGCTGTGGATGCCAAGGAAGCGGCGGACCTCCTCTTCACTGAACTCGACCAGTGTCACCATAGAGATAAAGCTAGAACTGCCGAAGTAATAAATTTCGTTAGCGACTTTCTTATCAGAATTCGATTAATGCTCTCATCCGAAAAGTCTACCGTGTCTTTCCGTACTGCAATGTTCTTTGTTAATGCGCTAGCCGGGTCGTCTCTGGTGAGTAAATCATTCATCCCCTTAGCTATACCAGTGTCTTTGATATTGTCTTCGAGATTAAGAGTGTCGAGAAGTGAATTAAAGTATCTTTAAAATGGAGATAATCGCTTTTCCTAACTGTTTAGATAAAGCGCCCTGCCTACGAACTTACGAGCCGTCGTAGAGGTCCTTCAAAAGGGACGATTTTCGGAAATTCAAACACACCTGATAGTCTATTACATGACCTTCCAGAAATGGGAATAGGAGATGCCTCACCGCCACCACTAGTTATGTCACACCGGCACCGGGGCCATTATGTGTAGAAAGCCACATCACCTCACCCTTCTCCCTCCTCACCACCAGCTCCAATCCTAATGTGGTGGTAAATGCTTGCACAGATCTTCTCAATGGTGGGTCAGCCGTAGAGGTTATTCTTCGGTGCGGTGGCTGGATTGATACTACTATACCGACAGTGCTCAAGTGGATTTCTCCTTCTGATCATCCTTCTAAAAAAAGACGTTGTAAGATATTCCTTACTTTTACCTAGTGATGTTTGAATTTCTAACTTGTCATATTACCTAGGAGTATCTTTGAACGGTGGCATTTCCCTACCTCCTCTGTATGAATTTGTTGCTATGGCGTCGGAGAACAGTCAGTGTTGTCTGCCGGCACTTGTGTTGTTGCTACGCGCGATTGATTGTCGCAGGGATCAAAACGACTGGGAATTGGCCGTGCCTTTTGCCAGGCAGTAAATCATATTCTTCCACCGCCGGTGCAGAATACGCAAGGCACTCCCGCCGTGAGTGCTGGTGGTCCGCCATGGCGACGAAGTTTTACTCGCTGGATTCGAGGGGTTATGGAACATGAGAGTTTGATTTTGGATCTCTTGAGGAGTATGAATTACGTCACCCCCGTATCAAACTCTTCGCAATCTCACAGTGAGGAAGCAGAATTAATGAGTCGATGCAAAGCTATTTTGACCAACGACTTGGGACCAGACGCCATTATCTCGGATGACCTCGTGTCAATTGCCGCCTGTTACCTTGTGAATAAAGTGCGTTTTCATTTCTTCTCATGCTTCTATTGCCACAACCTCAATGTCTTCAGCATTATTTACTTGCGGCAATGGAAGGTATTCTTCAAACAGAAAAGACTGTCTATGCGTCCGTTAATTTTTTTCGTATTCTACCCTCACTCACTCATACACTAGCTCATTGCACCTCTGAATACAATCAGCCTCATATCACGAAACTCATTTGCTGCATTACCACCTAGCTCTGTCCCGAACCGGAAATTTAACGTTTTACTACATACTTATGCGCTTGCAAACGGTTGTTGTACTATCAAGTCGAATCCTTGCAGGTTTCACAAAGGTGTTATCCAAACATAGGTGCAATCGAGCAAGTGTATGTGAAGGTATGCAGTGGCAGAACGAGGTGTTGGGGGTCAGTATGGCAAGGTGGTGTAGTTGCGTATGTTAGGATGGTTTAAGGTTACCGAAAAATTCTTCCCCTTTCCTTTTAATAAATGTCTTTCGCTTCATTTCAAAAAAAGCCATATTCTTTTACGACATATGTCCGATTTGTTTTGAGTGTCCCAGTGTATCGTCCGAGTGCACAATCATGTTGAGCATCGATGTTGAGAAATTGGTCTGAGGCAACTTACCATTACACTGTTTCTAATGGCAGGAGTCGACGTTTGTATCATCACTGAGCGGAGGTCCCCCGATTCTGGAGCTCTTCACGCTTCTTCACAAACTCTCATTGGAGAAAGAGAAGCCGCCACAGACATTGCGTGAACTATACGCAAACCGTTTGATAATATGTCTCCGGCCACTAGTCGACATGCTCCCCTCACTTCCGCCCTCTTTCAGATCGTCAAGAGGTTAGTTTTATCTAAATTCTCACCTAAACCATACATCAGATCCACGCCACCTGACGACGTTCACAGCCGGAGGGAGCAATGCTGGTACACCCGCCTTATCGAATATTTCGACGTCGCCAGCTGATACGGAAACCCTGCGCTTTCTTAATTCGACTTCTCACGCAGTTGCGAACAGAAGTTCATCGGCGTCTCTTAGACTATTTCATAAGTTTTCTGGCGACCTGTCTTATGACAGTTCATCCCCTTTTTAAAACTGAGCGATATCAGAACCCTGGCAATCATTCTCTCCTCTCCCGATTAGTACCTCACCCAAGGCTCTCCTGGAATTACTCCAATTTGCTTTAAAATACGGGATTAGTTCAGCACCTCAAAACGTGAAATGGCTTCTTCTTCAAGCTGACCTTCAGATGGCGTCGGTGAACGCCGATCCTCGATCGGTACTCTCACTGATTCTTCAAGCGGCGGCCGCCGACAGCAACTACTTTTCCCGGGCCGGTGCCTTCGAGTTGTGTTCACTGAACGCGTAGTTTTAGATAGACCGCCCCAAAAAACAGGAAAATAAAGTTAACAACTTTTGTTGTAGCAAACCGTTTTTTGCAAAAAAGGATTTGGGCCCTTATTACTAACGCCAATAATGCTCAGCTATTTTTATAATGACCGTAATGATTACAACTTACTCAAAAAGTTCGAAAAAAAATAAGGCGCTAATTATTATTAAAGTTCTCCCCTCCCAGAGACTCACAACAATGGTCCAATGCTGCAGGTCACTGGCCACATAGGTGATGCAATAGCTCTTGTGCCAATTCGGACCGGAAAGGAGTTCTCTACTTGCCACAGGACTCGACATCATTAAACTCGGTTCACTGTTGAAAAGGATCTTGGGCTTCCATACAATTTTGAAGCGCTGGATGACATGGCCGTATTCCTTTGGGAACCTCGACCTGTTGACGGCTCTAACTAAACCTTCAGAATTTCCACTTCTCCCAGTCGCGAAGAATCAACCTTTTTTACGTAAGCGGGTCGATGCACTCTACAAACAATACCTCGCCTTTACCACGCATCCACTGGAAATCTCGGCCCTCAGTTTCAAAAGCCGTCCCTTTGACCCTTCAGGATGTATCAGACCAACTAGGTGAATATGTCAAACTCAAGGAGATCCTCCAATTAACAAAGAACAAAAAGGGCCGCGGTAGTTTTCTGCGTCACCTTTTTCTCGCCACTTTTCGACCTGAAAATGGGCATGCGATCACTTGCATGTTAGCAGAAGGGGGAGAGCTTCGATAAACCCCTCTCCTCCTCCTGTCGCTCTGGTCATTGAGGAATAAAAGACCTGAATTTACCATATCCGGCTATCTTTTGAAGCATTTGTGGGAGGGAAAGGGCGGAGACAATCGCAAATAGAGAGTAGTGTAAACGATCCAGGTGAGGTGGTTAGACCTCCGAAGGAGCCCTGTTGGACCGAGTTGTTAAGGTGATAGTAAGGTGATAGACTGTACACATAGGTCATTCAGGTTAGCGGATTTATCCTGTGCTGGGTCGTCTTTTCTGACTCTGCGGGACTGACTTTCTTGACTCCAGTTTTCAGGACCCAATTGGATTCGACTAGTTGTAATGAATGTTTTAGTTGTACATTCCTCGAGTCTAGTGTCCGGCGTCTAGCTGTTGACAAGTTGTACGCCATATTATCATGGGAGGTGGTGGCTCCCATGGTGAATTTGTGATCCCCGCATTGGAAGGACACTCCGTTACGATCGGCCCGATATTGGCCACCAGTTAGTTAAGCGCCGAGTTATAGGTTTCGCTAAAGTTACCACCCGTAGCCAGTGGATGCAACGCGGTAGGCGAATTCGTGGAATTCAGAGATGGCGGAAGTTAGCGTGAACCGGGGTGAATCGGAATGCAAGGCTAGAGTGGTTGATCTAGGAGGGGGGGAGGAGGGGAGTGGGATATAACTAGGGTTTGTGGAAGGGGAGGGGTAACCAGAGGATTAAGCCACAATGATTTCCAGGTAGGACATTGTAATGCCGCATTTCAACAGGGGGTCGCCGCTTAAACACAGGCCGAGGTCCCTTTTCCGTCGGAAGGACGGGACAAATCGGATACATCGGGCACATGCTCTCTATCATTCTCTGCTCTCTTAGTTCGCATGGGTATGACAGTTTCAGGCGCTGGCTAGGAGTTGGCAACCTCACACTCGTCAATCCAGTCGTTGTACACGTCAATAGCCTGGCTTGAGTGCAATTTCACGGATGTTTGATTAGTCCTCAAGGCAATTCCGCATATTCACGTTACACCAGTCTTCTTTTCCCGTGTCGCTGAGAAGGATGGCGCGTGGTCAACCAAATGACGACCTACATTCTCTTCTCAACTTTCACACCGAACGCTTTCGTGATTGCAAACCGCGGCAATTACACTGCTTTCGGTAGCTGTTCGATGTTCTGCCTTGGGCGGAGGCGCCTTGCGTGTCGCTCTTCCCTCTTCCCATGGGAGACAACGCACGTCAACAGCTCCGTCTATCGTCTTGATGTCACGCTATACCACTGCGTATCCCTCCTCTTTCCGC
>QEYB01000464.1:0-19271 GCA_017562135.1 Dipylidium caninum
GGGCATTTGATGAGATTTCGCCTCGTACGCTGGAGAAATCGCTGGCTTTTCGAAATAACCCAATGATATCCTCTGGCAGATTGACTCACTCTCCGACCCCGAGTGAATAAACCAGTGTCAACTTCTCCTAGGAAATACCTCCAATGTCGGTCAATTTGGAGACCATTTGCGTGATTTGTTTTTTGTTCTTTCCACGATTCGTTGGGAAGCATTGCTTCAACCGACCATTCAACATGGGCATTTGAGAGATTTCGCTCGTACGTGGAGAAATCGCTGGCCGACCACCATGACTATCTATGGATCAGATTGACTCACACTCTCCGACCCGACCGAGTGAGTGTCAATTTCTCCCTAGGCCAATATACCTCCAATGTCGGCAATTTGGAGACCATTCTGCGTGATTTGTGTGGAGTACGAAAGCAATCTGCTTCACACCATCCGAAACATGGGCATTTGAGAGATTTCGCTCGTACGTGGAGAAATCGCTTGCCGAACATGACGATATCCTCTGGCAGATTGACTGACTTCTCCGACCGAGTTGAGTGTCAATTCTCCTACAGCAATACCTCAATGTCGGCAATTTTGGAGACCATTCTGCGTGATTTGTGTGGAGGAATGCATTGCTTCAACCATCACATGGAGCATTTGAGAGATTATGCATCGTAGCGTGGAGAAATCGCTGGCCGAACCATGACTATCCCTCTGGCAGATTGACTGCACTCTCCGACCGAGTGGAGTGTCAATTCTCCTAGGCAATATACTCCAATTCGGCAATTTTGGAGACCATTCTGCGTGATTTGTGTGGAGGAAGCATTGCTTCACACCATGGGGCACACTATTGATGACCCCTTTTCCACCCGAGTTGGGTGTCAATTCTCCTAGGAGATTTCGTGATTTGTTTGGAGGAAGCTCTGCATCGTACGTGGAGAAATCGCTGGCCGAACCATGACTATCCTCTGCAGATTTGACTGAACTGTCCGACCCGAGTGAGTGTCAATCTCCTAGGCAATATACTCCAATGTCGGCAATTTGGAGACCATTCTGCGTGATTTGTGTGGAGGAAGCATTGGATTACACATCAACATGGGCATTGAGAAGATTTAGCTCGTACGTAGAGAAAATTGGCGAAAACCATTGGGACTATCCTCTGGCAGATTGACTGCTTCCGACCGGAGTGAGTGTCAATTCTCCTAGGGCAATTATATCCATGTCGGCATTTGGAGGACCATTCTGCGTGATTTGTGTGGAGGAAGCATTGCTTCACCCACATCAACATGGGCATTTGAGAAATTTCGCTCGGACGTGGAGAAATCGCTGGCCGAACCATGACTATCCTCTGGCAGATGAACCGGAGTTGAAGGAAGCCCTCAATGGGCATTTGACTGAGAAATCGAGTGAACCATGTCAATTCTCCTAGGCAATATACCTCCAATGTCGGAATTTGGAGCATTCTGCGTGATTTGGTGTGGAGGAAGCATTGCTTCAACCATCAACATGGGCATTTGAGAGATTTCGCCTCGTACGTGGAGAAATCGCTAGCCGAACCAATGCTATCCTCTGGCAGATTGACTGACTCTCCGACCCGAGTGAGTGTCAATTCTTCCTAGGCAATATACTCCAATGTCGGCAATTTGGAGACCATTCTGCGTGATTTGTGTGGAGGAAGCATTGCTTCACACCATCAACATGGGCATTTGAGAGATTTCCCTCGTACGTAGAAAATCGCTGGCCGAACCATGACTTCCTCTGGCAGATTGACTGACTCTCCGACCGAGTGAGTGTCAATTCTCTAGGCAATATACTCCAATGTGGCAATTTGGAGCATTCTGCGTGATTTGTGTTTGAGGAAGCATTGCTTCCACCACAACATTGGGCATTCTGAGAGATTTCGCCTCGGACGTGGAGAAATCGCTGGCGAACCATGATATTTCTCGGCAAGATTGATGACCTCGACCCGAGTGAGTGTCAATTCTCCTAGGCAATATCTTCAATGTCGGCAATTTGGAGACCATTCTGCGTGATTTGTGTGGAGGAAGCATTGCTTCACACCATCAACATGGGCATTTGAGAGAATTTCGCCTCGTACGTGGAGAAATCGCTGGCCGAACCATGACTATCCTCTGGCAGATTGACTGACCTCTCCGACCCGAGTGAGTGTCAATTCTCCTAGGCAATATACCTCCAATGTCGGCAATTTGGAGACCATTCTCGCGTGATTTGTGTGGAGGAAGCATTGCTTCACACCATCAACATGGGCATTTGAGAGATTTCGCCTCGTACGTGGAGCCGCAAATCGCTGGCTCGAACAGTGTCAATGACTATCCTTCTGGCAGATTGACTGCCTCGTACGGTGACTATCTCTCGGCAAATATACCTCCAATGTCGGGCAAGGAGATTGAGTTCAACCGAGAGTCTCCTCCTAGGCAATATACCTCCAATTTGTGTCTGAAATTGTGGAGACCAATTTGGACCGACCATTGTGGCATTGGAGGGAAGCATTGCTTCACCATCGACATTCTGCGAGCATACGTGCGAGAGAAATTTTTGCTACCCGATGAGTGATTTGTCAGATTGACTCCACCTCCGCAATGTGCTAGACCATCATTGCTTCACACATCAACATTGATTTGAGAGATTTCGCCTCGGACTCACTCCCGTGGAGAAATCGCTGGCCGAACATGACTATCCTCTGGCAGATTGACTCACTCTCCGACCCGAGTGAGTGTCAATTCTCCTAGGCAAATATACCTCCCAATGTCGGCAATTTGGAGACCATTCTGCGTGATTTGTGTGGAGGAAGCATTGCTTCACACCATCAACATGGGCATTTGAGAGATTTCGCCTCGTACGTGGAGAAATCGCTGTCCGAACCATGACTATCCTCTGGCGAGATTGACTGACTGTCCGACCGATGAGTGTCAATTCTCCTAGGCAATATACCTCAATTCGGCAATTTGGAGACCATCTCTGCGTGATTTGTGTGGAGGAAGCATTGCTTCACACCATCAACATGGGCATTTGAGAGATTTCGCCTCGTACGTGGAGAAATCGCTGGCCGAACCATGACTATCCTCTGGCAGATTGACTGACCCTCCGACCCCAATGAAGTTGAGTGTCAACCATTCTCCTAGCAATATACCTCAATGTCGGCAATTTGGATTTGACCATTCTGCGTGATTTGTTGTGGAGAAGCATTGCTTCACACCATCCGAACATGGCATTTGAGAGATTTCGCCTCGTACGTGAGAAATCGCTGGCCGAACCATGACTATCCTCTGGCAGATTGACTGGACCCGAGTGAGTGTCAATTCTCCTAGGCATATACCTCCAATGTCGGCAATTTGAGACCATTCTGCGTGATTTGTGTGGAGGAAGCATTGCTTCACACCATCAACATGGGCATTTGAGAGATTTCGCCTCGTACGTGGAGAAATCGCTGGCCGAACCATGACTATCCTCTGGCAGATTGACTCACTCTCCGACCCGATGAGTGTCAATTCTCCTAGGCAATATACCTCCAATGTCGGCAATTTGGAGACCATTCTGCGTGATTTGTGTGGAGGAAGCATTGCTTCACACCATCACAATGGGCATTTGAGAGATTTTCGCCTCGTACGTGGAGAAATCGCTGGCCGAACCATGACTATCCTCTGGCAGATTGACTGACCCTCCGACCCGAGTGAGTGTCAATTCTCCTAGGCAATATACTCCAATGTCGGCAATTTGGAGACCATTCTGCGTGATTTGTGTGAGGAAGCATTGCTTCACACCATCAACATGGGCATTTGAGAGATTTCGCCTCGTACGTGGAGAAAATCGCTGGCCGAACCATGACTATCCTCTGGCAGATTGACTGACTGTCCGACCCGAGTGAGTGTCAATTCTCCTAGGCAATATACCTCCAATGTCGGCAATTTGGAGACCATTCTGCGTGATTTGTGTGGAGGAAGCATTGCTTCACACCATCAACATGGGCATTTGAGAGATTTCGCCTCGTACGTGGAGAAATCGCTGGCCGAACCATGACTATCCTCTGGCAGATTGACTGAACCCTCCGACCCGAGTGAGTGTCAATTCTCCTAGGCAATATACCTCCAATGTCGGCAATTTGGAGAACCATTCTGCGTGATTTGTGTGGAGGAAGCATTGCTTCACACCATCAACATGGGCATTTGAGAGAATTTCGCCTCGTACGTGGAGAAATCGCTGGCCGAACCATGACTATCCTCTGGCAGATTGACTGACCGAGTGAGTGTCAATTCTCCTAGGCAATATACCTCCAATGTCGGCAATTTGGAGACCATTCTTGCGTGATTTGTGTGGAGGAAGCATTGCTTCATCAACCATGGGCATCGCTCGTACTGGGAGAAATCAACCATGACTATCCTCTGACCCGACTGTCCGTTCCAAATGTCGGCAATTTGAGACCATTCTGCGTGATTTGTGTGGAGGAAGCATAGCCTTCACACCACATCAACATGGGCATTTGAGAGATTTTTCGGCCTCGTACGTGGAGAAATCGCTTGCCGAACCATGACTATCCTCTGGCAGATTGACTGACTTGTCCGACCCGAGTGAGTGTCAATTCTCCTAGGCAATATACCTCCAATGTCGGCAATTTGGAGACCATTCTGCGTGATTTGTGTGGAGGAAGCATTGCTTCACACCATCAACATGGGCATTTGAGAGATTTCGCCCTCGTACGTGAGAAATCGCTGGCCGAACCATGACTATCCTCTGGCAGATTGACTGACCCTCCGACCGAGTGAGTGTCAATTCTTCCTAGGCAATATACCTCCAATGTCGGCAATTTGGAGACCATTCTGCGTGATTTGTGTGGAGGAAGCATTGCTTCACACCATCAACATGGCATTTGAGAGAATTTCCCCTCGTACGTAGAGAAATCGCTGGCCGAACCATGAGCTATCCTGTCTTTGGCAATATACCTCCAATGTCGGCATTTGGAGACCATCTGCTGATTTGTGTGGAGGAGCTTGTTCCACCTATCAACATGACGCCGAGTGAGTGTCTGAATTGTCTCCCTAGGCAATTATACCTCAATGTCGGCAATTTGGAGACCATTCTGCGTGATTTGTGTGGAGGAAGCATTGCTTCACACCATCAACATGGGCATTTTGAGAGATTTCGCCTCGTACGTGGAGAAATCGCTGGCCGAACCATGACTATCCTCTGGCAGATTGACTGACTGTCCGACCGAGTGATGTCAATTCTCCTAGGGCAATATAACCTCCAATGTCGGCAATTTGGAGACCATTCTGCGTGATTTGTGTGGAGAAGCATTGCTTCACACCATCAACATGGGCATTTGAGAGATTTTCGCCTCGTACGTGGATCGAAATGACTATCCTCTGGCAGATTGACTGACCCTCCGACCCGAGTGAGTGTCAATTCTCCTAGGCAATATACTCCAATGTCGGCAATTTGGAGACCATTCTGCGTGATTTGTGTGGAGAAGCATTGCTTCACACCATCAACATGGGCATTTGAGAGATTTCGCCTCGTACGTGGAGAAATCGCTGGCCGAACCATGACTATTCTCTGGCTGATGATGTCAATTCTCTGCAATACCTGGAGATGATTTGTTGTGGATTGACACATCACATGGGCATTTGAGAGATTTCGCCTCGGACGTGGAGAAAATCCTGGCCGAAACCATGACTATCCCTGGATTTGAGAGATTGACGACCGAGTGAGTTGAGATCAATTCTCCTAGGCAATATACTCCAATGTCGGCAATTTGGAGACCATTCTGCGTGATTTGTGTGGAGGAAGCATTGCTTCACACCATCAACATGGCATTTGAGAAGATTTCCCCTCGTACGTTTGGAGAGAATCGCTGGCCGAACCATGACTATCCTCTGGCAGATTGACTGACTCCGACCCGAGTGAGTGTCAATTCTCCTAGGCAATATACCTCCAATGTCGCAATTTGGAGACCATTTCTGCGTGATTTGTGTGGAGGAAGCATTGCTTCACACCATCAACATGGGCATTTGAGAGATTTCGCCTCGTACGTGGAGAAAATCGGCTGGCCGAACCATGACTATCCTCTGGCAGATTGACTGACTCTCCGACCGAGTGAGTGTCAATTCTCCTAGGCAATATACCTCCAATGTCGGCAATTTGGAGACCATTCTGCGTGATTTGTGTGGAGGAAGCATTGCTTCACACCATCAACATGGGCATTTGAGAGATTTCGCCTCGTACGTGGAGAAATCGCTGGCCGAACCATGACTATCCTCTGGCAGATTGACTGACTGTCCGACCCGAGTGAGTGTCAATTCTCCTAGGCAATATACCTCCAATGTCGGCAATTTGGAGACCATTCTGCGTGATTTGTGTGAAGAAGCATTGCTTCACACCATCACATGGCATTTGAGAGATTTCGCCTCGTACGTGGAGAAATCGCTGCCGAACCATGACTATCCTCTGGCAGATTGACTCACTCTCCGACCCGAGTGAGTGTCAATTCTCCTAGGCAATATACTCCAATGTCGGCAATTTGGAGACCATTCTGCGTGATTTGTGTGGAGGAAGCATTGCTTTCACACCATCACATGGGCATTTGAGAGATTTCGCCTCGTACGTGGAGAAATCGCTGGCCGAACATGACTATCCTCTGGCAGATTGACTGACCCGACCCGAGTGAGTGTCAATTCTCCTAGGCAATATACCTCCAATGTCGGCAATTTGGAGACCATTCTGCGTGATTTGTGTGGAGGAAGCATTGCTTCACACATCAACATGGGCATTTGAGAGATTTCGCCTCGTACGTGGGAGAAATCGCTGCCGAACCATGACTATCCTCTGGCAGATTGACTGAGCGACCGAGTGAGTGTCAATCTCCTAGGCAATAAGTCGGCATTTGGAGACCATTCTTGCGTGATTTGTGTGGAGGAAGCATTGCTTCACACCATCAACATGGGCATTTGAGAGATTTCGCCTCGTACGTGGAGAAATCGCTGGCCGAACCATGACTATCCTCTGGCAGATTTGACTCACTCTCCGACCCGAGTGAGTGTCAATTCTCCTAGGCAATATACTCCAATGTCGGCAATTTGGAGACCATTCTGCGTGATTTGTGTGGAGGAAGCATTGCTTCACACCATCAACATGGGCATTTGAGAGATTTCGCCTCGTACGTGGAGAAATCGCTGGCCGAACCATGACTATCCTCTGGCAGATTGACTGACTCCGACACGAGTGAGTGTCATTCTCCTAGGCAATATTCCAATGTCGGCAATTTGGAGACCATTCTGCGTGATTTGTGTGGAGGAAGCATTGCTTCACACCATCGACATGGGCATTTGAGAGATTTCGCTACGTGGAGAAATCGCTGCCGAACCATGATATCCTCTGCAGATTGACTGACTCCGAAGTGAGTGTCAATTCTCCTAGGCAAATATTCCAATGTCGGCAATTTGGAGACGATTCTGCGTGATTTGTGTGGAAGGAAGCTTTCACACATTTTTGAGAGATTTCCTCCGTGGATCGCTTGCCGAACCATGATATCCTCTGGAGATTGAACTCTCGACCCGAGTGAGTGTCAATTCTCCTAGGCAATATACCTCCAATGTCGGCAATTTGGAGACATTCTGCGTGATTTGTGTGGAGGAAGCATTGCTTCCACCATCAACATGGGCATTTGAGAGATTTCGCCTCGTACGTGGAGAAATCGCTGGCCGAACCATGACTATCCTCTGGCAGATTGACTGACTCTCCGACCCGAGTGAGTGTCAATTCTCCTAGGCAATATACCTCCAATGTTCGGCAATTTGGAGACCATTCTGCGTGATTTGGTGTGGAGGAAGCATTGCTTCACACCATCAACATGGGCATTGAGAGATTTCGCCTCGTACGTGGAGAAATTGCCGAACCATGACTATCCTCTGGCAGATTGACTGACTCTCCGACCCGAGTGAGTGTCATTCTCCTAGGCAATATACCTCCAATGTCGGCAATTGGAGACCATTCTGCGTGATTTGTGTGAGGAAGCATTGCTTCACACCATCAACATGGGCATTTGAGAGATTTCGCCTCGTACGTGGAGAAATCGCTGCCGAACCATGACTATCCTCTGGCAGATTGACTGACTCCTCCGACCCGAGTGAGTGTCAATTCTCCTAGGCAATATACTCCAATGTCGGCAATTTGGAGACCATTCTGCGTGATTTGTGTGGAGGAAGCATTGCTTCACACCATCACATGCATTTGAGAGATTTCGCCTCGTACGTGGAGAAATCGCTTGCCGAACCATGACTATCCTCTGGCAGATTGGACTCACTCTCCGACCCGAGTGAGTGTCAATTCTCCTAGGCAATATACCTCCAATGTCGGCAATTTGGAGACCATTCTGCGTGATTTGTGTGGAGGAAGCATTGCTTCACACCATCAACATGGGCATTTGAGAGATTTCGCCTCGTACGTGGAGAATCCGCTGCCGAACATGACTCCTCTGGCAGATTGACTGACTCTCCGACCCGAGTGAGTGTCAATTCTCTAGGCAATATACTCCAATGTCGGCAATTTGGAGACCATTCTGCGTGATTTGTGTGGAGAAGCATTGCTTCACACCATCAACATGGGCATTTGAGAGATTTCGCCTCGTACGTGGAGAAATCGCTGCCGAAACCATGACTATCCTCTGGCAGATTGACTCTGTCCGACCCGAGTGAGTGTCAATTCTCCTAGCAATATACCTCCAATGTCGGCAATTTGGAGACCATTCTGCGTGATTTGTGTGGAGGAAGCATTGCTTCACACATCAACATGGGCATTTGAGAGATTTCGCCTCGTACGTGGAGAAATCGCTGGCCGAACCATGATCCCTCTGGCAGATTGACTGACTCTCCGACCCGAGTGAGTGTCAATTCTCCCTAGGCAATATACAATGTGGCAATTTGGAGACCATTTCTGGCGTGATTTGTGTGGAGGAGCATTGCTTCACACCATCAACATGGGCATTTGAGAGATTTCGCCTCGTACGTGGAAATCGCCCGACATGGAGTCTTGCCTAGGAGAAAGTTGACACTCACTCCTCGGGTACGACCCGAGTGAGTCATTCTGCCAGTAGTCATGGTCGGCAATTTCTCCACTACGAGGCGAAATTACGAGGGGAAATTCCTTCAAATTGCCCATGTATTTGATTGGGTGTGAAGCATGCTTCCTCCCACAAATCACGCAGAATGGTCTCCAAATGCCGAACATTGAGTATATTGCCTAGGAGAATTGACAACTCATCCTGGTCCCAGTCAATGCAGGCAATATACCTCATGTGTTTCGGAGGAAGCATTGCTTACAAAGCGGAGCGAAATCGCCTGTGAAATTATCTTCCAAATGATGGTTGGAAGCAAGCTTCCTCCACACAAAATCACGCAGATGGTCTCAAATTGCGACATTGGAGTATATTGCCTAGGAGAATTGACACTCACTCGGGTAAGGAAGTGAGTCCATTCTGCCAGAGGATAGTCATGGTTCGGCAAGCGATTTATCCCACGTACGAGGCGAAATCTCTCAAATGCCCATGTCGATGATAGGTGTGAAGCAATGCTTCCTCCACACAAATCACGCAGAAGGTCTCCAAATTGCCGACATTGAGGCTATATTGCCTAGAAGAATTGAACAACTCACTCGGGTCGGAGAGTGAGTCAATCTGCCAGAGGATAGTCATGTTCGGCAAGTCGATTCTCACGTACGAGGCGAAATCTCCTCAAATGCCCATGTTTGATGGTGTGAAGCAATGCTTCCTCCACACAAATCACGCAGAATGTGTCTCCAAAAAAAAAAAATTGCCGACATTTGGAGGTATATTGCCTAGGAGAATTGCACACTCACTCGGGTGCGGAGAGTGAGCTCAATCTGCCAGAGATAGTCATGGTTCGGCAAGCGATTTCTCCACGTACGAGGGCGAAATCTCTCAAATGCCCAGTGGATGGTGTGAAGCAATGCTTCCTCCACACAAATCACGCAGAGGTCCTCCAAATTGCCGACATTGGAGGTATATTGCCTAGGAGAATTGACACTCACTCGGGTCGGAGAGTGTCAGTCAATCTGCCAAGGATAGTCATGGTTCGGCCAGCGATTTCTCCACGTACGAGGCGAAAAATCTCTCAAATGCCATGTTGCATGGTGTGAAAGCATGCTTCCTCCACACAAATCACGCAGAATGGTCTCCCAAATTGCCGACATTGGAGGTAATATTGCTAGGAGAATTGACACTCACTCGGGTCGGAGAGTGAGTCAATCTGCAGAGGTAGTCATGGTTCGGCAAGCGATTTCTCCACGTACGAGGCGAAATCTCTCAAATGCCCATGTCGATGGTGTGAAAGCAATTGCTTCCTCCACACAAATCAACGCAGAATGGTCTCCAAATTGCCGACATTGGAGGTATATTGCCTTAGGAGAATTGACACTCACTCGGGTCGGAGGTCGTCAATTCCCAGAGAGTCCGTCAAATCTGTCGAGAGTGAGGTCAATCTTTCCTCACGCACAACATCACGAGGAAATTCCCGGACATTGGAGTATAATTCCTATTGGTTTGACACTTTCACTCGAGATTCAGCAATCTTGTAGTCATGGTCGGCACCGTTTCTCTACGATTTCTCCACGTCGAGGCGAAATCTCTCAAATGCCATGTTGATGCTTCTCCCAACAAATCACGTGTGTCTCCAAATTTTGCAATATATCCTAGCTTCCTCCACTGCCACAAATCACGCAGAATCTCTCAAATGGTCTCCTCCAAATCACGCAGGAATGCCGACATTGGAGTATATTGCCTAGGAGAATTGACACTCACTCGGGTAGGAGAGTGAGGTCATTCTGCCAGAGGATAGTCATGGTTCGGCAATGTCGATTTCTCTACACGTACGAGTAGCGAGCGAATCTCTCAAATGCCATGTCGGATGGTGTGAAGCAATGCTTCCTCCACACAAAATTTCACGCAGAATGGTCTTCCAAATTGCCGACATTGAGTATATTTGCCTAGGAGAGATTGACACTATCGGGTCGGAGTTCCATTCTGCCTAGGAGATTTTCCACGTACGAGGCGAAATTCCTCTTCAAAATGGATGGTGTGAAGCACTCCTCCGACTCGCAAATGGTCGGAGGAGTATATCTTGTAGAGATTGACACTCACTCGGTCCAAGTCTGCATGGTTTCAGATTTCTCCACCGGACGAGCGAAGATCTCTCAAATCCCATGTCAAGCAATGTTCCTCCAAACACAAATCACGGAATGGTCAAGCGATTTGAAGGTTATTGCTAGGAGATATTGACCACTCGGGTAGGGAGAGTGAAGTCATTCGAGGGATAGTCGATGGTTTCGGCCAATCTCTCAAATCCCAATGCCCATGTTGATGGTGTGAAGCAATGCTTTCCTCACACAAATCACGCAGAATGGTCTCAAATTGCCGGACATTGGAGGTATATTGCATAGAGAATTGACACTCACTCGGGTCGGAGAGTGAGTCAATCTGCCAGAGGATAGTCATGGGTGTCGGCCAAGCGATTTCTCCACGTACGAGGCGAAATCTCTCAAATGCCATGTTGATGTGTGAAGCAATGCTTCCTCCACACAATCACGCAGATGGTCTCCAAATTGCCGACATGGAGGTATATGCCTAGGAGAATTGACACTCACTCGGGTCGGAGAGTGAGTCAAATCTGCCAAAGAGATAGTAGTCATGTTTTCGGCCAGCGATTTCTCCACGTACGAGGCGAAATCTCTCAAATGCCCGGTGTTGATGTCTCCACACAAAATCACCAGATGGTGTGAAGGAGTAATATTGCAATGCTTCCGAGAGTCCACAAAGGATAAGTCAAAGCGATCACGCAGAATGGTTTATTTGGTGTGCAGCAATCCAATTCCTCCACACAAATCACGCAGAATGGTCTCAAATTGCCGACATTGGAGTATATTGCCTAGGAGAATTGACACTCACTCGGGTCGGAGAGTGAAGTCAATCTGCCAGAGGATAGTCATGGTTCGGCAAGCCGAAATTTCTCCACGTACGAGGCGAAATCTCTCAAATGCCCATGGTTGTTGATGGTGTGAAGCAATGCTTCCTCCACACAAATCACGCAGAATGGTCTCCAAATTGCCGACATTGGAGGTATATTGCCTAGAGAATTGACACTCACTCGGGTCGGAGAGTCAGTCAATCTGCCAGAGATAGTCATAGGTTCGGCCAGCGATTTCTCCACGTACGAGGCGAAATCTCTCAAATGCCCATGTCGATGGTGTGAAGCAATGCTTCCTCCACACAAATCACGCAGAATGGTCTCCAAATTGCCCGACATTGAGGTATATTGCCTAGGAGAATTGACACTCAATCGGGTCGGAGAGTGAGTCAATCTGCCAGAGGATAGTATTGTTCGGATCGGTTCGGCAGAGGCGAAATCTCCACAGAAATGCCCAAATCTGCATTTCCTCAACAATGCTCCATTGCGAAAAATCAAATGCCCATCCACATGTTGAGCCAATGCTTTCCTCCACACCCAAAATCACGCAGAATGGTCTCCAAATTTGCCGACATTGGAGGTATATTGCCTAGGAGAATTGACACTCACTCACCGGGTCGGAGAGTGAGTCAATCTGCCGAGAGGATATCATGGTTCGGCAAGCGATTTCTCCACGTACGAGCGAAAATCTCTCAAATGCCCATGTTTGATGGTGTGAAGCAATGCTTCCTCCACACAAATCACGCAGAATGGTCTCCAAATTGCGACATTGGAGGTATATTGCCTAGGAGAATTGACACTCACTCGGTCGGAGAGTGAGTCAATCTGCCAGAGGATAGTCATGGTTCGTGCAGCGATTTCTCCCACGTAACGAGGCGAAATCTCTCAAATGCCCATGTTGATGGTGTGAAGCAATGCCTTCCTCCACACAAAATCACGCAGAAATGGTCTCCAAATTGCCGACATTGGAGGTATATTGCCCTAGGAGAATTGACACTCACTCGGGTTCGGAGAAGTCTCATTCTGCCAAGGATAGTCATGGTTTCGGGCAGCGATTTCTCACGTACGAGGCGAAATCTCTCAAATGCCCATGTCGATGGTGTGAAGCAATGCTTCCTCCACACAAATCACGCAGAATGGTCTCAAGATTTGCCGACATTGGAGGTATATTGCCTAGGAGAATTGACACTCACTCGGGGTCGGGAGAGTGAGTCAATCTGCCAGAGGATTCATGGTTCGGCAAGCGATTTCTCCACGTACGAGGCGAAATCTCTCAAATTGCCCATGTTGATGGTGTGAAGCAATGCTTCCTGCAGAATGGTCACCAAATATGCCCGAGAATGTCCACTCGGGTAGGAGTGAGTCCAATCTGCCAGAATGCGGTTCGTGCCAGTACGATCTCAAATAGTCCAGTTTGTCTGCTTCCGCCAGCGATGGGGTACGAGGTGTCGACATTGCCATTATGGTTGGGCACAAGCTTCGCTTCTCTCACCCACAAGCTTCCTCCACACAAATCCATACCAGATGTCTCCGAAAGCGAAATTTCCATGCATGTAGCCCAATGCATGCCTAGCCGACATGGAGAAATTACCCTTCTGCCGACTCGAAATCATCGTCGATGTTGTGAAGCAATGCTTCCTTCCAGAGAATGGTCTCCAAATTGCCGACATGGGAGGTATATTGCCTAGGAAGAATTTGACACTCACTCGGTCGGAAGTCCAGTCATCAGTTCGGCAGCGATTTCTCTAAACGTACGAGCGGAAATCTCTCAAATGCCCATGTTGATTGGTGTGAAGCAATGCTTTCCTCCACACACTGTTGGTAAATCACGCAGAATGTCTCCAAATTGCCATTGGAGGGCTATATTTGCCTAGGAGATTGACACTCACTCGGGTCGGACAGTCAAAATCTGCCAGGATAGTCATGGTTTCGTCCGCGATTTCCTACCTACCGAGGCGAAATCTCTCAAATGCCCATGTTGATGGTGTGAAGCAATGCTTCCTCCACACAAATCACGACAGAATGGTCTCCAAATTGCCGACATTGGAGGTATATTGCCTAGGAGAATTGACACTCACTCGGGTCGGAGGGTCAGTCAATCTGCCAGAGGATAGTCATGGTTCGGCCAGCGATTTCTCACGTACGAGGCGAAATCTCTCAAATGCCCATGTTGATGGTGTGAAGCGATGCTTCCTCCACACAAATCAGCAGAATGGTCTCCAAATTGCCGACATTGGAGTATATTGCCTAGGAAATTGACACTCACCGGGCGGTGAGGTCAGTCAATCTGCAGAGAATAGTCATGGTTCGGCCACGATTTCTCCACGTACGAGGCGAAATCTCTCAAATGCCCATGTTGATGATGTGTGAACGCAATGCTTCCTCCACACAAATCACGCAGAATGGTCTCCAAATTGGCCGACATTGGAGGTATATTGCCTAGGAGAATTGACACTCACTCGGTCGAATACCAGTCAGTCAATCTGCAAGGAGAGCAGAGGAATAGTCATTGGTTTTCCAATTTCTGCCTACGTCACGAGGCAAATCTCTCAAATGCCCATGTTGATGGATTGTGTGCAATTGCCTCCACACAAATCACGCAGAATGCGCTCTCCAAAAATTTTGCGACATTGGAGGTATATTGCCTAGGAGAATGACACTCACTCGGGTCGGAGGGGCCAGTCAGTCATTGTTCGGCCACGATCTCTACGTAACCGAGGGGAAATTCTCTCAAATGCCAGGTGTGAGCAATGCTCCTCCACACAAATCATGGTCTCCAAATGCCGACACTTGGAGGTATATTGCCTAGGAAATTGGAGAAGTGACACTCACTCGGTCGGAAGATATCAGCGATTTCTCCCACGTTACGAGGGGAAATTTCTCAAATGCCCATGTTGATGTGTGAAGCAATGCTTCCCTCCACACAAATCACCAGAATGGTCTCCAAATTGCCGACATTGGAGGTATATTTGCCTAGAGAATTGACACTCACTCGGGTCGGAGATAGTCAATCTGCCAGAGGATAGTCATGGTTTCGGCCAGCGATTTCTCCACGTACGAGGCGAAAATCTCTCAAATGCCCATCGTTGAATGGTGTGAAGCATGCTTCCTCCACACAAATCACGCAGAATGTCTCCAAATTGCCGACATTGGAGGTAATATTGCCTAGGAGAATTGACACTCCACTCGGGTCGGAGTGTCAGGCAATCTCCAGAGATAGTCATGGTTCGGCCAGCGATTTTCTCACGTACGAGGCCGAATTTGCTGCTCAAAATTGCCCATGTTCGATGGTGTGAAGCAATGCTTCTTCCACACAATCACGCAGAATTGGTCTCCAAATTGCCGACATTGGAGTATATTGCCTAGGAGAATTGACACTCACTCGGTCGGACAGTCAAGTCAATCTGCAGAGAGGAGTCAGTCATGGTTCGGCCAGCGAATTTCTCTCACACAGGTACGAGGGCGAAATTTCTCAAATGCCATGTTGATGTGTGAAGCAATCGCTCCTCCACACAAATCACGCAGAATGGTCCTCCAAATTGCCGACATTGGAGGTATATTGCCTAGGAGAATTGACACTCACTCGGTCGAAAGTCAGTCAATCTGCCAGAGATAGTCATGGTTCGGCCAGCGATTTCTCCACGTCAGGCGAAATCTCTTTATTGGTGTGATGCTTCCCTCCATGCAGAATGGTTCCAAATTGCCGACATAGGAGGTATAATTGGTTTGACAACTCACCTCGAGGTCAGTCCATCAATCGGCGCAGCCATTGGTTCGGCCAGCCGATGGCGAAATCTCTCAAAATGCTTGGTGTGAAGCAATCAAATGCCTCCACAAACCAAATCCTTCAGAGGGATAGTCATGTTCGGCCACACAAAGGCGAAATCACGCATTTTGATGTGTGAAGCAATGCTTCCTCCACACAAATCACGCCAGAATGGTCTCCAAATTTGCCGGACATTGGAGTATATTGCCTAGGAGAATTGACACTCACTCGGTCGGAAGGGTCAGTCAATCTGCCAGAGGGTAGTCATGGTTAGACCAGCGATTTCTCACGGAGGCAAAATCTCTCAAATGCCCATGTTGATGGTGTGAAGCAATGCTTCCATCCACACAAATCAGCAGAATGGTCTCCAAATTGCCGACATGGAGTAATATTGCCTAGGATTTAATTGACACTCACTTCGTCAGTGCAATCTGCCAGAGAATAGTCATGGTTCGGCCACGATTTCTCCACGTACGCAGGCGAAATCTCTCAAATGCCCATGCTCGATTGTGAAGCAATGCTTCTCCACACAAATCACGCAGAATGGTCTCACAAATTGCCGACATTGGAGTATAATTGCCTAGGAATGAACATTCGGGTCTGGAGAGTGACGGTCTAATCTGCCCAAGAAGAATAGTCATTGTGTTCGTGCAAGCGATTTCTCCACGTTTAGAGGCGATAAATCTCTAATGCTACGTCAGGTTGATTTGGTGTGAAAGCAATGCTCCTCCACACAAATCATCGCTAGAAATGGTCCTTCAAATTGCCGCATTGAGTTATTGCCTAGGAGAATTGGACACTTCACTCCGGTCGTGAGAAGTCAGTCAATCTGCCAGAGATAGTCATGGTTCGGCCAGCGATTTCTCCACGTACGAGGCGAAATCTCTCAAATGTCCATGTTGATGGTGTGAAGCATGCTTCCTCCACACAAATCACGCAGAATGGTCTCCAAAATTGCCGACATTGTGGTTTATTGCCTAGGAGAATTGACACTCAACTTCGGGTCGGAGGGTCTCCAAATCCTGCCAGAGAGATAGTCATGGTTCGGCCATGCGATTTCTCCACGTACGGAGGGCGAAATCTCTTTCAAATGCCCATGTTGATGGTGTGAAGCAATGCTTCCTCCACACAAATCACGCAGAATGGTCTCCAAATTGCCGACATTGGAGGTAATTGCCTAGGAGAATTGACACTCACTCGGGTCGGAGTTCAGTCAATCTGCCAGAGAATAGTCATGGTTCGGCCAGCGATTTCTCCACGTACGAGGCGAAATCTCTCAAATGCCCATGTTGATGGTGTGAAGCGAATGCTTCCTCCACACAAATCACCAGAATGGTCTCCAAATTGCCGACATTGAGGTATATTGCCTAGGAGAATGACACTCACTCGGGTCGGAGTGTCAGTCAATCTGCCAGAGAATAGTCATGTTCGGCCAGCGATTTCTCCACGTACGAGGCGAAATCTCTCTCAATGCCCATGTTGATGGTGTGAAGCAATGCTTCCTCCACAAATCACGCCAGAATGGTCTCAAATTGCCGCATTGGAGTATATTGCCTAGGAAATTGACACTCACTCGGTCGATTCAGTCAACTCTGCCAGGAATAGTATGTTCGGCCAGCGATTTCTCCACGTAGGGCGGAAATTTTCTCAAAAATGCCCATGTTGATGGTGTGAAGCAAGCTCCTCACACAAATCACGCAGAATGGTTCCCAAATTGGCCGACATTGGGGTATATTGCCTAGGATTGACACTCACTCGTGGTCGGAGTGTCAGTCAATCTGCCAGAGAATAGTCATGTTCGGCCAGCGATTCTCTCCCTACGAGGCGAAATATCTCAATGCCCAATGTTGATGGTTGTGAAGCAATGCTTTCCTCCACACAAATCACGCAGAATGGTCTCCAAAAGCCGACATTGGAAGGTATATTCCTAGGAGAATTGACACTCACTCGGGTCGGACAGTCATCAATCTGCCAGAGAAGTCCATGGTTCGGCCAGCGATTTCTCCACGTACCGAGGCAGAAATCTCTCAATGCCCATGATTTAATGTGTAAAGGCAATGCTTCTCACACAAACAGCAAGAATGTCTCAAATGGCTGACATTGATGTATAGCCTAGAGAATGACACCTTCGGGGGCGAGGGTCAGTTCAATCTGCCAGAGAATATTGTTCGCAGCGATTTCTTACTAGCATGGAAATTTATCAAATCCAGTTGAGGTGGAAAGCTCCTCCACTACAAATAGCAGAAGGTCTCAAATGGGGCCTGACAATTGGAGTAATATGGCTAGGAAATGAACTCACCGGGCGGAAGCGTTCAATCTGCCAAGTATATCCATGGTGCCAGCGATTATTCCAAGTACAGGGAAATCTCTCAATGCCCATGTTTGATGTGTAACAAATGCTTTCTCACAAAAATCCTGAAGGTCCCAATTGCCGATCTGAGGTATATGCTTCAGAGAATGACACTCACTGTCGGAGTGATGAAGTTCTGCAAGAGGATTAGTCGAGTTAGTTCGGCGAAGCGTCTCTTCACTACGAGGCGAAATCTCTCAAATCCCTGTTTGATGTGTCGAAGCGATATCTTCTCCAACTAAATCAAGCGCAGAATGGTCTCCAAATCCGAACTCGGAGGTATAATTGCCTAGGAGAATGACACCACTGTCGAGAGTCAGTCAATCTGCCAGATGAATATGTCAGGTTCGGCCAGCGATTTCCCACGTACCGAGCGAAATCTCTCAAATGCACATGAGGTCGAGGTTGAGCAAGCTAATTTCCACACAAATCGCGCAGAATGGTCCCAATTTGCCGATATTGGAGGTATATTGGCCTATAGAGACATGGACATCATCATCGGGCGGGAAGTGAGTCAATCTGCGAGGATAGTCAATCTGGTCGGCACAGCGATTCTCCACGACGAAGGAATCTACTCAAATGCCATGTTGAGTGTGAACAATGCTTCCTCCACAAATCAGCGATGGCTCCAAATCGACATTGAGTATATTGCCCATAGAGAATTGACACTGTCACTCGGTAGTCGAGAGTCATATCAATCTGCCAAGAGATAGTCATGTCTGCCAGCGATTTCTCCACGTCGGCAATCTCTCAAATGCTCATGGTTGATGGTGAAGGAAATGCTTCTCCAACAGCAATTCACGAAGAATTGGTTCGCAATATGCAATCTTGGAGTAATTTGCCTATGAGAATTGACAATAGCTCACTCGGTCGGAGGATGAGTCAAGTTGCAGAGATAGTCATGGTTCGGGGCCAGCCGGATTTCTCAGGTCAGCGAATCTCTCCAAATGCCGCATGTTGAATGGTGTGAAGGCATGCTCTCACACAAATCACCAGAAGGTCTCCAATGCTGAATTGGTAGGTATATTGCCTAAAATGAAGACACCACTCGGGTCGGACAGTCAGTAAATTCCAAGTGAATAGTTCAATTCGGGCACGATTCTCCACTACGAGGCAAATCTCAAAGCACCAGTTGATGGTGTTAACAAGCTTTCCTCCACACAGAATCACTCAGAAA
>QEYB01000465.1:0-39811 GCA_017562135.1 Dipylidium caninum
AGAAGAGAGAATGATTCGACCTCCAGATGAAGGGATTGCATCACTTCAGGGCGAGTCTATTTACAGCCGACAGTGAGAGACCAAGGAAAAGGTTTACAATTCCAATGGACCTTTCAAAGGAAGACACAATTTTTCCGCCTTTGCTAATGCACAACCGGTCGCCGGATTGCAACTAAGCCCAACTTTCAAAGTCTTCAAGGTCATGTTCAACCATTCTCTCTTCTCTACCTTATTACTAATCTTCCCATAAAGGCGCAATTTCATTGACTGTTGTCAGTGGAATTGAAGCCAGCGTTGCATTCTATGAGAGAGGGAATTAGCAATGGAGATTTCTCCCATTCCCAGGGCCTCCAAAAAAAGTGAGCTCAACAGCACAGGTAAAGAGGGACAGGGAAGAGAAATATGCACTTTCCCTACCAACAAATGGATCGAAGATGTCGTATGCAAGTGACCTGGCACAATTTAATTTCAGTGCTCCTTAGTGCTACTCCACTCGCTTCGCATGCCTTGGTTAAATACAATCGATGACGCCGAGGAAATTCAAGGTCGCACGTAGTAGGGATTTTATTGCGAGAGCATTTCAAAGCATTTCAGGCATGCAGGAACCGTCTAGATCATGACGGCTCAACAAGATAATTTTTTAAATTTGTAATTGTGTGTTATTTCCTGGATGGTCCCTAACCGTCACTTTTCTTAAAACGTCCTTTACCTCCCATTGGCGATCTCTTAAGCTGTGCTAAAGTGGTAAAGAAAAATGGATCCGTGTGGTTTAGAAGGTAATGAGATTCAGGCGATTTACGATTGCGAGGGCTGTTAAGACAGGCCACATCTCAAGGATTACATGGCCGACCGTCAAGCAATCCTTAGCAACTGGACTCTTCGAAAGAACGAATGAAAATAACAACTGAATAGAGATTTTTCATTTCACAAAATATCTCCATCCGTTGGCAGTCAGACGCAGAGACAAAAAGGAATGTGAAGCCACTCGATGGTTTTATGGAAATGCGGGACGTCATGTGAAAGGTTCCAGTGAGAAATGTGGGGCTGCGCTTGAATAATGAACAAAAACATGTGTGGACTTGTGGGCCGGAAAAGTGCCACAAGCAGCTCCATTGCTATTTCCCGAGCCCGTAAACCGTATTGGCAAAGTTAGTGCATAATTGCCCGTAGAAACTGATTTGCAGATTTTGTTTAAGAACCCGTGGGCCTTCAAGTGTTTAAGTGTGCCAACATGCCTGATATTTTCATGGACCGCACATTTTAAAGTTAATAAGGTCGTCTTTTACGAAAGGGAGTCGCACTCCCCCCAAGAGGGATCGGCCACATAGATCTCCACAACAATTACTGAACAATCACAACAGCCTTTTGAGGTGAGCATGGTAAGTCGAGAAACAGGAAGCAAACTATAGCTCGGACTCCGCCTTTGCCTCTGAAGGGTGATCTGAATTCTTCCGTCGTGGTGAACTCTATTGACAAAGTCTCTCTACGACAAATGATAGGTGAAATAACTGCATGATTGCAATCTCGGCCGGCTCACGGCAAAACCAAAGTTGTAAATTCAAAATCTTCCGCAGCATCGCTGGACCGGAGAAGACCGCTAATTCACCGTCGAGGAATGTGATGAGAAGCTAGAGAATGACAAAGCCTCATACTAAGTTGTCTGCGAGTGTTATCCAAGATATCGTGGAAGTAGTGCTAAAGTTTTTAAAAAATGAGAGGTAACCGTAGGCTACTCGAAGACCAGAAAGCGATGCGGCCTTCACACTGTGGCTGCCATCCCAATACAACAAAAAAGTCCAATCGTTCGGCTGTGTTTTACTTTAGACACTCCTAATGAATCTAACTACAGGCATGAGTAACATTTTTCAATATTTGAACTTGAACCGGGGCAAAATTGCTCCGGTAGGAAAAAAAAACTTCAAGAAATTTAGGCATGCAACTTTTGCGACATTGCATCTTCCTGTGTTAACATTGGTTCAACTCGAGGCTTTATCCAACCTCGAAAAACAATAGCACCAGAAGTCTGTCTTGGGATAGCATGAAGGGCACACGCAACAGCGCAACGGGTTGCTCTCGCAATCGGGTGAAAAGGAGTTGGCCTACCGGCGGAATAGACCACCTCCACTCTTGATAGACCCGAAAAAAGGGCTCACATAACCGGCGCACGCCCTTCCGAGACGAGAATTAACGAACGCGAGGTTCGCCGATGATAAGGTGTGTAGTTGGGACTATAGTCCAGCCCCCCCTTAGGAGCTGTGAAGCAGAACCAGTGCCTTTGTTCAACGCCTAAATCAAAACAACATTCACCAAAAACGTGCATGATCCTCTCTGACAACCCGACGAAACCAGAAATTACTAATTTTCCTCTATTAAAATGGCACTGGTCTTGGACGGGAGTGCTGATCGCAGCGTTCTGATCTGGGCAAATAAAAACAAAGGAGGCTCGAAAAAAATGGTTTGTCCAAGTTATGGCAAAGTGACTCGAGAATACTTAAAGTCGCCTTTGTTGACCTGAAGGAACTGACTCATCTGAACGCAGGTTTTCACACCCAGACGCCCTCTCACAACTGAACTTCAAGACAATGCAGGTTCGTAATTGTTGGTTGAGCTTGACTTCAACCACCAGCATAAAGCAAAAACAGGACATCCAAAAGTGAATATTTACTCTGTAGAATCGTGTCCATGTTCTGGCCCTTCTGAGGGTAATCTTGCAAAAATTAGGAAAGTATTTTGCAGGAGTCGTCCGACTTCCTTCGCTGAATGGAATGACGAAGAAGGGGAAGCACGGCGATGGAGCAGATGGAGGATTTGTTATTCGAGGCAATGAGACCAACTTTTGTCCTTCAAACATTTGTGTCCTCAAAATAACAGTCTTTGAGAGACTAACAAGTGGACAGTGTTGACATTCAGAGGGGACCATACCTTTGAGATATGCCAATAAAAATGTCTCGGACCATGGTCAGCAGCTCACAAAACGATGTTTCATCGCACTATTATTTGCTCTTGAAGTTTCCTTAACAAAAAAGCCCCAATTTCTAGTCAACTTCCTACTCCTACTTCACTAGTCAGCAGCACGTACTGGTAGAATCGCCGCCAAATTTTGTTTACAGACGGAAACTTTTCGGGGCAACCGCTCTTGTGAGGCGCCGACCGCAAAACGTGTGAAGAAATGCCGTTCCCTTTCAAATACGGGAATGGGTTTGTCCGTTAGTTAAACAATGAATCACGACACTGAATGACAATAATCTCTATTGACTGAATTAATATACGAGCTCGAAGGCCTCAGGTTGCCGTAATTTCTCTTCAAGTTTTACTGCCAAGATGAGAGGAGGTAGATGCGGTGCCAGCCGGTAACTCGCCAAGCATTTAGGCATCACTAAATACTCCGGAGATAAAAGAAAAACATAGGAAACGATATTTCCCGAGGAACAGTCCACCTACGAGAATACATCTCCTTTTAGTAAACTCCGTATTGAAAATAGGGTGTCAGCCTCTCCGTGCACGTTAATACAGTCCCAAGAGTCGGCGTTTGAGCAGACCGAGGGTTAGGCGACAGTAGAGACTATAGACAGGTTAGGTGGCGTCCGCATCGCGTTGTCGCTGTTCGCTTTCGTCGTAGTCGTCGTCGCAATCAGTGGCATTGACAAAGAGGCTGTCGAAAGATTCGCTCAAGGCATGCATACCACACTGCTCTGAGAGAAGACTTGGCGGGGAATAAGCTGCGATGGAGGCTTAGGGATGAGGCTCACACGTTACCTCAATCTTATCCCAGCGGAAATCATGTTGGCAGTTAGGCTATGTTGAAACACCACCGCTGATGTTTCGTCTTCCCTCTCTCCTCTCCTCGTCCTCTAAGCCCAATCAGACCACGCCCCTGGAGGCAGTAGCTACCTTCTTGAGCACTTGTACCCAGGCATGGAGTGATAACGGAAGGAAAGCACGCTCTGGAGATGGTCTTTCTAGTAGGATATTTCGCTTTTGGTAAGAGTACGAGAGGGGAGGGAGGGGAGAACGAAGTAAAATGATAAAGTATTGCAAAATTTATCCAAAGCTTGAGGAATATTTGAGGTTCCGAAAAGAAAAAAGAATTGCAACATCCATCGGAGGGCTTTGAAGCAGGTTCAGGAAGTTCGCCTAGTATAAACTACAATTTCTGAATTTTGATTGTATCAAAATCCCCATTTAAGGTGATGGTGATTAGTTTCTGGACAGTGAAGTAATGTCGGTAGGAGGCTAACTTTTAAGTGTTTTCGCATATGCCCATAAATTTCTGTATTTGTTCTAATTAATTATTAACCCAGTTTACTCTCGGCTTTTGATCCCTGACCCTGAATGATGATGGCCACATTAAATATAGGGCGCCCAACTAACAAAGTGAGAGTAGACATGAATAATCTACTGAGAGTTCGTATGAAATTGCGGTAGCCGTTAATTCTAGCGTCGGATAGGAGAGAAATACGTGGGTAATGAGGCTACCTACGCTCCGCAAATACCAATAACCTCGTGAGCCGCAAAGAGTAATCATAAAGCATATTACGCAACGATCGAAAATACTCTCGCACTTGAAATAGCAAGTGTCCACACACCCCACTAGCTGGAATAAATCCCCGCGAAACAGATTAACAAACGCTGTAATACACAGGGAATACGAGAACTCACCGCGGTACCGTTGACCAGCCGAATACGCGACGCCGACGTAAGACCGCGGGAGGCGACTCATGAACGAATGCACGAAGTGACGGACCGGGCCATAGCCCGGCTCGGTCACATGTTGCACAACTGAAGGAGGACCAATCAGCAGTCAAGCCGCCATTTCTAATGCGTCATCTCAAAGTGGGACCAACCCTCTTTTGCGATTGGTTCTCGCCCGTCTTCATTTAGCCGATTATGTGCTTAAGCGGATAGTTCGAGCGCTTCTTTTTTGGTGATGTTGGGCCGTTTAAGGAGTGGATCATAGTTGGAAGACCTCAACACTTCGATTTATGCATAGAAGTAAGGGTGGGGTCACACGACAAGATCCTGATGGGCCCCATCTTTTTGGAAGGTAAATAATAGCCGCGCAAAGTATTGCTAATCATGCAATGCATTCACTTCCTTGGAACAGGTTGATAGAAGATCTGTTTAAAAAAAATGAGCTAAGAACAGGAAAATTGGGTAATAAAATGAGAATGCAACCTCAACTACTACTTTATGCGCAACGAATTAGTAACGAACAATTGTGGAGTTCATTTCTCATTTGAACTTGAGCTGACATTCATTTGGTGTTACACTACGATTTCACGTTTGACGTTTAAGACAGGAGACTATGATCAACCCTCGAAAAGTCGACTGTTGTAGTTAGTTTACTTAATGGACGAAGCACTCTGCCAACTGCTCTAACCATTAACAACCCTAAACACGGGATGGAGATAAAATATGACCACATCTGACTTATTACTACTGGTTACTTCATCACTTAACGCTGCCTCTAGCAATCAAATGTTATAGAGTCTATATATTGTACATAAATAACCTTGAATGAATAACCATAAATAAAGTATCAAACTTTACTTAGTTGAACATTTGATCTGGACTCCCTATATGACTTTTGTTTTTTTTAAAAGGGGATTCTTATGTCTTTTGCCACGTTGATGCGAGGTGTTATATGCTGGCTGTTCACTGCCCATGTCTTATAGGCCCTGTACGTGCCTTGATAGCTGCATATAATTACAATATTTTGGGAGATTGAACGTGCTACAGTAATTCTCCATTCAGTCATGGCGTTTCAGATGGAGCTGAAAATAACCGACATCGGCAGCTGGAGTAGTATGAAAAGAGTGTTCATTAATACACCCAATTTAAGGCAGAAATCGCGGATAATAGTTGAGGAAAGTTACAAAGGATGTCGACGGGTCTTCATTTGTTGCCGCAGTAATTCAGTCCTGTATTTCCAACCACTTGTGTCATTCGTGTTAGTATAAGTCTGATAAGTCTGTATTACGATAGCAAAGCGTTCCTTTCTTCAAGCGTGAAAACGGATCTCGAAGACAAACGGTGCATTACATTGGGAAGCAGGTATGAAATATTGCTTTCGTATTTAGCATACGTATTAAAGTGGCAAATGGAAGAAGTGCTATATTAAGTAACGCAGAGAGTCAATGTATTTACAAGTTTGGCTGTAGTTCTCAGCTACCTTGTCGTGTGACTGCTAAGGAATGGATTTAAAAATTATCATTCCTCATTGTCCAAAGATTATTCGCAAAAAGCTAATTTAAACGTAATCTATTTGACGCTTATGTAAATATGGCTGAGAACCGCTGGTGGTTGTCCTCAAATTCTTCAAGGTTAAAAAAATTTGAGTCGTCTATCTTGAAAGGCGGGAATGTTGGTCGCTATCGCGTTGGTGTCGCGATGTTGTATGTCATCCTCGGCGCCATCTATTTCTGATTTTTTCTATTGGGATATCATTATTTCGGGTCTCCCAAAAAATATGCAGTTCTCATAACGGGCCTTTGTGACAGTGGGAAGACCTCGCTTTGATGATGCTTTTACACAAGAAGACTCGGCTGACCTTTACATCTTTAGCACCAAATGTCGAGGAATATAAACTTAAAGTGAGGGTACGCACGTCGTTTTTTATTATGTTCTAGTCTATGAAAAAATTAAGCATCTGTGATGTTCCTGGTCTAGAGAAACTTCGGTTTGAATGCATCAATAAGCAGAGAACCAACACCATGTACGTTCTCATTTCATTGTCAATTATAAATTCAGCGGAATCATTTTCGTTATTGATTCCACTGTCATTCAAAACACGTTAAAGGATGCCGCTGAGTATTTGTTTTACTTACTGACGGATGGCATACTTGCTCGTTCTCGTATACCCTTTCTCATCCTCTGTAATAAGAACGATTTGCCTGATGCCAAAGATGCTGTATCCATTGAAAGAATGCTAGAAGTAGAACTGTAAGTAATTTTTTGATACTTGTTATTTTGTTGAATAACCGTTGATTTCCTGCATTAATACTCTTTTAATATATTAGGACTACTTTATGCCATACGAAGGCGAATGCACTAGCCGATTTAGACGGTCACCAGGAGTACCGTGTGCCACTCGTCAACGAGGCAAAAGTTCCATTCTCGTTCGCCAAGTGCAAACACCATCGCATTACCTTTGCTGACTGCTCGTTTATTTCGGCTGACATTAGTCCCGTTCGCCTTTGGCTCGAAAGACTGTAAACGGAATAAATCCTTGTTTCTGAAGTAGAACAACTTCCTTTTACCTTTATTTTGCGCACTATAAGGTATTTTAATGTCCTCTCTGCTAATTGTAATTTGGTACTGTTTCCAACCTTTTAATTTTACTACGTATTTGGGACCTGGCGAAATTCATCGTGTTTCTCAGTTGCTTTGGTTCTTGTTTGATTTGATTGCCTATACTCAACTTAGTTAATAAGACTATATTAGTTTAATTTAGGCTTATTGTTCCTATCTGTTTGAAACTTTGGACCTTGTAATAGTCTGCTTTGA
Source organism: Dipylidium caninum (assembly GCA_017562135.1). Taxonomy (NCBI): domain Eukaryota; kingdom Metazoa; phylum Platyhelminthes; class Cestoda; order Cyclophyllidea; family Dipylidiidae; genus Dipylidium; species Dipylidium caninum. Next base: position 7,507 of record QEYB01000465.1, read on the forward strand.
GTGCAATATTGCTGAGGTATAACTGTAAATAGTTCTGAGCTGAGTCCACAAGTGCCTATAAGCGGGCCATGATTGCGGTAGTTGAAGCAGTGTTTGGAGATTCTTCTAGTTGTTGGAGCATTCATCGTTTTCGAAGATTCACTAGCGGTACGTCAGAATTGTTATTATTACTGTTTACTTGCTAGTAGACCGACCTAGTTAACGTTAACATTGTTGTTGACCTTTACGTACAACTATTTGGAAATCCTAATCACAAATTGGCCAAACCTCATGCACAATCCCTGTATAAGACAGTTCCGTAGGCTACATTAATTTACCTGGGATTTTATTAAAGAATTTATTTCAAATGACCTATTTTTTGAATCAGGGAACTTCTCGGGTTATTTGTCACATTTGATCTACAGTAATGTTTCTTGATCTTTATGGAAAAAAACGAAGATTCCCAAACTCTTAATTCATCGTTTCTTTGTCGAAATGACTTTGCCTTTGACTCCAGAGACGGAACCGATCGTGTATTCATGGTCAAAAAAAGTCTGATTATTTTGAAAAGGTTCCTTATATGCTTATGCTTAATTATTTGACGTTACATTTCCCTCATTTAGCTTCCATTCCTTACTTCACCTGTTCTCCTAGTCCAAATATGCGCTTGGAAGTGATGGGATTTTGGTTACAACATTTGGACCTGGGTTTTTTTATCTACTCCCACTTTTACAAATTAAATTGTTGCAAAAAGTTTCTGTGGTGATTGTTTGTTTTTGTGTTTACTATTTAACAGTTTAATCTGTACCTCATTTATCACTACCTTTGCCTTCCGTCAGGCACAGTATTCGACAAGGCACTAAGCTAGTGCATTAATTTGCTACTTCCGGTAATTCGGTAGGTCTACGATTTATTTGTGCCTTCGTGTTAATCGCCGTTTTTCAGTGGGAGAGCCGTTGTATAAGCGAACTCTACTCCCATTCCACTTGTAAACAAACCGTGTAAATGCCCTCTTTGATTCACAGACCCGGTAGAGGCTGTGGCGTGAGGCACTGAGGCGCTTAGTCACGCCACTCACCAAAAATCCTGATAAATCGCAAGTTTCATTGCACCACTGTTATGTGAAATCTCATATATATTCTCTCCAACTGCATTCTGAATGGAGGATGCGTTTTGGGACTTTTCATTAAAAAAACAATTCTCCTTATGCCATAATCCTGCTTCTAGCCTCTTCACTTCTTATCAAAGTAGATATTCGTAAACTTTCCATTAATTTTCACTTGAAGAAAAATAGGAGATTTTGAAAATACGGCGGTCGTATTTACTAATTGCGAAATAAAGCCAAAACTAGCGAGGGTGGTAGGAGAGCATGAGATAAATCTCGGTGTAATCTAGGCGCAATTGCGGGATGCCATACCTTGTTAAAGTCTCTGGAAGGTCAAGTAAGAAATTCACTTAAATACACCAGCATATGCTTATGGCTGGTAACTCATTTGCCCTTCGCCAGGGGTGTCCCACACTTGGTCGAATAAGTAATGCCTCGTGTTATACTTCTAAAAATGGGCTAATTTTAACTTCTTGGCGTTCCTGTTGCACACCGCGGATAACTTTCGCTCTTATAAACCCGCAGAGCTTACCTGGGTAGGCTTGAGATGAAACAATGTTGAGGAAACAACGTAATTCTGGTTGTCACCTGCCTTTCCACAGTAACTTGAATGTAATTTTGCGTAGTTAAAAGGCTTTCATGGTTGTCGTTGCAAGTGCCGCATTGAGCAAAGCGCAAATTTAAGAAAAAATGATAGCAGAGATGGAAAGAAAACCAGTTGGTGTCTTATGTCTACACCGAATCGTTGCCCCCTACCTGTGCAATACATTGTAATTGTCCAATCCCCTGTCAACTACGCCTCCACAGCCTCCATCATATGAAAAATCGCGAAATCTGCGTAAAGTAGAAGGCGTCGAGTGAAAAGAACATTATTTGATTGCACACGGAGCCAACTGAGTCATTAGACTTCCCCCATTTTACACTCCTCACCTCGTAGGTTGGGACGCCCGATTTGACAGCCCACCCCCATTCTGTCACGACATTATGACCCCGTCAAGGGGCCGAGATGGGACAATTGCAGCCCCGATATACATGGACGAGGTTGTTTTCACCTTTGGCTATCTAATCCCACCCAGGAATATCGTATGAATGAGATTAGGCTCATATTAAGGGAGGTAGCAGTTTTTTGCGATTCTTTCGTCTCTACTTCGGTTGTTTTATCTCTCTGTGACTTAACAGTTAACTTTAAATAATTACTTCGCTCCTACCGAATAAATTTTCATTGTGGAGGAATATCGCTTGTCTTCTTCAAAACTCAACGTTAACTTCCTGAAATTGTGGTTCAAAAACCCCTAGTTCTCACATCTTTCTGCGTTGCCTAACGATAAGTGCCACTTTGTAGGATACTAACTTGTCCGCATTTGCATTCAACTTTGAAAAAGCCACTTAACGCAATCGAAAGCATTCACGATGCAAATCACTCATCCCTTCCATTTCCCCTCACCGTTGAAGTCCTTCTGTAGCCCCCACTCTATGGCGTGGCACGGCTTTGTTTCCATGACGAGGAATAAAGACAGCTATTTTTAAGTGGAGAGAACCGTAAGCTTAGTCGGGAGAGGACAAACTGGAGGATTTCCCGAGCAGTTACTGGATACAGTTCGAGATGTTTGTCCCACAACCCAAGTATTTCGCGTCCATTTCTCCACCTCTCTCCCGGTCGAGCGGTGGTGAGCTTGAAGCCTGGCGCGGTCGAGGTGTTACAGTTGCCGCCGTTTAGGATAGTGTGGACCAAATTTAACTCAGCTTCAGGAAATTAAATGCCCTACCTCTCGGAGTATTCGGGTAAAGCATGTTACATTCAGTGTACCACGCATAATTTATCACCCTAATGATAATGGAGACCCTAAAAAACGAAAAATTATTGTAAGCTTGGCGGATTACCCGTGTCACTTCCACACTGTTGTCTTGCTGATGACGGCCACGGAAGCATGCTCCCCTTAGCACAGGGTTATTTCGCAATGAGGTATGTTCTAAAGTCAGTTGTTAACTCGGTTGGGTAAAAAAAATTACTAAATTTTTCATCCCACCGCAATGTACCGCACCGTGTGCCCTCTGCTCCTTCCTCTCCCAGCCCCCTCGACAACGGTGCGATTAGCGTTTAAAAATGTGAAACACCCTAGTGGGAGATTGATGTGCATCGCCGTCCACCGGAAGGGCAGGCGAGAAGGTATGGAATGGGGAGGAGAGAATTTTACGTCCAACTTGTTACATCCCTCCATCCCTCGTGCTCCTTCCGATGGCCAGTATTTATTATCCCAGTTGTCTGGCGTTGATTAACTTACCGCCTATCACACGATTATGAAAGCACACGCATACACGTAGAGCTTCTATCCCATCTTCATCTTCATCTCGATTCATCATTCCTGTGTATCTCCCACCTCCCCCTCGCGCCCACGTCCTCCCACTCCTCCGCCTTCTTCTCCCCCTCACTAAATGCTCTAAAGGGTCGGGGGAGAAGGGAAAGGCGGTGGTGGCGGTGGTGCCCAGTGGGCATGGACGTCCGAAATGTTGAAGTGCGTGTGCACTGGTGCTTCCTTTCACTCCCGCGGTCGTGTACCACATTGCGCCGCTCTCTCTGACGCCTGTGCCTCGTTCTGCGCCCTCAGTAAGACTAACACAAATTATGTGGAAGTGGTGAGTGACCTCGACAAAGATGTCTGAGTGGAGAGGCGTAAACTCGGGAAGGGGAGGTCATTTAGTTCCGAGACTTGCCGAATAGCAACTGTCGCATAAGACCCGAGAGGGCATAGGAGTGAAGTGAAACCGAAAAACCTTCACTAGACCAAGGTTCTGTCAAGCATTTTCGTCAAAAAGTAGACTATGGCTACCCAGAAAACAAACAGAATATTAAGAAAGAGGTGAAAAGTGATGTCGAGATCTTCATTGTCTCGGGGTTTATAGGTTCCAGGCCAAAATGCAGTGGTTGGCATCATGTTGAGGCACAAGTCAATTTGATGAATGCCTTCACGCGTTTTGATGCATTCACAGAATACTTTAACAAGATCCTTTTTCTTGTTTCCACAAAATCAGCTCTACTATCCCTAAAGTAATTCATGTGATGCGAGATGACGATTGGTCCGAAAGTGATATTTCGTAGTAAGAAGATTTCGACAAATTATTGGTGCACAACCTAGTCTTAAGACAGAACAGCCTCCGTAGGCTTCAGGCGTCTTGCTTTGACGCGTTGCGGACAAATATACACTGGAGGAGGTAGATAAGATTAACTACTCGAGGAGAGGCGCAATTAAGCGAACGTCCGAGGGGCGCAGAAGCAGGAACGATCAACGCGTGACTATGAAACAGTAATTCTGACATAAATTTGAAATACCGGAAGATTATTTTGCTCCTCGCGGAGAATGAAATGTTTCATTATCAAATGGTGGCCATCGCTTCACCGCCAGCGGATGTGGAGAAGTGCCTCCACCATACAAACCAAGAAATGGGGAATAGAGAGGTGAGAGAGCGAGAGAGAGAGCGAGCGAGAGAGAGGGCGAGAGAGAGGGTAAGAGAGAGAGAGAGAGACAGTTGTTATCGCCAACGTGTCAACCCACTTCCTCCCTGACCACAAGCGCCGCCGCCGCCGCCGCTGTGTTAATGGAATCTTAGCGTGAAAGCAACAACAAATGTCCACTCGCTTATCACCCATCCGATCAACGCCTTGTCTCTCGCCCCAGAGCGCGTAGCAAAGCAGCTGCTTGCTCCACAACTTACCGTCACCATTGCGGCTTTATTGCCAAAAAAGTAGTATAAATCAAACTGCAATTTCGTCCTGTCTCCCAACTCATCGGTCCCGCCCCGCAGTGAGTCAGGCGCCTGACTCATGACCTGCAAATTGCTCGCCTCATTTGCCCCACCGTAAGAGTTTTGCCCTCCACTTTGTGGTGCTCACTTCTCTTTGTCTGGAGCACCCACTCGCCAGAGCCCCGCTGTTTCCCCCCTCTCCTCCTTCCCACCTCTGCCGGTTGAAAAGGTCTTGGAAGTGTCTGTTGGGCTGCGCATGACTTCACCGCGATGCATGTGTGCGACACGGCGCCCCGTTGCAGTTGCTCTTACGTAATTCAATCATATGAAGGGCGTGAATAATACACTTCACCGCGTTTGTCACTTCACTCCCTCATCTGGAATTGACGTGGTCACATAAATCTTGTGGCATGTGTCAAATATTCCTCCATTTACCTATCAATTTGGTCCCCACATTAATCTACTTGTGACCTCTCAAATGATTATCATGCCCCCTTCTTTTCCACAAAAAGCCGCCCGACACCCAGCCTCAGCTGAGGCCATTTAGCAGGCCGAGTGGGTCAGTTGAGTTAACCGATGAGAGGCCTGCCAGGCCACATCTGTCGCCGCAAAAACCCTCCTCTCCGTTGGAAACGATGTCGTCAACCGCTCGCCTGACCCCGATTGCATAGCCTTGGGGGCCAGTTGGCTGAGGACAATGTTGACCGAGCTTTTATGATAATTTCCATTAAATAAGTCCGAAGGGCTTTGGGTGATTCGAGTTATACGCTTTCAGCCATTCACACCTGGGAAGGTTTTCGAAAACCCTATATCAAAGCCAGGAAGTGTGCACACACACAAACACATCTGCCGGGCGATAATTTATTAACATGCTAGTTCACTTTTTTTTTCACTTCTTCAAAATTGCCGCCAAAAAATGAATTCGCCATAGAAGTAACATCAATTCACCCACAGCACACGTGGAACGGAGAGGAGCCTCGGCCTACTGCGGAGGCGGATGCTTCGAGGTGCTTTCAGGCTGACGCTGCGTCGAAGAGGGACGAAGAATCTCCCCCTGGTTGCTATGTTGGGCCTTCGGTGAGGAAGATCGAGACTGGGGCTGCTTGCCGTTCCGCTAGGATATTTTGTCCGCCCCTTGGAGGGATGGCCGTGGGAAGCTAATTGGCGTCTTAATGCCGGAAAATTCTTCTCCATAACAAGCATTTGAGACTAAATTTAACGGATGCTTATTGCCCTAATCCTCTCATCAGCGGAAGGCACAGGAGTCCTTTCACGAACACTGTTACTGCAGACAGCACATCACGTGTCAATCCACTCGTGGCGCTGTCAGAACTGAGATCTTCATTTTCTCTTTATCCGTGTACCTGCCTTTTCCCGTCACCGATGTACCACTTTTTTGCCCTTTAGCGACTTTTAGATGAATTTGCCTTCTTAATACTATTGGCCGGTCACCTCCAGTGCCCACGTTTCATCTTCCCTTAGCAGACTTATTCACACAAAAACGCAACTGCCAAATTGTGTTGCATTGATTGCCGGTTAAATCACGCAGAGAATTGTTAGTCGGCGCCTACACGTTGCTTTCACACACACTTTCATTAGACCTGTGATCTAAGTGAAAACAGGCTGCATCGCGGTGGAGGCAGGCTGCCGGCGTGACGTCAAAACGCGGGAGGGCGTCTCCTTACTCGAGAGAGGAGCCCTCCGACGCCAGGCGGGTACGCGTGGGCGGCTAAACGAGCTTTGCGACAATGTCGTTGTTGTCTAGGCGAACGGTACATCGGTGACGTACACCACTCCACGTAGTCACCAGGGCTCCCCTTGGCGTTGCCTTTGTCTACCACCAGACTGTTTATCAATCCATGTCTGCCTTGGTAACTAGTTGTCAGACCTAGTACCTCTCGTGCGCGGTGAGGGTGGCGTTGGACCGATTGAGGCGGGAAGGCGGTTAAGCCGGAAACAGAGCAACGACCATCGTGTGGGTCTCTGCGTGCGGGGTCTCCTCCCATGTACCGATTTCCCTCACTGGCACCAGGACTGGTTCGGCTGCAGGCCTCTTCATCAACCAGCCTCTGATTTCCGGACGCACGAAGTGGACATCTACGGTTATATGTGACGGAAAGGAGGATCCTCAAGCAACGACTTGCATTACTCTGCCCAAACTCTGTCTATTGTGGTAGGGAATTAGGGGGATTTCCTAAATCCTCCAGAGAATTGATATCTGTGGTCAGGAGATGGGATGAGCGGGTGCTTGAGTGTAGACACTCGCGGCACTTTCTTCTGCGCCTCTACAGTGGACAGAGTTCCCTCCTTCCAGTCTGTGAGGTATGTTACATTTATTAGTAGTGCAGTTTTCTGCCACAGGCTGCTGTCACAAATTTGCCAGGTTTCGCCTCGAAACCAGGGACACTTCGACGCTTTTCACAGTGTGTCTTCTGGATGCTTTTAAAGGTGTGATGAAAGTCTCGTTGATGAGCTCATGGCTGACATAGACTTCCCCTACGTTATGTCGCCTTTAACAGTCCACAGTAATGTTTCGGCTCTGTTATCCACGCGAAACAAATGCCTTCATTTAAAATGTTCATCTACTCCATACTTTCCTGACTTATTAGTGAATGAGTGAAATCAAGCGAAATTCTTCATCAACTATTTCCCAATTTGGCATTATAATTAACCTCAGCCAAGAGGTAAACTCGAGTTGAGCAAGGTTATCATTGCCTGGAATCAATTTGTCCGTCCTCCCGCTTTCTATTCACGTGACCTCCTTACGGCAAGTGGAACGTGTGTCGAACCCTGTTTCTGTAACCCGGCCGATAGGATCAGCCACCCCCAATTATGTCGGATCCTGCCCTCGGGGGCCAATTCAACGTCCTCGGCCGTAGGAAAAGCGTATGATAAACATCGCCTCAGTCACCGCTCCCTTAACAGGCGCCCCATGTTCACCTGTCCGCCGAACAAACGGTGTTAGCATGGTGCCTCGGCAAATGCTCGTAGCGCCGCGATCTCTTCCACAGTCCCCTCTTCTCGGCGATATCATGTTTACGCAAGGATGCCTCTTTTATGCGGCCTCAGGGGTAAATAGAAGACGTGAAATTCTCGCCACAATCGCTGAAGTTGTGGATGTTTGCCTGCAATTTAACTCAGTGCCTAAGTATTTAGGTTTGTAGGCGGCTCATAAAAGTGACATTAAAATTATGGGGTTCAGATGGCAATTATAGGCATTCTCTTTGAGATTGGGCGAGAGGAGAGTGGTTTCGGGGCTATTTTAAAGGGGAGATTAGTGCAGCTAACCTGCATAACCACTGTTGCCCGAATCAATAATCTGGACGAGTGGGTTGTCACACCTCGTCACCTGCCTTTTTCGACGTTAAGCGTGGACTTTCACATGAAAGCGCGATTTGAGGCCACAAATTTGGTGCACTTCATCATCTTACCTCCAGCAAGTTCATTTTCTTGTCTCCTCCTCCTCCCTGAGTCCTCCTCCTCCTATTGAGTCCTCGCGTCTACAGCTCCCACTGAGCCAAGTTTTGCCTCCCGGCCCACGTCTGTGCAGACTCACTGGACACCGAGAGTGACTACTTCTCTTTCGCCTCACCCACACTTGCATATCTCCTTCGTTGCTCAACCTTCCCTTGAGTTTCTTTGCTCACTGATCCCCCACACAACAATCCCCTCCTACTTCTCCAACTTCACCTCCTTCTCCCAGTCCTCTCCCACATCACCACATGCCAACTATCCGTCCACCAGCCATCCAGACTACCTGCGACTCTCCGACAGTCGACCTACTCCTCACACACGTTCCCCCGACTCACCCTCCCCCAATGACACACACAAACACATACGAGCACACACACAGACGCAGGAGAAAGCGACGTAGACAGGTCTGCAGGCACAAAGGCACAGAAACACAGAGTTGACAGAGTTGACAGAGTAACACGAACACTCAGACACACTCCACACGCATGTGTTCGTTTATCAGCACATGCTGTTGCATGCAAACTCACACTACCACCACCAACACCACCAGCACCATCATCAGCATCATCAGCAGCAGCAGCAGCAGCGCTATTCGATTCAATTCAATTCAAATCAACTCAACTCAACTCAACTTATCTCCCCTCGACAACGCTCGACTCGACTCGACTCGACTCGACTCGACTCGACTCGACTCGACTCGAACGCGTCTCCACTGGACTGAAATGCATTAGACTGTGGCTCTAAAGTGTGCTGCACCCAAGTGGGTTGAACTGGACTGAGTTAGATTCGACTGGAGGCAAGTGACCCGAACCAAATCGAATGCCAATAAATTACACCAGACTTGAGTGGTACGCTGTGGATGCAAGAGTTAGTGTCTCTTCGACATACTTGGCGCTTTTCACCTGGAGAAGCAACGCCGTGGTGTCTACCGCCTGCGACGGTGTGTAAAGTATAAAAAAAAACCCCATCTCTTCCACCTCGCCTTCCATGACGTTTGCAAGCATGCGAACTCATGGACGGTGTCTAAAAAGTGGTGGCCCCGTTGCCTTGGTTAGTGGGGCGAAGACATGGTAACTAGTTCTGTTTGTCTAGCGTCATTAGGGCTTGAGGGAGGCCGTCGCCCTGGCTTGTTGAGTCTTGTGATATCGACATCTCATCCCCTCCCCCACTCGTCCGTCTTGCCATGCCCCTACATTCTACCTTTCTGACACCACAATAAATTGCCGTCGTCCTTCGCTCCACTAGAGTGTGTATTTGACAGGCCCTTGGGCGTGGAAACAAAGGCGAGGAATGAGGCAGTGGTTTTTCTCCCCATCGCGATGTTTCGCCCATCCCACTTTGTGATATATAGTCCTACACTACACTTAACGATGGGGAGACGAAACGATCACGCTATGAAGTGCCGAAGTGATTCCGTAGACCATCGTTGATGAGGAAAATGGTATTTTGCATAAAAAGCAAAATTTCGGCGTATTGAAACTAAGTCACTCTCGGCTCTAGTTGACGCCTTTATATGCTGTATTGAAGACGACAAAGCAAACAACCTTAGGGATATTTCCCAATGATGGAGATTTACGACTCCGCCGAAAGACCGCAGGCGCCTAGGGCACAGTTCCACAAGTCCGGCGTCTTACTCCAAAAATGTCCTATTCCGCTAGGTACGGTCGGTGGTGAAACGGATGAACCTGTCGCTCCAACCACTCAACAGCCACGTGTCTGTGAGTGATTTACCTTAAGGCAGGAAGAGCAAACCGGGTTGGAGTAAAAACCGAAGCGAGACCGCACGGAACTGCCGGGGACAAGCTGAAGTGTGAAAAAAACCATGGACAACCAGGCCTGGAATTACTTCGTGCCTCCTGGGGAGGAGATTATGTCACCGATGTGACATCGAGGCAGAATTGTATGTCCGTCTCTCCGAGGTTACAGCATAAGACTGTAAGGAAGCTTCTCCTCTTCTTTTGGCCTTTTTCGCACCTCCCAATCTTTTGACTGGTTTTTATCTGACCCGCTCCACGGTGGAGGAGGAGGAGGCGGAGGAAAGAAAGGCGTGTTACAGAACATCGAAGACTATGAGTTGGAGGAGGAGGAACAGTGAGGTCGCACCCTTCACCGTCGCCCAAAGGCCTTCGACTTTTTTTCGGCTACTATGATCACTCTGCTTCTGCATTCTTGATTTATGGCCGTCATGTGCGTCTCCACTGGCAACCACCCCAACAATGACGTGTCGTCATGACAACGGGTAGGACAGTGGGGACGACCGTATTTCCGCACCGCGAGATTGGCCGAGGGTGCGGGTGAGGGCGGGTATGGGCAGTGGGCTGTGGAGGTTGGAGGTGGGCGTGGGGAGGCGACGCGAGAGGAAAACGCAGGGCAGAGGGGACGTGAAATAACAAAAAAGAGGCGAAGGAGGAAGAGGCCGAGAGCGAGAGGGGGAGGGACAGGAGCAGGGGAAGGGGAAGGGGGCGGACCAGGTTAGACGGAACAGTAGCGGCCGTTTGGTTGATGGTTGAGCGGTTGGATTTCCGTGGTACAAGCAAGCAAGCGAGCAAGCGCGTACAGTTCTGCCCAGCGGTGGATAATACACGGTTCTTTGAGCACCGCCAAGCCACCAGGCCATTGTATATCTGTTTTTGTGCTCCAACCATAGCCGTGCTACCGAGGTTGAGGGCTGACTGCGTCGCCAGATGACAACTGTTAATTATAAGGATGGACAGGAGGTACTATTGAACTTATAATTTCCTCCACAACCGTGGGGCATTACAATCCCTGCCGATCACACCCACAAACGTGCTGGCGTCGGGGGCAGTAGAGAGCGATTTGAAGGAAAAAGCAACAGGGCCATCAAAATATTTGCTTCTAAGTACAAAAGGGAGAGGACCTCCAGTGTCTGGCTGCGCCTGCCCTCCTCCTTTTCTTTCCACTCGCATAATCTAAAGGTGATTTATAGATGGTTGCAGATAGTCTAATAGCCTTGTGTCGGTTCACTAAAATATCTTCTTCATCCAGACAGCCCCTAGGACAATACTTTTATTCATTGCGCCTGAACAACGTACAGTGGGGGATAAACTGTTATAGGCCCTCTTCTCTTCAACCGTGATTGGGAGAGGCGACGTCTTAATGTCGCCTTTTAAGTCAACGTACTGTGGAGCTGGGGGCAAAGTAAGCCTTTTAGACGTCGAGTAGACAAAATGGCCATACCCCATTGTCGCTCAGGCGTTTTTCGCTGGTAGAGCTGCTCAACCGTTTGACGGCCCAAGTCGCTGACCTCCGATGCAGCAGAGCTTTAAGGAGGCACAGTTGAAGCAGGGCATTTGGCGCATAGGGATTTTCGAGAGGAATCTCACAATGCGTCTGGACTTACTTGCCTCGAAAACACTTCTACCACCCCCTCTGGGGCTGCAATCGGCGACCTCATGCTCTTTCCACACTCTGTGGACCGAAACGCGATAAGGCCGTTTAAAACAGCGCGGCGCGTTTGACATTTTTGACTTCGACTTTCTCTTTTCCACCCTACATTAAAGCAACGCATCACATAGTGTTGTAACACACTCTCTTCCCTCCCGTTACTTCACTGTTGTTCCAGGAAAACGTGAAGACTGGTGGGTGAGTAGGCTCGGGCTGATTTATTGCCGTCTTGTTGAAAGGCTTTAACGCCGTAGAAAAAAGGCAATTTTTTGCACCTTCTGCACCGTGTCGTTTCGCCTTCTAATCGCCTTTAATTCCACCTAGTTCGCGTTTTTACTCCATTTTCTTGAAATAGGATATTGCATGTGAGAGATTACTCATTAGGAAAGAGGGGTTACTCCTCTCCCCTTTCTCCCCTCCTACCGATTAAATAATGTCCGCCAGGAGTGGACGCAAGGTGGATATGTGCACGGAGAAGAGGAGCTTTTCAAATGGAATTTGACTGATTCGCCGCCCGCAGATCCCAACAACATAGCAGAGTAAAGAGGCGTCACTAGTGGGACCCTCAAGAACTTGCGCGGAGAAGGAAGAGGAGGGCCGCACCTTCCTGCCATGGAGCGAGGGGACTTGGTGGCACCCTCGTTCTTTCCGCTCCATGTTCCGTCGCCCTTGATAACGCACTGATCTTTTGGCTCCGTTTATGTCAGACCGCAACCAACATCTCCTGACATCAGCTGTAGTAGCCCAGCTAAACACCCGTCATCTTGGTTATCCTTCGAACTTATTTCCATACTGCAACGTTACTGAGACAACATTTTTCCAAAACGCCCCTTTTGCGAAAACACGGCCACTAGAAAACATGCTTTCCGAGTCTCATTTTCTTTTCAAGCAATCGGGTCCTGGCTCTTGGCTTTCACTTGAGGCACGATGAACGATGAGTACGAACACCCAAATAACTGGGCAGATCATAAGCGAATGTGATCTGTTTATAATTCTGTGGTACTAGGACACCTCATTGTCCCCTTAAATTTCAACACACTTGCATTTGTTAAAGTGGTGAGTTCCTCCCGGGAAGCGCATTCGCCTGGGGCGAAGGAGGAGAGTAGTTCACCCACTTTTTCACTCAGACTTTCTCAACTTCCTCCTGAAGGGAAGGACTTGCCAAACTCTGCGGCAGGGACTAGGTTTGCAGGTTAACAAGATGGGTCTGATGTCTATGGTGTCGTCGACTCAGTAATTAGGTCGGCAATTCATTGGAACCAGACAAGATCCCCACCTGTGGAGGCCGTTCGGTGACGGATTTGGCCCGTTCTCACGCAGCTTCCACATTCCTCCACACGACTTTTAATCTTTAACAGATGGGCCGCGCTATCTGATTGTCCGGTTCACTGATAATCGGCATGTTGGCGTGGATGAAGACGACTTCGTGTGTGTGTGTGTTTTACGTCACTGTTTCCCTCGATCTCGTGTATCATCCTTTCGTTTCCGATTAACTACTAAATCAACTTGAATGGGACTGCCTCGAGGAGGGAAGGGGACACCGCCCGCTCGTCGCCTCTGAGGTAGGAGACGGCTGGGGGTCCGCGTCGGTTAGCTTACACAAGGCAAATCGTGAGTCTCCCTAATCAGGAAATGATAGCTCCTCCATCATCCCACATCCCTTCAAGGACCCCGTAACGTGTGTGTGTGTGCGTGAGTAAAATGAGGTGGAAACCGGGGTTTGATGAAGATTGTGTTGAAGGCCATTTCCAGTTGAAAAGGTTGAAGCTCACGCATGGAAAAGCTTGGTGTCGCAAAAACTCCCAACAACACTGAGACGAATGAGGATTACTCACAAAATACACCGGCGTAGAGGGTGCAACAGCCTTGAGCATCGCAAACAAGGCTTGTCCGGACCTATTCTTACCGTGAGGTGGCATTGGGAGAATAACAACGACGCAGTGGATTCCCGCCAGGCCGATTTATCCTTCGCGGTATCCGTTTTCCGCTTCTGTCCGTCCTACAAACCTGCCACTTAAGAGTAGACAGCCAGTCAGACGTCTGCTAATAGCAGGTGTTCCACATCAAAGTGACTTGCGGTTTCGCGTCTTCGTCAGTGTGCGTGTTTGATGCTGGTGGGCGGTGGCGGCGCGGTGGTGGTGGCCGCAGCACGCGTGCATTGACAGTTCAGGGTCGTCTTTTGATGCGTGGAGTCACCCGGTGTAAGAGTCTCTTTTCAAGACGGCCACGTCGGCCATTGTGCGTGCTTGCAGTCGTACACTCGCACAAACTGCTCCCCCACTCGCCAACTTTGACGCGCATTCGCCTCGCCAATTCTTTGTGACGAGGGATCCCACCTTGTTTACACCTCTGCCTCACACTCCAGAATATAAAATAGTGGTGGATTAGGAGGACTTGAGGTAGACGCTATTTTTTTCCTTTTTTTAGAATCCAAGAGGCTTAACACCTGTTTTCGGAAAGGAGAAGAATATTACTCATTACTGGGGCCCAGTCAATGAGGCTCAAGGCGTGTGTGCCTGAGTTTAGCACTATCACACACGAAAGCCATCCCGCTGCTTCGCATCCCAATGTCTCACCATTTCATGCAATTATTTTCAGTCTGGCAGTAGCTTTTAAGTTAGGTTAAGAGGTTAGGCAAGGCCCTGAAACGACGCTCTAGTCATTTCGACACCGAACCGTGCTCGGAAGGCGTCGAGAAGGAAGGAAAGTCCTTCCTCCACCAAAGGACTGCCTTGACGAGTCTTGAAGTGCCATAGCCGAGTTTCCCCCTCACTTTGAATGAGTGGTCCACCATCATCAGGTAGTGTTTATCTCATCCACGAATCTCCTTTCGCCTTGGAGTTCTGCGTTGAGGATCGGTTGGTCCCTAATAATATTTCCTAATGGTTCTGAGCCGTAACCTCAAGGGTTTTGACGCCCTGTGAGTCTCTCCGCATGGTAAAGAAAGTCGCTTCTGGGACCACCATGAATGGAAAAAAAACTGGCGAAGTAATGGGTGGTACTGACATGAATTAAACGGAATAGTAGGTTTTAAGATGTATGAAGGACTTTTTGGCAATTCTGGCAGTGAATTACTCGGTTTTTAAAAAACACTCTTACATCCGCAACCCCGCAATGGTATCAAACCCATCTAAAGACGCAGTACTTTTGCCATTTGGGTTAAAAAGCCACCAAAAGAAGCACAGGACTCCAGGCATTTGACGTGAGCGGCTGTCATATCTGTCGTCAAAGACTGAGACTGTCAATAATGTGTCATAGGGAGTTTCATGCAATCGTCAGTGGGTCTCGGCGCCACACGACGCGGTGAGTAGCAATAAAAAGGCGTACTCAAACATTTCTCGAACTGCATTCTGTGGTTTTAATTAGACCACTCGGGTGCAACAGGTGAGCAGGATGGTCGGGAATGTCAGAGAAGGATGGGTGTTTTGATGGCTTGTCCCAATAGGCAGTCAAAGTCGAAAGCCTATCTTGAGTCTCCTCCACACCCTTCCCCTTCATGTCGGAAAAAAACCACATGCTTCACTGCCTCCGTTAATTCGTTCCCGCCGCATCTGGGTATGGATGGCAATTTACCATCCTCCCTTGCTGCTCAACAGAGCATAATAATTCTTAAGGTGGGGTGAGCCACTTGCTGGAAAGCAAGTGAGCAAGCTCATTTCCCTTGATGGATTTTTCTGTGATCGTCTTTCTGAACGACGCACACTTAGGTCAAAAGTAGGCGGCGGGGATGAGAGTGGTCCTGCCTGGCCTGATCTGCTTTGCGGTGAAAACAGAAAAATAATGGGAGACACGGGTGTCATTTCCACTTCGGTGTGACAAGACTGGTAAATGGTGGCTAAAAAAGCGCCAACGGAGGAATTTAAGTGACCACTGCGATAATAAAAGAAGACGCAGTCGCAGAGGTCGTTGCGTCTTTTTTGCCCAATGCACCAAAATCAGTGAAGGCTGCAGACGTCTGGCGACCGAGTTGGCATTATGACCCTGCGCGGATGGAAAGGTTAACTTCGAAAATTTATGCCACCTTGAAGGTCAGTCATGGGGGAAAACGCTCGTAAGTGTCCGAATTGACGCCATTTTGTGCACGAGACAATCGTGTCATCCTTCCCATCAGCCGCCGCGCTTGTCTCTCTGCCTCTTCCCGCCGCATCTGCTTCGTTGGCTGGGCCATGAGGCAGATGTGTGGAGATGTGCACGCCACGGCGGACAGGGAGGGAGTTGCGGAGCACTTTTCCGGCTACTTTTCGGCCAACTTATATTGTCCCGATCGGGGTGAAGCATCTCGTCGACGCATAAACTTTCCTCATGGCGCAATTTCAACAGGTCACTCAGTGAATTGCTGTTGATTCCACCTGATCGTTACGATGAGACCGCAAAGGTTATCCACACGCACACGAGTGATTACCGCGGTACCGGGATAGTGTTTTTTTTACGTGTTTGCAATCCTAAGGTTGGATTGCAGTTAAATCAAATAACGGTTCCTAATGTTTCAGTCACCGTAGCAGACGTAGCTTCTCCAGGTGAAAAGCGCCAAGTATGTCGAAGAGACACTAACTCTTGCATCCACAGCGTACCACTCAAGTCTGGTGTAATTTATTTGGCATTCGATTTGGTTCGGGTCACTTGCCTCCAGTCGAATCTAACTCAGTCCAGTTCAACCCACTTGGGTGCAGCACACTTTAGAGCCACAGTCTAATGCATTTCAGTCCAGTGGAGACGCGTCGAGTCGAGTCGAGTCGAGTCGAGTCGAGTCGAGTCGAGTCGAGTCGAGACGAGTCGAGCGTTGTCGAGGGGAGATAAGTTGAGTTGAGTTGAGTTGATTTGAATTGAATTGAATCGAATAGCGCTGCTGCTGCTGCTGCTGATGATGCTGATGATGGTGCTGGTGGTGTTGGTGGTGGTAGTGTGAGTTTGCATGCAACAGCATGTGCTGATAAACGAACACATGCGTGTGGAGTGTGTCTGAGTGTTCGTGTTACTCTGTCAACTCTGTCAACTCTGTGTTTCTGTGCCTTTGTGCCTGCAGACCTGTCTACGTCGCTTTCTCCTGCGTCTGTGTGTGTGCTCGTATGTGTTTGTGTGTGTGTCATTGGGGGAGGGTGAGTCGGGGGGAACGTGTGTGAGGAGTAGATCGACTGTCGAGAGTCGCAGGTAGTCTGGATGGCTGGTGGACGGATAGTTGGCATGTGGTGATGTGGGAGAGGACTGGGAGAAGGAGGTGAAGTTGGAGAAGTAGGAGGGATTGTTGTGTGGGGGATCAGTGAGCAAAGAAACTCAAGGGAAGGTTGAGCAACGAAGGAGATATGCAAGTGTGGGTGAGGCGAAAGAGAAGAAGTCCCTCTCAGTGTCGGGGAGTTGGATCAGTATGGGATGTGGAGCTGGTCGCGAATACTTGGATCGGTGGGAGGTGGACGTTGCGGGGATCTAATGAAAGGAAACTTACTCGAAAAATCCTACCTATTAGCCTCCTACGTAACTTTTAGTCTTCAAAATTCTCTCTGTACTTTCTACCTCAATCACAGTACACAGATTCGCCTTACACCTCTGGCGACATGAAAGATGACGAAAGAAAGGTAACATCATTACCACGTGTCAGGTCTTTTCCGCCGCCCATGTAATGGTTTAAGGCTGCCTGGGCCCTACCCACAGGATAATTGCATGGAAATTTGTCTTCTCTAGGCACGGTGGGGTGTTTACGAATTCTGTTCACAACTTGATGGTTGCACCGTGTATGGCTCGTGTGTTTTCGCTTCACAAACGGCAGGCATCTTCTACATTCATACATGCATGCAGACACACACACACACACAAGTGGGTTGTGTGTCGAACACGTTAGGCAGCGCTGCCTATCGATTCGCAAATGGCATTCGGTGGTTGTTGAAAGTCAAATACGCAGCATCTCATGCATTTGAGCTGGACAGGCAACGTCTACTGCTATGAGACTGTCTCATTACATGGCTTAAAGATCCTCCTCCTCCTCCTCCACCACCACCACCACCACCACCCCCAACGTCTCTTTCCCGCCTGCCAAGGGTTAAATAACTGCAGAGACGAAATTGCTGTCTTTCTCTTCTAGCCCCAATTGCACTGATAGGTGAATACCTCCACCAAAGGATTTGCCATTCTCTTCAACCTGGTTCAAGAGTTAGCTTCTACTGAAGAGAGGATCTGCCACAAATGCAAAAGTATTGCTGCAAATGTAGACTTTCTTTTATAGTATCGCATCCATGCAGCCCCACCTCGCCTCCCTAGACATCACATGCTTCCAATTAGACTTGAAAGGAGGTGCTTCCACTGCGAAGAAGCATAATAACTAATACTACGGCTACTACTACAGCTTCCTTCTTTAAAAAACGTCTCTAGCTAAAAGTCAGACATGCACACGCACACCTGTATGCCAATCTAGACGCAACAGTCAATTAGTGCTGTTTACCTCGACATCCTTTCTCTAAAGAGACTAGTCCTCTCTCACTTGTAGCCTGCTCCAGCCACAGGCGCTCCTCACTTCTCTTCCTCTGACGTCGAAGGTGGCTCTGTGACATGTGCAGAGCCTTTTTCAATGTCAATAACACTTGACATGAAGCCGTTCTGGGAGCATTCGCTGGAGTGCGGCGTAACTCCCCGACGTGCATCAGCGTTCATTTCTAAAGACCGTCCTCAATCTGCGAGGCCCTCGTGCTCTACCCGCCTGTCAGCCGCACCTACCAGCCAAGGTCTTTTAGGAATAAATTTGGACTGATGAATTAATGCGCCGGGTGTGGCATACAAAGCCACCAAATTCATTAACTTTCCGGTAAGACAGCAGTTCTTACCCTTATAATGCACGAAGAGGTTTTTTACAAGTAGTCGGGTGCATCCCATCTACTCCTCTGAACAATTGGTTCGTGAAAGGAAAGTAAGACCACGGCGGGTGGAGAACGGCGGCGAAGGTGACTGAACCACATACAATATTTCACGGTTGATTAAGTAGGGCTTAGCACCCACGATAACTGAAAGTCAGCAGCCAACCGACTGATTGACCTTGACAACATCCTGATTCCTTGTCTCAGTGGGAATTGAGATAATGTTGACGGATAGTGTGTTGAAATCGGCGGGCACTTTGCGTGCGGATCATTTCGTCAACTGTGGATGCTGTAGCCTCTGGCTCATCCTCATCCCACTTGCCCTAACAATTAAATGGTTATCCCTTAATAAAGTTCGAAGTCCTTTTCTTTAAGCAGACTTTCTCTCGCCCTACATATTATTATATCGGTGAAGAAGGACCTTTTAGCCACTAGGGAGTCGCAACTAGGTGACGTGCGTTGAGTAGCAGCTAGTGTCACTTGTGATTGAATCAAGTCGCGTGTCTCCGGTGGATTAGATGAGCCAGAAGCTGTGGCGTTGACACAGGATCCTACTCGGTCAAATGAAATCACTCACCCTTCATGGGTACTTTGGCATCATTTGACGCTGGCACTGACACAGTTGACTTCCTATGTCGGTCAGGGACCCCCTCCGACCGAGCCCAGGGACGCAAGAAGAGACTAAAACTTACGCTCATTCAACACGAGTGCAGGGACACTTCAAGTATTGGACGAGAAGGAAAATCATGGCACTGGATTCTTGACCAGTACTGATGGCTTCAGAAAGTACTTCGAGATGGTAAGAGCAGTGTTGCGGAACACAACCTCACAAAGCATTTCTTACACTCGTATCCATCGCATCTGGAAATCCGTTGTCATAGAGTCTTTCCGAGTTACCATGCCGACGAATGTACGCGAGCAGGATGAAGTTAGGGAAGAATGGCGACACCACCTGTCCGTCTTATTACTACCTCCCTTTCCGCCACGGGCTTCCTTCCTGTCTGTTGTCTTGCGCCCTCAAATATCGCTTCCTCTCCCTCCTCCTTCCCCTCCTCTTTATTCTCTCCTGCCACTATCGCGCGGAGCAGAATGGAGCAAGTAGGCGGCCTGATGACGTTACTTTTGATTGAGTGCGTATGCTTGTCTGGAACGCATCACTAACTGCTCTCATACTCAACATAGAAACGCTTCACTCGAAGGGGCGGAATAAGAAAAGTGTCTTCCATCTCAAGCGGCTTCTTAGCTCGTTTCGGAGGAAGTACTTTGTGTCTGCCAATTAGTCCTAACGGCACAATGTGTTGACAAATGACACTTTGGGAGGTAGGTTTGCAGGAGGGAATATGGTCAGGCCTTCGGCAGGTCTCTGTTCGCTGTCCCGTAGCGGGGAAAGTCTCAAGAGAAGGAGTAAAGGTGAATTATGAGCCACATGTGGAAGAATTTTTATTGAGCAGTAGGAATGAATGATGGAAATAAACAGGCTCCCTCCACATACATGGGGGACAAAGACACCGGCTGGGGACGACTACCCACCAATGAAATGATCGTTGGCCGCACATCTCGCCACACCATTCCGAGTGACCAGTTCAATTCATCCTACCACAAGCCAGACGTCAGACTGGATGCCATAAATCTTGAGCACTTTAGACATCGTATGTACGTGTTTTCGGCTGTGGATATGTGCGAGTGTGCGGTGGAGGGTGGGGGTTTGGGGGGCCGGGAGGGCGGGAGGGCGGACGGGCGGGCGGGTGAACCGCGAAAGCTGCATATTACAACTAACGAAAGAGGGGAGTCTTCGCACAACCATCAAGTGTTGAATTCTCCGTCGTTTGTGTTGAATAGTCTTTCAAGCTGCGGCAGTCGGTCACAACAACTCGGTACTCGTGTTAGGACTTGAACGGCGGTTTCGACACGACAATTCACCCCCGCATGTATGTGTGCATCATCCTTTTCATTGTCGGTTAACCTCGAATTCAGCGACGGTGTTATCGCTCGGAAGCGTGCGTCTTTGCAAGTGGAAACGTTTGAAGCGCTGGTCCTCTTCTACTGAATTGCCTTGTGGTGAAGTTTTCTGGCAAATGGGCAAAATTTGGGTTCACAATAATGAGTGCGTTTTTGCAGAAGCATGAAAATCTGCCATGAGTGAATTAAAATACTTTATTTACTCGCACGGAGGAGCAACATCACTCCGGCAATCCACAGCCACCACCACACTCTACGCCTCCGTTTACCACAAAGCACTCCCCACTAACAGTGTCAAGTGAGCTGGTTGCGAGACCAAAAGACTGCTAATACGGTCGTTCAAATTTCCTCAGCTTATGTGCTTAATTCTACTTTAATCCAGAGGGGCCGTTGTTAGCCAAACCCCCATCCCCTCGCTGCAACACGCAGTTGACACAATGCTGCCGACACCCACAGCGATGCCGAACAGGCAAGTCTGAAGTTTTATTGCAATGTACTAATGAAGAGGAAGAGGACATCCTTCCTTAACACAGTACGATAATGGGAAATTCTGTCAGTGTTCATGGCGCATGTGTCGCTATTCTTTGGCGCCTACACGTCCAGCCTCGATGACACGGCAGAGGTGGAGCTGAGGTCTGGGGAAATGATGACGGACTGAGTTCAAGCAGTTGGAGAAAAGTGATGACGATCGCAGTCAGCAAAAACCTTTTACACCAGATGGGAGGTGAGGTGAAGCACAAGGTGAAGAAGACTTTCGGAGGAGCGTCGAGGGGGAATGCTATGCTGCCTAGGCCTGAGTACGGGACCGTCGTCACCACAGGCTAAAGAAACCGGTCGGTGAAAGAGGAGACTTCATTCATCTTTCTTCCCTTATTGAAGAATAAAAATGTTGGGACTGCATTTTCCTTCCAATACACTTTTATACTATAGGATGGAGAAGTGGAAACATTTTAAACTGCTTCATCACAGGGAAGGTGGTGTGAAGCGGCTCGATCTCTTTGTGCGCGGAGGTGCGAGTATGCAGAGGTGGGCACTTCAAAAGCGTACCTCGCGCTTTGACGGTCCAAGAGTGGCGGTTGATTGAATGGCCACACAGTTGCGGCATTGCGTCCATGTCTCACACATTGTGTAAACAGTCGTGCGCATTTCTTCCTTTACTCCGCTTTTGGTGTGGCACATTTGTCATGTTTATTTCGTAGGTTTTGTCTCACTTGGGCCGATGCACATGCACTCTCCAGGGCTGCCTCATTCCCGTCCGAAGAGCTGCAAACTCCGTCTCCTCCTCCCCCCATTCTTCTCAACTCCCTTCCGCTACGGCGAGTTTGATCATCGAAATGAAGGAATGACCGGCTTCCAATCCGTCCTTTGCATTCCGAGTGTCTCATTCAACGAGGAAACTTGAGGTCACTTTGCGATGGCATCGGGGCTTGCGACGCAGAGGTTTTAGGGCATATGAAATGGAAGAAACCTCTCCTAGTGACGTGGTGAGTGGCAGTCGACTGGGCATGAGTAAAAAATCTCTTATAACCATCCCTTTTCCCATCACATTAATTCTTACTGCCACCGCACTATGGAAGGAGCCCTTTCCTCCTGCCATCGTAGTTGCGTAGACCCGTAGAAGGTGCTGTCACATGAGGTTCCATTGACATCACGTCCATTAAGACTTCGTGAACCACTTTTTGCTTTCAAGATGGCGTCGTTGCACTCGGTGGACATCCAGACGATTCAGACTGGAAGACGTTATAAAGTGGGCAAAGTTCCGTCGAGCTTTATCCAAACACCCATCAGCTGAATGCAGTAGAGCGAGTTGTTTGATTTCTCCTTTTCCTTCTCAATCCTATCTCAACATGAAGTATTATTAGCTATCAAACTACTTTTACCAGATATTGGCACCACCTCTCGTGCGGAGCACGGCTTCTCGTCACTTATTCTCAGTCGGACAGTTGCGGAGATTGGGAGAGGTTCTGTCATCCTCTCCCAGGCGAGAAGTCACTAATTTACGCTGTCATTTAAATTACATTCTCATCGGGATCTAATGAAAAGTAAGTAAGAAAGTATTAAAAAATTCCTATGGATTCAGCCCAATGCAGGGGAAGGGGAAAGACTGCCTTGCAGAGTCGAGCAGATCAGGTGGATTCTGCAGTTGGCTGGAAGTCCTCGCGCTACGCAATATTCGTGATTTCGAATGCAAAGATGGTAATACAGTCCGCGGGACTTTGTGTCGCAGCTGCGTGACCTCCGTGGAGGAGGGCGCGGGGGCCGCGGGGGGACGGAGGGCAAAGAGGGGGCTGAGCGGCCGGGACGGGAGTTGAGATGATATGGGCTCCATGGCCCAGATGTTTTTGAGCTAACAGACGCCTTATCTTATCATCCCCAACCTCACCCCTGTTTTTTAGGCATGACGAATTCGACTGTGCTTAGGGTTTACCACTTTGATTCATCTGTCGCGTCTAAATGAACTGAATTAGTCAAGTAAAAGACGAAAGTCAAACACAAACGGCCGTACCGTCCTCTTGGAACAGTACGGCTTAAATTTTGTACTAAACGCATGCGCCTCATACATCCGACGTGGGGGAGAGTGGAGAGGATATGGACAATGCCAACTTGGTTTGGTGACTGGCTTAAAGGGGCAGATGCCTCCGAATTTTACCACTCTCCAGACTTCCCGCATTGAGACCGGCTTAAATTTCAGGGGGAGGAGTGTCAAATTTCACCCAAGTAGGTATCTGGTAGATTGTAGCTCTAAACCTAGCCCAAGTCATTTTGTCACCAAAATCCATCACCCTTTGTCTCAGCACCAGTGAGGAATTAGCCACAAATACATTTTCGAACTAAGTCTTACTCAAAATTCACCATCACTACAACTCTGTTGATCACTTTTGGGGAAAGAACCACCAAAACCCCTTTATACAGCGTCACAAACTGCAGATGTTCAAATACCCTCGGCAAATAGCCGGTATCGTGTGACCATTGGACAGCTCCCACCTTTACCGCGTAAATTATTTATCAGCCGGCTCGGAACATCCCCTCGACCGCTGTCATCGCATTGGACGGTCAAGGCCACTGGATATAAAAGACTCATGGTACTGTCCACATTGTCGCCCGATTAATCCCGCTAGGATGAGTTTGCCTGACATGGGCATGTATCATGCGTAAGTATAAAGATAGAAGGACTTTCTTGTCATACGAATAATTTTATTGGTTCTTTACTTTTTAACCAGTCTTCCCCGGCAGACATGTACAACCGGCTTGATTCGACCGGCTGGAGGTAGACAATAGGGATAATCTCGTGCCGATGTGTTATGCAGTAGAAGTCTGAATAGATCCCGTTTATTTATAGAATGTCGGTTAATTTCGTATGTTTGTGACTTTAACTTGGCGGTATCTTGATATAAAGTCTGTGGTTAAATTTATCACCCTTACACAATTCCCTAAGAAGTTGATTTTAACAGGCTATAGCATTGTCGTCATTTCTCGTGCGTTTGCCTCCCACTCCGACACCCGTAAACGCTTACCATCACACTGACCAGAATTTATAGCTTCACCCAAACAAGAAGAACACAAAGACAGTTCACCAGTGGCACGTCAGCTGATTCGGAATTAGAAACGGAGGAAAAAACAGGCGCGTTTGCACCCCAAATATGCATGTTGTGACCCTTTGATTCGCTTCTTACACAAGAAAGTCCTGACCACTTCACCTCGCTCAAACTGGCATCGAAGGATGGCGTCATGTTGAGAGCGTCTCAGTGTTCCAATGACACTTCACACCGCCTGATCGCCAATTGTCCTCCTGATAGACAACTCACTTGTCAGTAATCTGTTTATCAATTAGCCGTGTCAAGGCACGTGTCTGGAGTGGACGTATGAAGTGTGCACTTTGGTTGCTCACTCGAGTGCAGTAGCTCTAATTCTTAGCCTTACGCTTTGGAAGGTACTCTGGTGCTAGCACATCACTGGCACACACACACACACACAGAGAGAGAGAGAGGAAGAGGCTACTTGTCTGTCAATGGCATTGATGTCTGAGACAGATCAACTGCCTTGGAGTGCTTTATGCACTATTTGCATAATATTATTCAATCGAGTGACGACTCTCCTTTCATCTCCTTTCTCTTGCCCCTTAAAAACGAACTACTCACGGACTGACTGACTGACTGACTGATTTGTGCATATACTTACGCAGACATGCACAAACAACACCCTTGCGAAGGAAAAAAAACAGACACTCTAACCCCGGTCCTGGTTAAACCACTTTCCTTCACCTTCCTACACTGGCGTCTGCGCGTCCGTCTATCAATTACACGATCGTTGATTTGTCGGTGTTTACGAAACCTCTGATTTATTGTGGTTAACTTCCCATGGAATGCAAATATTCATCGGCTCCGTATGCATATTCGGCGGAATTCGGTCGGCCCCAATATGTTACGCTTCTCCGTAATTGAGGGGGTTCTTCTTTTTCACGCGCTAACGTTTAGGATGTTCATTTTGCGGGTTGTCTCTCCTGCCATTTTACTGGTGTACTTTGCCAAACTGGTAAGCCGACGGAGTTTTCTTTGTTTACATGGTGCTTCGGTAGGTTTGTTTCCATTTTATCAATATAAACTGTCGCATCTTTGATTTCACCGTGTTCGTCCACGTGTTCACCGCCACGTTAGTGGTCAGCACAGTCGAAAAGGTGTTCTACTGCGATTCCACCAAAATCCGTGGATTTCGGTTACCGATGGGCTCTGTTAGGACCTTTTTTGGAAGTGTATACCATCATTTAAAAGGCATATGGACGGTTTTTCGATGATTATTATGAGGAAAAGATCCGATGTTATGGTCACTTATAGACAAAGCTTTGTCAGGACACTTTTTAATTTGCTTAGCCTCTGAATACCTCGTCTTGATCAAAAGTCAGCTATTTGAAAGTGACGATAAGGAGAGTCTTTCCTGCTGTCCTCACGCCTGTTCCTCGTGTGATGGGTCAGCGCTGAATGGCACTAGGTTTATCTTGAAAGTCCAGATTTAAAAAAGTAAAGCGCCTTGCACTTGTTTACTCAACCGCTTTCCATTTGTTTATTATTGCTCTTTAGTCGCAGTAGGCGAAGCCGCAAAGCCCAAGGCGTCACTTGTCAATTTTTGTAAGTGCCGCCTTGACGTGCCTGCGGCTTTTTTGTCCTCTCTCATCACACACACACACATGTCGAGTTACTGGCACACGGTCTCCTCTTGTGTTTTTACACCGACACAGGGAACTACTTTTTTTGTAATTCATCGACCTGCGTGACAAACGAACAAGAAGACTAATCGCCTTTTCATCGGTACCACTTGTCAGCTGTTCCGGCACACTTTGAAGTTTCTTCCTTTAAGTCGTTGAGGAAGTGATCTTCCTACAGCCTCATTTTTGTAGGTAAGACTTGGAAGGATGACGGTATTGAGGCTTCTTGATTTTCGAGCAGTATATCAACCTGCTGTAGCCGTAACACACACGTAGCGCCCTTCAGACCTATTATAAGGCGGCGTTTTTTGCGTGACGTGGGTTCTGTTTAACTCCGCTGCCAAAGTCTATGTGTTTCCGAGGTGGAATTGGTCTTATTCTGCAGAATATTCCGAATATGGCCGAATTTATGAGGAGTGTATACGTCCCCCTAGTTAACTTAAAGTCGTCTTCCGACAAGTATCTACCCATACCCCCCAGCTTAATGCACAGACAGCCATCGCGCGCTGCAATGCCTGACGGCCACTTTTCTTAAAAAATGTGGTCATTCCTTTTTTCTCGATGACACAGAGAATGAAATCCTCTGATCTGGTAAAAGGATGAACAAAAATCTATTTTCACTCGGCCTGTGTATGGGCGAGAAGTTGGTACAAGCTGGTGTCAATCCTCACGTAAAGAGAAATATAATTTGTAGTGGACACATGGTGGTACATTTTCGATATCGATATTCGAGTCAGGCGAAATGTTGCTATTTCGAATGGCCGCACGTAGCGGAACCAATGACAGATGGGTGAAGCTATCAGTGATTGTTGACTCGACCTATTTTCCCCACACGCGCACATGCTCAGACAATTTTGCACACGCGCTTACAAGCGTGCAGAGTGTGGTATGTGGGTGGCAGCATACCGCACGCGCGCACTTATTTGCAAAAAAAGAGAGCGAGACAGGATAAGACGAGTGAGGCGTGTTGTGACTGCGTGTGTGTGTATGTGTGTGTAGAGGAAGGACCAAGACACGGCAAATGAAGGAAAAAAGCGCACGAGTGAGAATGAAAAGCGTGCGTGTCTGAGTGCGGATGGATGTGTGCGTTACGATACGACAATCCACATGCACGCGTGCAGGCACCTCCTCATTGGTAGAGACCGCGCGGACCAATCGACGTGGAATAACATTTATCTACTCGAAGACTATTGGTGGATCGGCCGCAACGAGACAGTGAGCGTTTGCGCGCACGCGTGATGAACGTGCGTCAGTGTGTGAGCGTGTCAGACAGACCCTGTCTACGCCCCGGCTGTGTACGCGCGCGTGCAATCTTCTTCCTCGGTTACACGTACGCACCCACACACCGACGCACGGACACGAGGTTTTGACAAATTCTGCTTAACCAGTAGTAGACGCACACACACACACACGCATACGCGGCGCATCACTTCACGCAAGTCATCTATCAACGCGGGGTGTGTGTGTGTGTGTGTGTGATAGTTTGCGCATTTGACAGCTAGTCGACGTCGTCTTGGTCTCCGTCGCCAACCCATTTCTGTGTGCATGTGTGCGTATAGGCGCATCTGTGTCAGGTCGAAGCCAGATCGCACTGTGGATATCCTAGTCAGGCAGTGAGCTACCAGCATTGCAAAGGAGACAGTTGTCGTGTGATTGATTCACATGTTTACCGACTCCTAGTGGCTCGACCCCGTTGTCATAGTCATCAATCAATCCGCAAAGCCGCTCCCTCTTCCTCTTTCCAGCTACTTGTACTACGACTGCAGCAGCGAGGGCAACGGGTACCGTCCTAACATGCCCGAATCTATTGGGAGCACAAGTGGAGGTGCTGGTAGTGTTAGCAGCAACGGAAACATGGACAAGTCTCAACCTCCTGAGGTACGTACAGCCCTTTTACAGTTAGAACTATTCCTGCGTGCTCTTTCATCTTATGCGACTGACATCCTGATTTTCGACTAATTGGTTTAATCATGCACGAGACAGCTTGGCCCTAACAGCGGCAGTTGCGTCGCTCGAGTGAGAGTGGCGCTTTGTTAGGTAAAAAAACGATTGCTGCGCGCTTACGCACAGTCTGCGGGCACGACAGAATGCACGTCATGCCCGCCCTGAATAGAGCAAAATTCGCCTCTATGGAAGCGCTCTCTGACAGGTTTTCACCTTTGTGCCCCACGACTTGTGATTTCAACAGCACCATCTCCTTCCCCCCCTCCCCCTCTCCCCTCCCCCCTCTCCTCTTCTTGAAGTCAGAAACAGCCGACTCCTCTCTGCTTGTGGAGATATAAACAAGCCTGCCATGGGGCACAAATAACTAAGGTGCACGGTCATGATGATGCTTGTACAGTGAACTATATTGTCTTTCTGACACCTCCTCGACCACATGGGCGTCTGGGTGGTTTCCTGAGAAAATGGCAGTGGTTTTTGTTTGGCCCGAAATTCCGAGTCTTCTTTGAGTGAGATGTGGCAAATGTGCATGTGTTTTCCACTTCGACCATCACAGGTCCGCGCGAGTCCATGGGAAAATTTATGAGGCTTTGTTCTACCGGCTAGTTTCAGAGGAGGAATGGGTGTTGTATCAGGCCAGTGAGATCCGTAAAGCTCAACATGAAGATGTTAAAACTACTCTTAAATCCAGGGGTCGACGAGGCAAGGGAAAGGCAGTTTGATGGCGAGGATCTCGAACACAGATGAAAGCGGATGATACTAAAGAACTCTTCCGTCAGTGGCACTGGCTGATCATTTGATTAATGTATTTACTTATCAACTTGTTACTGCCAGCGTTGCTATTGCTGTCGCTGCGCAGTTGGCTGATTTGAGGAGGGCTGATGTTTTGTCCGTCGTTTCCAGCTAGTCCTCTCACTCATATACAAATGCGCCATCTAGTCCACATGAATTTATCGCTA
Organism: Dipylidium caninum; assembly: GCA_017562135.1. Classification (NCBI taxonomy): domain Eukaryota; kingdom Metazoa; phylum Platyhelminthes; class Cestoda; order Cyclophyllidea; family Dipylidiidae; genus Dipylidium; species Dipylidium caninum. The sequence continues at coordinate 36,109 of QEYB01000465.1, forward strand.
TTGCTGCTCGCGTTTTTACAAAATACTTTTATCATTGAAGGCTCTACCACTCATTCGCATATCCTCATACAGACGTAACCATCAAGACTGATCGCTTCCTCACACCTCGTAGGAAAGAAGGAGTGTTCAACTTCATTTATCTCTGCAATTGTTCTTCTGATTGGTACTCGTTCAGCCAGATTCCCGCGACTCTTCCCAAAACTGCTTCTCCTTGGTGACAAATATCACTTGTTTCCGTAAGGTGGAATTTTCCTGAAAGGCTTAGTGTACCCATAAAATAATAGGGTAATAGGAATCTGTAGAATGAGTGGCAGTTAACTGCTCTTCATTCGGCTCTTTCGACTTCTGACGTTCTCCACCACTCCTCATTACTTCCCTTTGACAGAATCTCAAGTGTAGATCGTAGCGATGTCTGACCCTAAACGTTGCGCTCTGAGGCTGTACAAGTCACGTCTTCAAAGCTCTCAACGCTTCGCTCTACGAGGGATGGTCTTTTAGGCAGAGAAAGGGGTCATTGAGCTGTTGGCCGTTCGCTTTCTAGATGGTTTTACTTATGGGTCCTGATAGAGGTCGAGAAGACGTCGAGCGAACCCCTCGTTTGACTCTGCAAACCTCCCATCTGTAGACAGGCTCCCTTCAATCTTAAGTGGGTCATTTTCCTGGCAGGTTTAATCTTTCTTTTCATTAGAATTGTATTTGTGTGCTTACATTAGGATTTTTTACTTATCTTAGTGTCAGAGGAGTTTCCCATCCTAACAGCGCCGAATTTCTCTGTAAGCGTTCACCATCCAGACAACACACATTCCTGCATGTTTTTTTTTGCAGTACAGATTTCCTGTCTCAGGGTTGTTCAAGACGTAGATGTGTGATTCTGCTCGTCGAGCCGACGGGCACATTTGTTTACGAAAACAGTTGTCTCTTCCCTTCGGAGTGATTTGCGCCTAGAAGCCACCTCGTCGGAAAGAATGAGCCAAGTGTGTGTGATCCGCGCACACCTTCGAGTCGTAGCAGACCGAGGGCAGTGAATCGGTCCTTCCATCCGAGTTCCTCAGCCATTCTGCCTCGCTGATAAGTGAATACGTGTAGACTATGAACAAACAGCCATGCGGCCAAAGTCTTCACAATTCTGACTAAATTAACTTCGACACTCTCGCAATGGGCGCAGCTGCCTACGAAGCTTCTTCTTCCTTCTACACCCAGAGTAACTCACAAGGCCTTTTCGAAGCGTACGGAGTGTAAATCTCACCTACATCGTGAAGCACGTATAATCGAGCACCAGCCTCCATTCGTGCCGGTCCAGCAGTGAGGCTCAAATTCCGTGAGAGTTTGCTCCTAATCCTCCAGTTGAACAGACCAACGAGTCTACCCGGTGACTTCGTCGGCCCATCTTCGTGTGTGCGACTGTGATTAGAGCTCACATTTCCTTTCTCTGAGTAGATGTGGATGTGTGTGTGTGTGTGTGCTCTTTTTCTTCCAAATACCCTTCACAGCCAGTCGGTCCGCCGTAGAGTGTCCCCCTCTGGAACGTTGCCTGCCCGTACCTTCGGCTCCCATTCTAGTACCGCCTCTTCGTTAGCCGCTTCTGCTGTTCCTATTTGATCCATAATTAATCCGTCATGGGTAGGTTGCTCTTGCTTGTGTGTGTGTGTGTGTGGGTACACAAAAGGACACACGCTTACCTGCCACCGCCAATTCCTTGTCCATGTTTTCGAGAAGTGTGCTCCCTCCTAAGTGATCCCGAAACAAGCAGCTTGTATTAGGAATGCATGGCCCAGCAGTAGTTGCTTACCGCAAAATTCGGAAGTTCCAGTTAATCTTTTGGTGTTACAGAAAGCCAAGGAGAGCTGAGTCGTGGAGCACCCCCTGGCGAAGTGTCATTTCTGAGTGAATATGCAATTCGAAAGTCACATTGCTGTAATACCTCGGTCACCACAGCGGCTACTCACCAAGGAAACTTTTTAGTTGCCCATGAGCCGGAGAAAACACTCCACCCTGGCTTCGCTACTTTAGAAACGACGATCCGGTTGGTATAACGTTCGACTCAACTGGGTACAATGTAGGGGAGACGAATGGCACATATACGTGACGTTAGTGGCGCTTCCATTGGAATAACAAGTGAACCGACCTGGACATCAGCCTTTTCTAGTGGAGGAGAAACGAAGACGTTGAATTGAATGTGTGGAAATAATGTTGGCACCAGTCTTTAAAAAAAGTACTTCCACCAAGGATTTTCCCTTCCCGGGAAGATGGTGGACAAGCACTACCACAAAGGGTTCGTGGAGATAATTATCTTCCTCTGAAAAAATATTTGCCTGGTAAAATGTGGCTTTTAGGCGTCCAACAGCTTCCTCACGACCTTCGGAAAACGTTGACTACTTTCCATCTGATGGAGTTGGGAGCCGTATTCTTGATTCTCTGCCAATGGTTCCTTGTGAACCAGAATGGGTGTCTTTAACGGCAGACCACTCTTTGACTTGGATATTCTCGTTAAAAGAAAGGTTTTAGAACAAAAATGTCATCATTTTCAATGTGTGAAAGCCACTTCAGGCTTTTGATAAATTGGCGAATGATTTTATTATTCTCAGTTATGTGGCACTGCATTCAAAGACCGGTGATGACTGTACTTCGCACATGAGCTATCGGCATCGGAGAGCAGCCTGTTTTGTTGGGTTTTGCAGCGGCATAGTCGACTGATAAAAGACCGCGACTAATAACGCGGCGGGGAAATGTGAGGGACGGCTGGATTGGGAAAGATTCTGGTCAGTTTGGAGTCCCTGGTTAAGACTGTTCCGTCCCCGTTCCCCCCGGAATTCCTTCTCACATTCTCTCTGCTCCTCTCCAGTCTGTTGATGCTAACTAGCTGTCATCTTCTGATTTCCAGCGTCCTGGTCAACCATGTGCGATTAACGCCTTAACATGCCATTATCTTCATAGTCTCTCTTTCTACGTTCGTTGCATTCGTACTACCCTGTGATGAAGCGAAATCGGAGTAGAATAAGTGGATTCTAGACAGCTCATCTCTCTCCTCGGGCAATTTACATAAAGCGTTTCAGGTAACTCAGCGATATTTAAGTGAATGTAAACGGAGTGCCTTCCGACGGGCGAAGAGCCTCCGGCTGCAACCGCGAAAACACGGAGCGAGAGGGTGCACAACCCCAACACAGTGCCGTGTCGGAAGGTATGTTAAAGTCGGCGAAAGGTGGTGCGTTTTTTTTGGCCAGCGCCACTTGACCTATTCGTTTCAAAAAGCTTAGTCATACATGATGGACACAAAACACTCTCACTCTGTCCTCAACCACAGGCCCCGGAGGGGCGAGGTGGCGGCGAAAATTTACGGGAAGAGAGAGCGGCGCGACGTTGAAATGCCAACCGAAGGTGTTACTATTCCGCTTCCTCCTTCTCTCTCCTCCCGGCTAATTAATCCCATTTTGGTTTAAATGCATTTTTCCCAACGGGGCAAGTCTTAAAAAGGAGTTCTCTACGTGACTCCTAAGCCCCCAGTGATGCAAAATAACATTAATTAATATTTGAATAGTGGGGAGTGGAAAAGAAGAAGTTAGTCCCCATCGATTTTAGCCTTTCCCCCTACTGTCCTTACTATCGTTTCGTGATAAGAGTTTAAATTAGAATTTCATTGCGGGTAACTCCACACAACAAACAACCTCCATTCGTACCGACTGCAATGTGGCGTAAGACTCGTGGT